>JACXIV010000082.1:0-168734 GCA_014737475.1 Bombus confusus
TCATAATTTTCTTATAATCTCAAGAAACTTTTCCTAAACATAAACATTATTCCAAGAACGCGTTAGCATTAGCCAAATGTGCCTATTGACAACTGTCTGTCACTTCGTCTTAACTTGCGAATTAGAATTCTTGTTAAGGTATGAAGACTGGTCATTACAGGTTGATAAAGGAAATCGGAGAAGTACAAAATGGATGTCGTACGCAATATTCTCGGAGGATTGCGATCAAGAAATCTCGCATTGATGCTTTCGATGCTCCTAAACGTGGTGCTATACACCACGTACTCGATCATTGATTACTCCACGAAGAATATTCCTTCTAAATTGCTAATGCCGTCTTACGATTTCATAGTCGTAGGCGGTGGTTCTGCAGGTATGTTTTTTCATGATGTCGATACAAAATTACATCTTAAACGAAATAAAAATATGCGTAAATAGTGCGTACGTGTGTTTGATAGAGTGACACACTACTAAAAATACAAAAATTTAACAATGCACACATCTCGATTTTTAACCGAAGCATCTTTCCTGTAACCGCTCTATCTGTTGCCTAGTATATTAATGACGTAGTATGCTGTTTTGCGGTTATCACGAAATCCGTTTTGTAATACGGACAAATATTTTCCCTTTCTCGATGATTTGATATTAAACCACAAATTTTTGTCTTAAATGTATTTCTAATATTTAAGTAGATTGATGTTTTCTTACGTATGTTCTATAATGTTCTGCCAATTTACATGATTACAGGAGCCGTGGTAGCGAGTCGACTGTCTGAGGTAGAAAACTGGAACGTACTCCTCCTGGAAGCAGGTGGCGATGGAAATATTCTATATGATATTCCTCTTGCCGCTGCCAATCTTCAGCTCACCGAGATCGATTGGAATTACGAGACGGAACCCAATGCAAATTATTGTAGAGGTCATTAATATCTAACAATACTACCGCATATATTACTTTACATCCTAACAAATATTAATACCAGAATTGCCCAATACTCCTATATAAGTATATTAATACAGACATACATATATCTTTACCAAGATTAGTACAGATTTTGGTTTAGATAGTTAAATAATTGTATAGATCTATCTAGTTTAACTAATATTGTTTGAATTATACTGATTTATATATAGAATACCTAGGTACATTTACGTAGTTCTAACGTTAACCTACAATCGTTAATCGACAAATGATCTTATCCTCGAACGAAAAGAGATATAAAAGCGAAACAATCACCAACCAACATTTACCATCCATTACCAATTATTCGCATCGCCTTCCATATGCTTTATTGCAAATTTTGCCTACAGCGCTGGAGAAGGGTCGTTGCTTGTGGCCACGTGGAAAAGTGATCGGAGGCAGTAGCGCGATAAACTACATGCTGTATGTTCGTGGTAACAGAAAAGATTATGACATGTGGGAACAACTAGGCAATCCCGGATGGTCGTACGAGGACGTTCTGGGTTATTTCAAAAAATCGGAAGACAATCAAAATCACTTATACACCAATACTCCGTATCATTCGACAGGGGGTTACCTAACTGTCCAAGAAGCAAAATGGCACACTCCATTGGCCAATGCGTTCCTTCAAGCAGGACGAGAAATGGGTTACGAGAATAGAGACATTAATGGAGAACGGCAGACTGGCTTTATGATTCCTCAGGGGACCGTTAGACATGGGAGCCGGTGCTCCACGGGAAAGGCTTTCCTGCGGCCGGCCAGGACACGTAAGAATTTACACGTCGCTATGCAAGCACATGTCACACAAATTTTAATAGATCCGACGACAAAGCGGGCTTACGGTGTAGAGTTCTTTAGAGACGGAAGGACGCAGCGCGTTCGCGCCAGCAAGGAGGTGATAGTTTCCGCAGGATCTGTCAACAGCCCTCAGTTACTGATGCTGTCCGGAATAGGACCTGAAGAACACTTAGCGGAACACGGGATACCAGTGATTCAGAACTTAAGAGTGGGTCATAATCTTCAAGACCATGTAATTGCGGGAGGCCTTACGTTCTTGGTGAATGAAACAGTATCGCTGGTAGAGAACAGGTTGTATAATATTCGATATATGCTAGATTACGCCATTTTCGGAACCGGGCCATTTACAGCCTTAGGAGGTGTCGAAGGATTAGGTTTTATTAATACCAAATACGCGAATGATTCCGACGACTACCCAGACATCCAACTGCATTTTGCGCCATTGGGTCAGAACAGCGACGGCGGCAGAATTTTTAGAAAGGTTCAAGGTGTGACCAGAGAATTCTACGACGCCGTATATGGGAAGTTCGTCAATAAGGACGTGTGGACCGTGCTTCCTACACTTTTAAGACCGAAAAGCAAAGGTGTCATCAAGCTTCGAAGCAACAATCCCTTCGATCATCCGTTGATTTATGCCAACTACTTCGGAGAACCGGAAGATATAGCGACAATGGTAGAAGGAATGAAGTTTACGTTCAAGATGAGTAAAACTTCACCATTTAGACGTTATGGAAGCAAAATGATACCGGAACCATTTCCTGGCTGCAAGAATATTTCTATGTATACCGATCAATACTGGGAGTGCCTGGCCAAATCCTATTGTTCGACTGTATTTCATCCAGTGGGTACTTGCAAGATGGGGCCTAGTTCGGATCCAACAGCTGTAGTAGACCCTCGGCTTCGAGTTTACGGAGTTACCGGACTTCGTGTCATAGACGGCTCGATTATGCCAAACATAATCAGTGGTAATACCAATGCCCCGATTATCATGATCGCAGAGAAGGGTTCCGATATGATAAAAGAAGAATGGTTGAAGGAACGCCATTCAGAGTGAATAATTTTTTTGTAGTATTTTGAGCGATTGAATAATTTTTGCAAATTAATTTACAGCGGCTACTATTTTTTATTACATAATAGAAACTTATAATTGTGAACTGGAAATAAAGTTTCATCATATATTACGTATAGCGGAATTCGAGTTAAATGTAATCATGCATGATCAAATGAATATCAAGTAAATTAAGTTTTAACATGTACAAATTAGTCCGGTATAATTCTGTTTGTCCGAGCTTATGGAGAAACAAACATTTAATAAAGTAACGGTTCAATGATTTTTCCTGTTACGTTCCTTCGATGTTGATGTATTGCATTTCTATTGAAACTTAGATTGTCAGGAAAGCAAAACGTCGATGATTAAAAATTGTTACAGTCGTTGATTACTATATTGTGTAATTTCTTTCCTTACTTCTCCGGATATAGTTTGTACATACATATTTTACAATAAATATTACAATATTTGTATGTATTATATGTTTATTATATTGGTATAAAGAAAGAAAATCAAATCGTCCTTTCTTGTTTTATAAATAATAAATTACAGGATGTTTGAGAATAAAATTTGATATGTAAAACAATCGTATTATTATTTATTATAAATCGATTTATGGTCAATTTTTACATACATTAAACTTATAGCTGATAAATGCAAGATGTTGACTCCAGAGATTGTTTGTTCTTTTTATTACCTGCATACAGACAATTGGGCCATAAATGTTACAAAATTTCGACAATTCAACTGGACGAAAATGAAAAATGAGGAAATTACATTGAAAACTTTGTTCATCGATTATTCGAGCATATACGTACTGTTGTCGATCTTGCGCCTGCAACCTGCAACCACGAAATTCATTGTAGTATTTCAGTCAATACGCACTTGATCGCGGCGAACAACGAAACGCACTGAATCGAATAGAAATCGTTGATGTGATCTCACTTCTAGGAAAACTCTACATCTGCTCTAGTGTTTAGTTTTCTTAGTCCTGGAAGCCATTAAGTATTGTTTAGTACTAAATCAATTTGAAGAGCCTCTCAGCCTCATAGCC
Source organism: Bombus confusus (assembly GCA_014737475.1). NCBI lineage: Eukaryota > Metazoa > Arthropoda > Insecta > Hymenoptera > Apidae > Bombus > Bombus confusus. The sequence goes on from JACXIV010000082.1 coordinate 3,861, forward strand.
TTTTCAGGAACACGGTCTTGTACAGATGGTGCAGCAGGGTTAGATTGGGTACAGACAGGCTAGTTTTCGTAATTATATAAATACCCATAGACTCATGGCTTCGCAGCTCTGTTGTAATGTAACGCTGCCAGCGTGCGGATCTGGATTAGCATACACTATACTTACACTTATACTTACTTAAATATATGTCTATTACACATTCATCCACGCGTTCCCCTCTATTAGACAACCTCAACAGAAACGTTGACAGAACAAGTAATTTTCCTGCAGACCAGATATAATTCAACATTAATACCAGTTGTTTGTTACTTAATATCAACGAGATAGACAGTTGTGGTGATAAACACCTTTGTAACCGCCGTCTTGGGTAACAACAAGACGGCGGGAAGAACAAACGGTCGTTAGCTAGCGGTCGACCGAGACCGAGAAAAGGCAATCGAATATGCCAGCAGTATATTAACGAACATACAAGCGAACAGTTATACACGAGCGACTTTAGCGACTACAGTTTCGATAAACGTTGTTGATTTTATATCGTCTATTTTATCCTTGCATCCGATAACCACCTCACACCTTTTTACGGTAGGTGTACAGGTACATAAGTACAGCTCCGTGCGATATTGCTGCGGTCATATGTCTGTCTTCGTTGTTCTTAACCGGAAAAACAGAAAAAGCCGTACGATCGTAGCGATACCGCGCGGACAGCAGTCGATATAAACACGATATAAAATCAATCATGATATAAAATCGTGATACAAACGTGATAAAAAATCAACATGATATAAAATTAATCACGCAAAGCAAAAACAGAAATGACGAATTACGATTTATTGCGAGATTATGCAAACGACTATAGGAATTACATACGGCGAAGTGAACAGAGTGTCTGAAGGTAATTAATGAGCGACTTGAAAAAGCTGGTTTGTTGCAGAAATTGTTGGCATTCAGAATTAAACGATTAAGGCAATAATATTGGCCATAAAGTGTGCGATGGATTTTAGGTGAGTTGATAAAAACTTAAAAAAAAAAAACAAAAAGGCTGAAAACTATAATTAACAAAATAATAACAAGGTTTTGCTATAACGTATACGTACATGTATATTTATTTTTATATTAAATTGTTTATTTGCAGGTATGGTATGAAAATTAATATTTCGTTCAAAAATTTTGGCGGCTCCCAGGTTAGAAATCGCTGCTGTACTGAGACCATCCTTCTTTGTTATACATATTTTTATTAAAAAAATACATACACAGAATAACTATAACAATTGATACTTGTCTTTTTAAAATCTAATGTAATGCTGCTTAGTCCTGCAGTCATTCAGGTTTCAATTTATTCCCATCTTTCGTTATAATTTCATCTACTAACGAAAAAATCAATTTTGAAAGGTTTACATATTTTTTTCTTTCACTGTAGTCTTCAAGTTGGCCAAGATTGTTGGAAAAATTCTGAAATTCTGAAATACATTTATATCTTGTTTATTAATTTTTTATTTAAATCTATCAGAAATGCAACATACTTTGATATCATAATTGATAAGTGAGTCTTGATTGCTAGTGTAGAAAGTAGTAAGCGAATTTCAGAAATTTAAGGAGTCAAAAAATGGCTCATTAAATGCGAGTCCTTTAATTATACCCTGAAAGGCGATCTAATAACATTTTTGGCAATTCAAAAGAAATCTCTAACCTTTTGCATGTTTTGCACTTTCTGTTGTACTGTTTCTTATCTTATTGATAATATCTGTTGCATGAGCACCAATATAAATTGACTTCAGAGGGAGTAAATCATTTTGATTGAAAGCATCTGCTTCGTGCAAATTTTTATTTTCTATCCTAACAATATCATACTGAACAAATTACCAGCTATTGAAAAACTGCAGAACTCTGTGGTATTCCATTAACAAATAATGAATTAAAATTTGAAAACAACGGGCCAAAGCACGTAAATATCCGTAACACAAAATCTAAAAATGCTAGATATGCTATAGTATATAAACAATTTAACCTATTGAAGATTATATCGAATATCATTAGCAATAACGGATTGATATTCATCTTCAATAACTTCCACAACAAATACTCCATATAATGTTGACAATTTTCCCAATATTTCTTTGATTCATTCCGGGAATGCTAGCCATCTTGCTCTCGATGGCTGAACTGTTTTTTGTCCAGCCATGCCGATCCATTTTTCAGCTCTTCGGGAACTTGTTACTTCTTTCCAGTTCTTGAGAAATATGGAATATTTGTTAGGCAATTTCAGGCTTGATGCAGCGAAGATTTGTGTCGCGTGAATATTCTTCAGGTGCATTAGTGATATGTATATGTGTATATTGAATTAGATACGAGCGTATAAAGAAATAGACGTGCGAGCAAAACTGCGGCGATACTTCACAGCGATTAAAAATTGATTATTTCAAAATTAAATACAATTTCTAATTATGAATCTGAACAATTTCAATGCAGTTATCCAAAAGAATAAACAATCTTTGAGCTCGGCATCTTGCGTATATTAATTATTAGTCAAATGTACACAAAAGTGCAAAGTGAATTATAATAGATAACAATTCGATTCTTTTACATATTATATTTTATTTTTAAGCATTCCATATTACCATTTCCACATTATATTACCATATTCCATATTATAGTACGAAAGGATGATTCGATTTTCTTAATTTGTACCAATATAATAAACGTATAATACATACAAATATTGTAAATACAGATTGTTGCACTATTCAGAAAGTTGACTGCATTCCATCAAATATGTATGTACAATATATATCCAGAGGACGAAGAGAAGAAAATACAAAATATAGCTTCTTCAACGATGTTATGCTTCCCTTATGTTCTATATTCCAACAGTAATGTAATAAATGAACCATAATACCAAAAGTATGAAACAGGTGTAGTCGTAGAACTCCTACTTCTTGGATTGCTTGATCTTTGATAAGTTCGTAACGCAATATAGGATATAAATTTATTTTGAATTTATAATTATAAGTTTCTATTATGTAATAAGCAGTAGCAGCCGTTTTAAGTTAATTTACAAGAACAGTTAGTCACTCTGTACCCTGTTTCATCAACCATTCCACCTTAATCATATCGGAACCCTTCTCTGCGATCATGATAATCGGGGCATTGGTATTACCACTGACTATGTTTGGCATAATCGAGCCGTCTATGACACGAAGTCCGGTAACTCCGTGAACTCGAAGCCGAGGGTCTACTACAGCTGTTGGATCCGAATTAGGCCCCATCTTGCAAGTACCCACTGGATGATATACAGTCGTACAATAGAATCTGGCCGTGCACTCCCAGTATTGATCGGTATACATAGAAATATTCTTGCAGCCAGGAAATGGTTCCGGTATCATTTTGCTTCCATAACGTCTAAATGGTGAAGTTTTACTCATCTTGAACGAAAACTTCATTCCTTCTACCATTGTCGCTATATCTTCCGGTTCTCCGAAGTAGTTGGCATAAATCAACGGATGATCGAAGGGATTGTTGCTTCGAAGCTTGATGACACCTTTGCTTTTCGGTCTTAAAAGTGTAGGAAACACGGTCCACACGTCCTTTTTGACGAACTTCCCATATACGGCGTCGTAGAATTCTCTGGTCAGACCGTGAACCTTTCTAAAAATTCTGCCGCCGTCGCTGTTCTGACCCAATGGCACAAAATGCAGTTGGATGTCTGGGAAGTCGTCGGAATCATTCGCGTATTTGGTATTAATAAAACCTAATCCTTCGACACCTCCTAAGGCTGTAAATGGGCCGGTTCCGAAAATGGCGTAATCTAGCATATGTCGAATATCATACAACCTGTTCTCTGCCAGCGATACTGTTTCATTCACCAAGAACGTAAGGCCTCCCGCAATTATATGGTCTTGAAGATTATGACCCACTCTTAAGTTCTGAATCACTGGTATCCCGTGTTCCGCTAAGTGTTCTTCAGGTCCTATTCCGGACAGCATCAGTAACTGAGGGCTGTTGACGGATCCTGCGGAAACTATCACCTCCTTGCTGGCGCGAACGCGCTGCGTCCTTCCGTCTCTAAAGAACTCTACACCGTAAGCCCGCTTTGTCGTCGGATCTATTAAAATTTGTGTGACATGTGCTTGCATAGCGACGTGTAAATTCTTACGCTCGCTGGCCGGCCGCAGAAAAGCCTTTCCCGTGGAGCACCGGCTCCCATGTCTAACGGTCCCCTGAGGTATCATAAAGCCAGTCTGCCGTTCTCCATTAATGTCTCTATTCTCGTAACCCATTTCTCGTCCTGCTTGAAGGAACGCATTGGCCAATGGAGAGTGCCATTGTGCTTCTTGGACAGTTAGGTAACCCCCTGTCGAATGATACGGAGTCTTGGTGTAGAAGTGATTTTGATTGTCTTCCGATTTTTTGAAATAACCCAGGACGTCCTCGTACGACCATCCGGGATTGCCTAGTTGTTCCCACATGTCATAATCTTTTCTGTTACCACGAACATACAGCATGTAGTTTATCGCGCTACTGCCTCCGATCACTTTTCCACGTGGCCACAAGCAACGACCCTCCTCCATCGCTGTAGGAAAAATTTGCGATAAAGCATATGGAAGGCGATGCGAATAATTGGTAATGGATGGTAAATGTTGGTTGGTGATTGTTTCGCTTTTATATCTCTTTTCGTTCGAGGATAAGACCATTTGTCGATTAACGGTTGTAGGTTAACGTTAGATCTACGTAAATGTACCTAGGTATTCTATATATAAATCAGTATAATTCAAACAATATTAGTTAAACTAGATAGATCTATACAATTATTTAACTATCTAATCCAAAATCTTTATTAATCTTGGTAACAATATATGTATGTCTATATTAATATTATAAATGAAAATTTCTCCTCACTCATATAGATGTGTTGGGTAATTCTGGTATTAATATTTATTAGGATGTAAAGTGATGTATGCGGTAGTATTGTTAGATATTAATTACCTCTACAGAAATTTGCATTGGGTTCCGACTTGTATTTCCAATCGATTTCAGTGAGCTGAAGATTGGCAGCGGAAAGGGGAATATCATATAGAATATTGCCATCGCCACCTGCTTCCAAGAGGAGTACGTTCCAGTCTTCTATCTCGGACAAACGACTCGCTACGACAGCTCCTGTAATGACGTAAATTGGTAGAGCATTATAGAACATACGTAATAAGGAAACGTCGATTTATTTAAATATTTAAAATATTTTTATGTCAAAACTAGATAGTCCAATTTGAAAATTTGTCGATACTACAAATCGGATTTCATGATAAACCTAAAATATGTTTACAAGATATGCTTCAAATTCGTTTATGCGTAGGGAATAGGAAGTTAAGTTTTGTTCGCCATTTTGCAGAACGTATAACGTCCTTAGTATACTATAGGGCAGATAAAATCATTCTTTCTTCCGCGCAAACACACAGTTATGTTTATCTCTGTCACATTTTTATTAGGTTTATCGTGGATTTGTGGCAATAGCATCAAAAAGCCATACCCGCAGAACCACCACCTACAACTATGAAGTCGTAAGACGGCATTAGTAATTTAGAAGGAACATTCCTCGTGGAATGATCAGCAATGAAGTACATGATATATAACGACGCGCTTAGGAGCATCGAAAGCACCGCTGTGAGCATTTCTGATTGCAATCCTCCGAGAATATTGTGTACGATTTCCATTTTGTACTTCTCCGATTTCCCTTATCAACCTGTAATAATAAGTCTTGATACCTTTCCAATAATCTTTCTTCGCATGATAAGATGAAATGATTAGTAACGAATAATTTGCTTAATAATAAGCAGTTAGTAATAAACATAATTTGGTGATGCTAACGCGCGTTTCAATTAATGTCCATACTTAGGAAAAGTATTTCGAGACGATTCTCACACCTATATTCGATTTTTACGCCTATTACTATTTTATCCAATTCGTATTTCGTTTTTGCTAAATAAAATAAATAAATATTTGTTCCTGACAAAAGATTAATAACAGCACACATGTTTAACAAGTGAAGCTAATTTAATTTCTGCTTACAAAAGATCAAAACGGAAACCTGTACCTATTAACCGCGGTTCCTTTTCTGCTTGCACCGTTTAATTTGAATAAAATATTACGCGTAATCGATATGTACAGACGTCATACGATGCTAAATGTTAGAGCGATAAATTCTGTTGCTGTCACTCTATCTTTTACACGAACTAGAAACTAGAAAAGGACCGCAACGTGCAAGAAACGGCCATTAGATGTATAAATATCTGAAATTAGTCGCTTGATTAGTTTAACGCGCAGGTAGAACATGCGACATGCAACATGTTAATCATCCAGTACTTATTAACATAATGATGCGGAAATCTTCAACCGATCGTGTTACATTTTCTATCCCTACTTATCTCGGAAGATGTATTTTTTAAATTATTTATATATTTATTCATTTTGCTTATTTATTGATACCTCATTTGTCCCTTCGGACGACGAGGGGCTTTGATTGTTACATTATTAATGTACTTATCTCTAACAGATAATAGCGCAATGAATATTCTTTTAGTAATTAGTTAGAAAAACGCATGAAACACGTTGTCAAGATTCTGAACAATTTTTTTTTATACTCATAAACGCCGCTCGGGCTTAGTTTCCGAGATAATCGCAAAAGACTTCAATTAACGTTTGGTTACGATTATACTTCGTCCTAGGGCAGGCGGCCAAGTCTATACATATTCCCAACTAAGCTTAACTCGCTAATGCAGAGATAGCAACTTTTAATTATATAAAACTACAAAAAACGGCTGCACTTATAACCGTTGGCGTAAAATAATATTCGATAAATTGATTGACATGTAGATTGTTGTACTTTTTATCCATCTCCAATCGGTCAACAATGTAACAAATAATTTTACCGCCACTGAAAAATCGTTTACAGAAGAAGAATTTGTAAGAAGAATTGTTAAATAAAACATACTAAACGTATATTTCTTTCTAACTTGGACACTGATGTCGAGTGACCGTTATATGTAGGCATAGGAAAAAGTGGTCCGGAATGTACATTTTGATGAAATATTTCGGTATCATCCAAATTGACGAGATGCAGCCTTTTCTGAACAATTCTCTATCTTTACTTATACAGCCTATAGAAGAATTAAAAGTTTAATGAAATACGAGTGACATGGACACAAATGGCTAATAAAACTATCAGATGTCGGCAAACGTATAACGTACACGTGAATGTTGTGTCTTAAAATGTAAAAGATCAGAAACAACGAAGGAATCGAATATTAGCGAAAATACGGAAATTTTGAGAATACGCACGTGAAGTGAACGCCAAACGTGAGAGAGTGCTCCGATACAACGTAAAGCAAGGAGACGAATGCTCCTTCGCCTGCGAGCGCTTGAATACTCAATTCTGATTAACTATTCTGTTTCTATTCATCGTTCACCTTATTACCATCTGTTTTATTTATAATTTATATGCACCAAAGAACACATAAATATGCATCAAATTAATAGATGCGTACTCCCTATTTAACCTATACACACGTTGGAGATATTTCATATGAAAATAAATCACTCAAGTATGCGCTAAACAATGTACCGCTTACAAACGTAAGCGAGAAGATACAGCTATTATTTAAAATAACTCGTTGCATAACGGTTGTATTAAAGAATGTCTTGAGTAAATTATGTTACGTTCTGAGGGATTCACCGGATGTGTACCGTTTAATTTTGTTGTATCTCATTCTGTTGCATGTACTAAGTGGATCTTGAGGTTTTTCAAGGACCACGGACTTTTTTGCTAGTGCTACGTTGTAGCCGATAAGAAGCACGATCCAATGATCTGTAAGAAGGTGACCTTGAGTTCATCTTGTACCTGAAAATCGAACAAAGTATCGAGTGTAATTGTATCACTTGCTTTTAATGTTTCTATCTAGAGTTTTCGTCACTTATCTGCAAAGAATGTCGGAGTGATTGATGAACTGCTTCTTCTCTCAATCATTAATTCAATCAGAAATGTATTTTGGTTATGTTGAGATATTATTCGATAGCCTAATAATTTTCATAATTTTAGTAATCTTTCTGCAAGAATAATGAGATTTCAAGATCAACTTAATTCCTAGGGTGGAATACGATATCTTTTTTTATTTCAAATACTCTTAATGGCAAAGATTAAGTAATGGGCTCGTCCTGTGTCTCAAGTCCTGTGTCTCGAGTCCTGGTATTCGTCTGACATCGCTCGATATTCTGATTCGAGATGCCGGTCGCTTTGGAATCGATGGTTTAGAAAGGCGAGTCTTTCTGACGGAAGCCTGTGGTTGCATGGGGGAGCGACGACGCATCGTCCTCCGCTGGTGCGTTGGACGTTACCTCGGACTTGTCGCTCGTGTAACATCCTCATAACGGCTGAATTATACGATCTCCATCCCAACTTTATCTCAAAGTAAAATATAACGAAAGATTGTCTAGAAATACCCGACGAATTGTATACATTGTTGCGCGAAAGTCTAAATGCCGACAGACCGAGAAGGTCGGGAAACTTCGATGGACCAAGCGGCCCGTTGATCTGTATCGTCGGTCTTTCCGTAAGGCAGTTATCAAAAAGACCGCGATAGGAGACGGTTACGAAACACGGACGTGGCGGTGATACCTGAAGACAAAAAGGGCACGTATAGGGGATATATGGTTGAGTCGTTAATGGAGAGTCGAGTTGCCAGGAGTTACATAGTGCTGTATCATTCTTCGATAAACTAATAAATAAATAGAAGGAATAACGATTGCTGGAGATTGGAGTAGTGTTATTTTCTTTTACTCTTGCGTGTGTGTGTGTGTGTGTGTGAGTCACGAAAATTACGTGACACTCGCATCGTCGATCTGCGTCTGAAATGTTTTTAGTTAGCGGTTGTTCATCGATTTGCCCAGATTGTGCGAGATCTGCTTGATGAGCCGTCGTGGAGGCACGAGGTGCGTTTGCCGCGGCTTGGATTGATTGTTCGTCCGAGTGAAGGCACATCGGCATCTGGCGACCACTCAAACCTCAACGAGACGTAACAGTTTTTGAGAGCAATTTGAAAAACACTGTATGGTGCTAAATAACGTACAAAATGGAAACTCGGTAGATAGAGAAATGTGACGTATGTGTGTACTTGTAAATAACGTAAGGCTGCTCTCAAAGTTAAGATCACGTCAATTATACCTCATACTATACGAGTGAACGCCTACAAAATTCAAAACTGTCAGCTCGTTCTCAATCCGAGACTTTATGCGATAGCTTATCTGCTTATCGGGAATGGTAGGCGCTGAATCCGCAAAGGTGCATTGCACGAGCACGAGCAAAACGTACAGAGGAGCAAAGAGAAACAACGATATAGAAATATAACGTTTAATCTCAGCTTGTCGGGCACGAAATTATTTTCCTTTCCAAAAGTATCGAAAATTCAAAAATGCGTGTCTTTACTTTATGAATGGAACGGTTCGACAGGTGTGTGCAACGTAAAACACACATAGACTTATAGAGATGGACTCTGCACTCTTATCGTAATGTTGTGAACACGATTGAAAGACGGAGATAGTATTAAACTGTAGCTCTCTGCTTCACCCTTCGCCTAGAACAGATCTCGAAACTGCGGCGACGACGTGTCGGAAGTAGCGCCGATTTTGCATCTAGCGCCATCTCGCGCCGATTTTGCATCTAGCGCCATCTCGCGCCGATTTTGCATCTAGCGCCATCTCGCGCCGANCTTCGCATCTAGCGCCATCTCGCGCCGACTTCGCATCTAGCGCCATCTCGCGCCGATTTTACACCTAGCGCCATCTCGCGCCGATTTGGCATCTAGCGCCATCTCGCGCCGACTTCGCATCTAGCGCCATCTCGCGCCGAACACAATAACTGCAAACACTAAAGGTAAAGAATACAAACTAACCACAGACGAGGTTCTGTAGCTCGACCGACGCATAAACACGGCATACTGAATTGAAATATATTTTCATCATGATGTATCGTTGTTATCGTTACAATGTATCTTTTACAATTACAATTATGCTGTATTGTTTCAATGTCCATGTGCCACATGATGGTTTATACTTCATATTAAAAATGCTGTTGAAAAGAAGCATCGTTTCACGCCGACTTCTTTCGACCTCTTTCGGCTAGCGTCCGCTATCTAATTCTTTTCTCGCGAGGAACTAAAGACTACCTTATCGACAGAGAATCGATATATTGTATCATATATTGTATGTTAAATATTATCGTATATTGAATCAATATATGCAAATATATTGCCGACAAGGCAACGGACATCGTCCGATCACCGAGAGCTACATCTCTTTCGCTAGAATTTCCACGTCTGCATATACGACCGTGATCAATACTGACGCATACGCTATCTCGAGCGCACAATTGTAGGCAAAATCCATTGTAGCGGTACGAACAATTTTTGGCGAATATTTCTGAAACCAAGCGAGTCTACTGCTTAATTGTATAAGAAAATGTGATTCAAAATGTTGAGTTTTACGACATATCCAAAAATCATACAGATTAGAGAGTATTTAGCATCTCTACAGTTTCCCTGTTTTTACTGACATGGGTTAATGCAATATTCAGCAAGAATAGTTAACAATTTATACTCATGCTAGTATCACAATTCATTCAATCCGCATTGCTTACCAAGTACAAGTAGACACGAGTATAACCTAGCTTAGGGATTAAAAAGTTGCACGTTTGTTTTTATTGCTAACTTACTCTACGTTAATCTCAGCCTGACCTATCTTGACGTTGTTTTGGTCGGACAATTTCGTTCATGTTTCGTCATTTTAACATTGTCTTCTTTATTGCGGGAACAATGATTTTGTTTGCGTGTAACTGCGTGTATCTTTGTGGTGGCCGTGTATTGATTATCTAGAGGCTGTTGTTCTTTAGTTACTGACATTCTGGTATATGTGCCTCAAATCCATAGTTGTGTTTATACGATCAATATCTCAATCTGTAATGACGTTTGCGTTTAGAAATTGCAGGAAAGGCCCAACCTCTTGCGGAGAAACGAAGCCCGATGCCCTTTATTTCCTAATCGTTACATTTCGGTTATCTGAATAAAGTGGGAATCTCCGTAAGATGTGGTTCGCGTCCTGAATGTCTATTCCACGTTCGTATATACCATTTTGGAGATTCCTATCTTTGCCAAGGAAGCTGCTCAGCTATGTTGCTTCGTTTTGTATCTTATTCCAGGCGGGGATTTGCTGGATATCTTCGCCGACGAGTTCACTAGCAGCTCCTGGACGAAACAATCGTCTTCGTTCTCCTTCCTCTTTCACTTCTACTTCAAAACTTCGCAAGAGCTCTTATTAACGGAATGACAAGTCACAGATGCTGGGGAGAAATACGTGTACTGCTATTATACGAACGACTTGGTTGTACGAACCAACTTGTCCTCCAATAGATTCATATAAGCGAAGTTCTACGGTACTGCAAAATTGCGTATTACGCGCGAGAAAACATTTCATGTAAAAGTCGAATGGCTTAGAATAGGGCACGATTACGTGTCATATGTTACGTCCCGTCCTCAAATTTTGGTGATCGATTCTGAAGCCTTCCATCTCGCACGGGGTGATCGTAAACACGACCACACCTTCAGCAACAGCACAGCGTGGCAATTTCTGCTGCACACGGATCGCAGTAAGCGCATTTTTGCGCGTGTGTCTCGATGGATGGGCGGGGTGCAGTAAGCGCTCTGTCACCTGTTCCCAGGAATGTGCAAATTCGACGACTACGGGTATCGCAACGCTGTTGCGGGGCGAGTCCGATAGGTTTTAAAAAGCAGATTCTCCGGCGCGTCCGGCAGATAGATAGATAGGAGGTTCAATTAAGGAGGACAGTGTCGGTAAATTGACCAAGCCGTGACCGTCGATAACGCGAATTCGCAAGTTTTTTGCTGCGAATTGCGCACCTTTCGAATAAGCCGCGCGTGTACGGCAGATATCTGTAAAAAAGTAGAAAGATAACAGGCTGGAATTTGTGGGATAGTGTGGTGCTTCGTCCAGTGGTTATAAAGCTCGGGCAGTGCGTAAGTACACGGTGCGTTAACCTGGGACGCGGGTTGAGACGGTGGTCCTTCGACGTAAGTTTTGCGGCTAGCGGTATTGCGAGACCGAGGGCAGTGTGCGAATGTGAGTGCGTAGCACGGCAACGACGAACGAACGAGCGTCTAGAAGTGAGTCGTGCATACCAACTATTATATTTCTCCTTTCTTTCCTTTGGTATCATAAATAAAAGCGTATTGCTGTTTGTCGAATTCAATACCTTTCTTTCTTCGTCAGTGTGCCTCTTTTACGTCTTTCAGGTAATCCAGAGTGGTCGCAGCCTGTATACATCCGATAAAGATCGGACTTAGGTTAAAAATATAGCTCGGTGCTTCTCGCTCGAGTACTCAGCCGAGTGGCGCGCTCGCTACCATAATTGCTCGCATTATGTCACATTAGAGAACGTATAAAGGACGTATAAGTCTGACTCGTGATAAAAAGTTTGGACCAAACACGTCACAACATCACAAGTCTTACTCCGTGGAATCTAATTCGGTAATTAAGATCAGGTCAACATCGTATATATCAAAACAGTGTAAGACTTTCTTTTCAATTTAATTTATTAATCTGTATTTCTCTATGTACAAGACTGCGCCTGCTAAATAATCCTTCCTATGATACAAGATAAAGATCCATTTACTAGTAAAATTGCATCTCATCGTCAAACTCACTCAATACATTGCAATCAATTTTTTTAACCACAATAGATTAAAAAAAGAGAGACGAAACGAAAGAACAATTCAGATTAGTATTTACAAAAATAATTGATCAATTATCGATCGATTAATTATTGGACAATTTATCTGCGCGTTTTTACAAAGGGAAATAAGTACAAATCCAAGATAATCATTCTTCCCCTGTACTACTTTCAATCAATATAATGTACATAACCTGCGAATTAGGCAATGATCAATTCATTATTAATTATGTACAAGTAATTAATATCGAATAAAGAATTGGATAAAGGGATACAAAATTTTTTCGTGGTTATTTCATAATGACAATCCATAAATAATCAATCGATAAATACGGAATGACTAATTAATTAATCATCGGTACTAATTGTAAGGTCTTTTTATTAAAGACCGACAGTAGTGACACAATTAACTAATTAATCTTAAATATAATTGATCAATTAACGATACATTTCTTAAGCTAATTAAACGAAATCGATACTATTTAAAGCACCTGAAAAATCCTCTTCTTAAAAATTGTGCTCCGACTTAGAAAATTCACTGCGACTTTTTTTTTCTCTTTTTTTTTCAATAGTAATTAGTGTGATCATATTTACTTGTCGCAATCTGAATCATTACGATATAAATTAATTTTGTTTTATCATGTTGCTATATGTGAAGTCATTTATAATCCTTTTACGTGCATTATTGACCTTGCATCTTTTTTGGTAACTGTCTCGTTTTTTCTCTTTTTTGGACACTTTAGCATAAAAGATAAATAAATATATCAAAGTGACGCGGCTAAAAAGAAACAATTTTGATTCAAATAATCTTTGAAATGAAGAACATTGCTCTAACTAAAAAAAAAAACAATGCACAATATTGAAAAAAAAAATTCACATAAAAAATATGTTTCGACTACTTCAACGATAACAAGAAATGTCATTACTGATAAAAATTGCATTGAATAATGTAACATTTCGTATTACATGATTGCAACGTTCTAAGTCATTTTAAGTATTAACTACTACATGGTATTATTCTCTATACAATGTAAATTAATTCACATAATACACCTCCCTAATACCCATTTGGTTTTCATATATGTGTAAATTAATAATTCCAAATTATTTTTTTTCGCACGCGCCTCTAAATTGATATTCACATAACAGTGGATACCAAAAATAATCATTTACAGGTTTTTTGTTTTGTTCTTCGATTAAGTAACATTTTTCTTTCCCACATATGAAATAGTTATGTACAACAAATCATTTAAAAATTAATATAGTCAACGTAGAATAGCTACTGTGTAAAATTAAAATATGGAGGTTCTCAATTATTTTCGCAATTACAACATGTCAGAGCGTTGATAAAATGATCATTTAAAAGCTTTGAATTAAATATTTATATAATAGAACATAATACTGTAATTTTAGGAATACATTACATTGTTTTTCATGTCATACCTTTCCATGCAAATATGTAAAAATATTGAGTTATAAATTTATATTCTAAACAGATAATATTTCAAATATTTCTCAATATTCAAGCAGAAGAAGGGTTTAGTATCAAAAGTGAAACTTAAAAAAAAAGCGAAGAAAATAGCTAATGTAGGAATGTTAAGTTAATTTAAATAGTACTGGCCAGTGATGTGATACTTCACAATATTTCACAGAAATTGTAAATAAAGATATTGTCAATTAGTGTTCAACAATGACATTATAGTGCGTACAAAAGAAGAATAACATTAAATAACATCATACTCTCAAGCTTGATACTAAATATTGTATCTTTATAATGTAAACGCACGTATTATTCTGTTCTTTATAAAATAGTACTATAAAATAAAAGCATATTCAATTTACTTAAAATTTTAACCCTTTGCGCTCAAGAGGCGACCATCAACCGCCACAGAGTTTCGTGCAGCAACTCGAGTCGCGAGTGAGTCCCTGTTTATGCTAGATTTCGACATATCCAATTGATGATGAGTTCTTTGTTAGGAAGTATAAAGTATTACATTATTAATTCGGATTAATATCGACAATTATGGCAAAAGTATTATAGTATAGAAGCCCTAAAAGAATGGTTTTCAGAAGTGAAAGCAGTTTAAATGAAGATGAACTTGATTTTGAACTGTTGAGAAATGAGATCAATTGTATTTAAGAATGCATCTTGATGAATGCTTTATAAATTATCACACAAAAAAGTACAGAAATTAATATTACAAAATTATATTTTCAAAGATGTAAATCTATATAAATTATTAGAATATAATGTTTTTGTAAGTCAATTTGTGTATAAAATCATTTTATGCTACAAGTAAGACAAGCGTTACATATGCGTTAAATCATCTCGAGTTGCTACTTCGCCCGACTGAAAAAGTCCTCGAGCGCAAAGGGTTAATATTAGGACGCATAATTAATGGTACGTAAGCTTGTGTATGATATTTAAATTCATTCTTTTTTTTGGTACATTAAAAATTAAATTTTCTATTCTCTTTAGCTACATCGTGAGATGTCTGTGAATAAAATAGAGATTTTCATCGACATTTTTTGATAAAGCAACTGTAATACAGATGAAACGAAGTAAATTGTTCATTTTATCACCGCTCCGACAATTGTATATTACGTTCTGTTAAAAACTTATCTGGCTATTCCTTTATAATTTAGTCAATACTCAACAAACAATGATCTCAAAGTAATCCACCCTTTCGTCCAAACAGAAGCGAGCTAATAGTTCCCAAAGCAGATTGCGCAGGAGATTCTTCTGCAACCGTAACAGGGACTGCAGATATAACCTGTCCGAGATCAGGTCTCATGGCCCTAGTACCAGTTCTTCTTTGTCTAGATTCCCTGTTTGATATAGACTCGTCTTGTTTTTTGTCAATTATGTTTCGTTTTGTCGTCGAGGAATCACTAGTAGTGGAAGAAGGTGAAAGTTTCTCTTGATTTCCACTCATGGAGTTTCTCAGAAAGGTTAACTGAGCCATAGGGCTTACAGTAGTATGCCTGGTATATAAAGAACCTTGTAACACTAATGGGGAGATAGATGAACCAATCGTTGTAGCCATTATGGTGTCAATGCCTATTCTTTCAAGTTTCTCAACTAAACGGATACTGGTAAGAGCTTTTTTATCTGATCTGGATAATACGGGTCGTTTTCTCTTTACCTGTTGGAAAATACAAGAAATATTAGAATAAATTAAATTCATAAAATAAAACATAATAAAGATAAAACAATAATTACAGAGAATAAAATGTGTTTGGTATAAAGAAATAGTAACAATTTGCCATTCTAATACCTTATTTTTTAAAGGTTAAATACTTCCTACAATTATTTGATTCAGGAATAAGTAATTTCTGAATATTAGATTAATTCGGCTTATATGTTATAGAAACAATTCTCTTAAACGTTTCTAATTTCTTCTTTCAATATTTAATCATTTATCAAATTTAAAATAAATTAATAATGTCCTCTCTAATCTAAATTCCTTTTATTTCAAAAAATAATCCACTATAATAATTTGTTACACTTTTGTATTTAAATACCTAATTTTTAATTAGCAAGCGATTGTTAACATGATCAATTAAAGATCTGAATTTGAATTATAAATAAGAAAACTATCATTTATATATTGATAAACAGAATATGCTTTCTATTCTTAACGACAAAACAGTAATATTGCTTCTAATAATATAATCGAACTAATAATTCTTAATTTTTATGACAATTATTCATCAATATGTGAAGGAAAACTTATTTAGTTAAATGTCGAGAAAATTCTAATGACAGTCCACGCTTTTCGAATTACTTATTAATATCGTAATCTTTTACATACAACATGTATAAAGATGAGATTTATTAGGTTTATAGTGGTTTTGCACATGATTTGGTGAAATTTTTATTCAAGAAACGTTATTACTTATGAAAATTACCCAGTATTTTCTTCTTACTACGTTATTTTATGAAATTTAAATAAATAGGTTGCTCATGTTTAAGGGAAATTTTCAACCTTTAAACATGCATATCAGATAAAAGATACATATTGAATATTGAATGTTTTACAATGCTTATCAAAATTAGAAAATGTCAATTAGATGTATTTTATAAAATTATTATTTTTTATGTATTTTATAGAAATATATGTTGTGCTGTCAATATAACATATCTGTACTTCATTATCAAATTATATTGAATCTAGTTGTAATTTTATCACATTAAAACTCCAAACGTTTTTGCTTATAAATGTTTCTACATACCTGAGTTTCTCCACCGAATGTTCTCTTTAACAATTCAGCTCCACTGGATAATAATCCTAAAGAAAGTCCACTTTCTGGAGTTGGTGAACTAGATCGACTATATGGAGGACTAGCATCAGGGCTATTGCAAGGTGTTGCAGTGGGCGTATAATTTCTTTCTTCAGTCGGCGTTAATGCAGAAGGTATTACAGCTTTTATACCTGTTTGAATATGTTGATTAAATTAATTTACTAAACCTTTTTACTGACGAGTTTTCTTAATAACTGAATTAGATTCCAGTGGAGAATATAATATTTTTTATTATTTTTATAAATTAGATAAAATATTTTCAATGTCAAAACAAACAATACCTCTTTCGTTTAACATTTTTGCAAGTCCAAGGGTTGTTGAAAATGTTGAAGTTGAATTTCTTCTGCTTAACGTGCTTGGAGTACTCATACCAGAATTTAAAGCACTACTAGGTGCTGTTGCGACTTTACTACCCACAATACTTGGAGTTGAATTTCTGTGATCATCAGGATGAAGAACAGTACTATTGGTGAATGTATATATGGAACCTGTATCTTGAAAAAGTTTTCCAGGGTTACTGTATTCTTCATCTTCCTCAAGATCGCTTAAAGTGAAAGTAACTAGGCCTAAATCCTCCAGGCCCCGACCTCCTCTTGTTTTTACTCCTGGTCGTTCTTCTAAAAGACCACCTAAGAAAAAAAACAGTGATTTGATTAAATATTTTTGTATTTACATTCTATGATAGTTTTATTTCTCAAGGAGTGTAATTTAATTATATATAATAACGTGGTAAATAAAATAATGGTAAATATAATATTTTTCATTGTATTCTTGTAGGAGGGAAAGCTATTGTATGTATATTATCTATAACTATTATAATATATTATACATATATTGTTATTAAAATATATTAATAAAATATATTTTTTTAAATGATTTTAACAGAGGATCATATAGCATTACCTAGTGTAGGTGTAGCTAATCGAGTCCAATGATGTAAAGTTTGAGAACCTTCAATAGGTTTCACTATTTGTAACTTCTCAGGAATTCTCCAAGTATTTCCACCATAGCCACTTAAATTTCCACTACTTCCCGTAGACATAATACTGTCTGGAGTTCTACAACCTAGAGGTGCAGAAGTGCAAGGTGAACGCATTCCACCATCATAGTCATAACTATATCCTGTTCCAGTGCTGAGACAAGCACGCCTTGTAAGAACTTCTGCAGGTGTTAATCTACGGAGTGCTGCTTCCAAATCTGCTGCACCAGGAGCACCTGGTACTCCTGTTTTTTGTGGACCTCTAAAATTTTTAAAACATATTTACTGATTTGTTTTATATATTAGTATTCAAGAAAATGACTATTGACAAAATTGAGAACTTCTTATTTTATATATTGTTAAAAAGGTTAATAAATATAAACTTACGGATAATCTTCAGCATCTGTAATAAGGGAGCCTTCTGAATCGCTATGTCCACTGGAATCCAAACCAGGAAATATTGATGCCGCAGGTCGAAGCTGACCACAACTCATTCGTGGTCCATTAGTACTGCTTGATAGAGTTGATACTGTCATTGAACCTATTCGCGGGAATTGATTTGCATCAGCTGGATAAGATATATTTCTTGATGCGCTCCTAACTGTTTCAAAAACTTTCTTATATGTTGGTCTGTGTAATATCAAAAATATAAATTAATACTTTTCTTGAATGAACGATAGCAAAAATGTGAATGTGAAATGAAATAAAAAACACATACATCCTATCTGTACTGATGCCAGAATCCAAACTGAGTTCAGAATAAAGCGACGATTCCAATTCTGAAGCGATGGAGTCTGGTTGTGGAACAGCACCCATCGAAGGGAACAAAGAGCCTCCTCTAACGGTTGGCATACCTTTGTTTCTTTGTTTTCGTAATTGTTCTTGTGTTTCCGCTAATAAATTCATCACCTTATGGCATAAAACATTTTGAAAAATTTTATTATTGCTTAAAATACTTTAATATCATTTAAGAGTATCATATTTAGACTAGTATTTAATTTAAAAGTATTCTTTAGCATTATTCTTCTAGTATAAAAAAAGAGATAGTCAGTGAACAGTAGTATGGTAATTTAGTACTTTCTGAGAACATACCTCAGCATATCTATCTTTGAATTCAGACAACTCGTTTGCAAGAGTATTTTGATTATCCCTGGTGATGTGCAAAGTAGCGCTCATTTCATCATGCTCAGCCAGCAACTGCGCCAATCTCAGTTCTGTTTCAGCTAGTTTTGCTGTCAAACTGATAATTTGTTCATGTTGTAATCGATTTTCTTCCTTCTGTTTATCAAGCTCATCCGATATTCCATCTACCTCCATATTTGCACTTGCTACATACAAAATAATCTATTTACTAATAGAATTTTAAACTTCAATTAATACGAACTTTAAACATTCTTATGGAATTCACAAGCTTTTATTTAATGATTTTAACAAAAATTCATCGACTAACCGAGTTGAGCGGCAATATCTTTGACAAGTTTCGCTTCTTGTTCCTCCGAATTATCGGCATCGTGCATCAATTTCGCGAATTCAGTTCTCAATTGTTTATTTTCATCCTCGAGGCAGCTGATCTTTTTCTGCATCATGTCAAGGTTAATGCTGCGAAGTCCGGTGGGCGAACCGGCTTCGGAGTTTGATTCTTCGGCATCATTTGTTAATATTTGGATTAATTCTGTCTTTTTTGCGAGTTCGTGCGTGAGTTGGGTAATTTTTTCATTGGCTTCCTTTAAATCGGTCTCTAAACTGGTAACTGTGGCTTCGAGTTTTTGATTGTGCGATAAAAGTTCTTTACCGATACGTGCGGTTAGTTCCAAGTCCTTTTCTTTCTGCAAATTAATTATTCACTTAACACTTAACAAACACGACAAACAACAATTCAATAATTTACAAGGTGCGATTAACAAAAGCAGTCTTTATTACATATTGGTGCCAGCAATTAATCCCTTTCAAAATATTCCCTTTTTGAGATTATACACTTATGCCAACGTTTCCGCCATTGATTTTCTAAATGCTCCTCTGTCACATTATACATAATGTAAATTTTATATATTATATATCACATTAAATTTTATATATCACATTATACATAATAATATGTCACAAAACGTAGTCCTATAGTTAAACAGCTACCCTATTCATCTGACATTTCTGACTCTTTCCACAATTGAAGGTGTTACCAAAAGAACGAAGATTCGACGACATTGAGACGATAAGAGCGAATACAACGAAATATGTGAACAGCATTCCGAAAGATTAGAAAATCATCAATGGGAGAACCGTTGGCACAAATATCCAACAAAGTTTGTCTTTGATATAACCAGTGATTCTAATTTTCTTTTGTTCTATTTTCTGCAATGAAATTCGTGCGAGTAGGAATAGATTATACGTCGTTAGAAGTGTGCGGAATCACGTCGAGACTTGGGAGGAGCTCGGTATGTGCTGAAAGAAGTTATATCTCTTTTCTCCTAATATCCTATCTAGCATTTTTTCATTTTTCCAATTACGTTGAAATACTTCCACGTGTTATGTTTTAGATAAAGTTATACGCGCTGATAGGAAATACTTATTAGATATTTTAAATTGAACGAAGACCAAGATGATACCAACAAAATGATAAAACTTTGATTTTCTTCAGTCTGATAACAACACGAATAGTATGTGTGAATAGATTTGATACTTGTTAGAGCGATAGATGCTAAGTAGAAGAGTTAGGATAAAAGACGACGGATCAAACTATACCGTAGACTTTGTACAGTGACGAATCGCAGGAAGATTTTCTTCAAGATTACCGCAACATTCGAAGAATAGGCAATGCTGATAGGAGTAATACGCGGATTGGAGAATTTTCAAGTTATTCGAAGTTAGAGAGGTGGCGGAAAAGGATGATAATTGGTTACTGGAAAGTTGGTGAAAATGAACTCTGTCTATTGATCGTCCTCAGTTAGCAATTGACTTGGGTCGACGTGCGCGACGTCCGTGTAACCAGTTAACGGTTCACAAGCGATGAAGTCATAAAGCACGTGGGTCTTGAAAACATATCGATTTGTAAAATATATTTTCTATAAATTTTTAGCCATCTGGGGCACAGCAGCTGCAGAAGACAAACCCATTGGATTTATGATCCTATTATTGCGCCGCAACAGCACGCTTGAGATGAAAATGACTCGACTCGAAAAAGTATGTTTCCCAGAAAAAGGGGAAGGCTATTTTTGTACATAATTAAATCAAATTTATGAAAAAGAAGAACGATGCTTATAAAACAGGTTTAAATGTATTTTCCCCTCATTTTTAGTTTCTAATCCTGGAAAACTACCAAACCAATACCAACCATCGTTCTAGACAGTACGTAACTCATAATGAGACGCATTTATAGAATATCGTCATTTTTTAAATTTTTATGAAAAATGTCAATGACGAAAAAGGAATTTGTTAAAGCATTCTGGTTATGAATAACTGGTATAAATGATCAAAATATTTGTGGTTACCGATAACCATTACAGGTAATCAATCAATCAAATCAAAATCATTATAGGTGAGACTATCTTTTCTTTTGTTTATTGATAATCGTTATCCGTGGCCGAAATCTTTTTGTCTTTACCATTATCCATAACGGAATGTTTATTGGCTACCATTGACCATTATCGATAACGGAAAATGATTACCGACGACCAGCACAAAGTTCTTTTATATATAACGACTATGGGCAAACAAAAAGAGATTCTCTTACTGATATTGATTATCAGTAACTAAAAAGAAATTTCTCTCACATACAATGGTTATCGATAATCACATATATTCTGTTCATTTATTATATACTAATTCTTACGCTGCAACTTTTAGTCATTTTGGTTACAACTGTTAGGGTCCTTGATGCTGAGGCATGAGGCAGACACTTTGAACATTTTGTTTAGTAATTCCATATCTTGGAAATTAAAGTACATAAGACATATGTTCACATAACGTTTGTTTCTTCTTGTTTTAATATGTAGATCCATTTCCTGAAGTATGAACATGCATTTCTGAATCACCTTGTACATTTATATGCCGAATCGAGTCTTGGGATCCCATTACGAGCACGAGTAATCCCTGAATCCTGCACACCCCTATATATATATTAGCAGTCATATTTACCTCTTCCAGAAGCCTTGTAACTGCTTCTATGTCATTATAGGTCTTGGTCATTTGGCTCACCCGGTTGCTACATAAAACTGAAATGAGAAATAATCGTCTCTGTAATAATTTATAAAAGAAATAGCATTTAAGAGTGAATGATTAGAAAACAATAGTACAATCTAATGTGGTGTCAGCATATTATATAATAAAGAAGCAATAACTAAACAGTGAAATAGAATACTCGTACAAGCAATGCGAGTAATTAATCAAAAAGCAATAATAAGAAATTAATATATATATATAATATTTTAGAAAAGCTAAATGCATTTGTAAGGATACATTCGTTGTTTAAGTCATACACGGTATAAGCAGAAATTCAAATTTTGTGTATACCAAATACTCCCTCTTTATGAGTTAATAAGAACCTGTTATATGAATTAGTGTTTCTATAAACATCTGCAATGATATTCATCGTTTAAATAGTACACAGTGTGAACAGACATTAATATTTTGTGCATATCAAACTATCCCTATTTAGGAATCAATAGAAGTCTGTTACACATGAACAATAAAATTAAATACATCACAAGAAGTGATTCCTAAAATTTAGTTTAGAATTTTAGATATATGGCTGACTATACGCACATATATTTGAACACTGAGTTCACATTTATTACTTTTGTTATTGGTGAATGTACAAACGTTTTATGCGCATTTGACAATGCAAATGAATGAAAAATGCATTATGTTACTCGTAATAACTTTTTAATTGCCCAAATATCTCTATTATTTTCAATAACACATATAAGTAATTAAAGAAAGCGTAGAATTTGTAGAAAACATTTTATGGTCAATAGTTTTCACAACTCTATTCTTTCTTCACTTTTTAATAAAACTGTACGTTTAATTATACGCTTTTAATTACCAGTTTCTATGAAATTTTATATCGCTGGTACGTGAACTTCTTTACTACCTCTAATTCTTTATTCTCCCATTTCCAACTCGTTTCCTTTGCTCTGCCACTTTCATTTTAAAAAATCATGATCGCTTTTAATTACCTAAATGACAATGTACTTTTTTTTTAATGTACTAAAATTCTTGAAGTCAACATATATTTTTCATTGGACAATGTAAATTAGACAATATCGTCAATATTTGCAATTTGCACAGCTTCTACATAATAAATAGCATCTTTCATTGAATCTCAGGTTTTAAAAAATAGTAAACTTTTTATTTTTGCCAGCCTAAAGTTCTTTTTCGTTGTTTTCAGTATAATGAATCTATTTTGCACATCTTTCTGTTTTTTTATTTCAGCAAATGTACTTTACTTATCGCTAAACACGTAGAGAACATGATACAGTAGTTTCAGACTATGAACCTGTGCAAAAAGGAAAAAAAGAGAAAGAGTATACATTTTTCATAAGAAAATGAAAAAAAAAATGTTTGACGTCAAGGGATTTAACGAGCTTACAAAGATAAACCGAATACCGAACGATCGGAATGCTGACGTTCAAACGTGCTATTTTTGGAAATAGCTTCAGTTAAAAAATGCTAGAATCAATTATTCCAAGAGTCAAGAGGCAGAATCTGTTCTACCACAGAAACCTCTGTATATCTCTGTAGAGCACGTGTATTGCTAGCATCTTCGTCTTCCATATTTCATTCTTTGACCTAAATCTTTTTTTGATTCGATGGAGAATTTTAACTTCATTGAATTCGTTGAATTCAGTATGAATTTTCTAGAAAATTTCTTTGATCAATATTTCATATACAAGACATGAATAATACCGCTATTTAAAATGCTATGTCACGAACAATAAGGTTAATTATATCATAAAAAATGATTCCTAAAATCTCCTTTTGCATTTTCCTAAAGTTAAACTTAATTTGTTTTTTAACGCAGCATCCGTGAAATCTGAAAATCTACTTACCAATTGGTTAAAAATTTGGTGTGAACTTTCAGCGCGCGTATCACTATAGCTTGAATTAGAATAAATTCAGTCATTCCGTCCTTTTTCTATTTATTTTTTGCCCCCGAAAGTTGAAAAAAATATGAGAAAAATTAATAATCAAAGTTCATAGGATTGAGTTAATAAAAATATCATGTAACATGTTTTTTGAGCTTGTTGTAAAGTCCACTACAATCTCATGAAAAAGACATATGGTTCTATTTGTGTTACCCAAGGTGACTTTGGTTTCGATATATAAACAAAGTATTTTCGCAATTTTTTATTGTCGTTTATGGTACACTTGACACCAGTAAAGTACGTAATAAAAATTACTGTTTATTTAAATGGAAGCCAGTTGTCAATAAATGTCAAAGAAATTTCTTAAAAGCTGAAGTGATTAAAAAATATTAATTTTTAATTGTTCTAGTTACAAATAACCATCACGAATGATTAAAAAAAAATCTTTTTTCTATCAGTAACCGCATGTAATTATAAAAAATATTTTTGGCTATTTTTGGCAAAAAATTTTCTGCTCATATTCGACTATTGTCGATTGTTATAATATTAATTAATGTTAATAATAAAATTAATAATAACGACGATTAGTATATTAATACAAGTGTTAATAAAAGTGTTGTACCACGATATCTTTTATTACCACTATTATAAATATCTACTATTCATATAAATATCTGTTACATACAAGTATATATAATGATATCTATAATAAATATCTATTTTTTGTTTCATATATTTTCTTATCGCTTTTTGACTTAATGTATAAGCTCCATAATTCATTTATTTATGTTGTCAATGAATATGTCCTAATTATTATCGGTAATGCTGATAATAATGACAGTAGTTGAATGTAACCAGAAATTATTTTTGTATATTTTGATAATGGTTATCTGTAATCAAAATAAAATTCTCGTCATCGATAACGATAATTGGTAACCAAGAACAGTTCCGGTCATTTATATTGATATACTTGCAACCACAATTAAATTTCCGTCATCGATAATGATAACCGACAATCAAGAAAAATTTTAGTGTTTATAACGATTATTCGTAACCACAATTATTTAATTAAGGATATTAACTTTTATACTGCAACTTTTCAAATTTGTCTTATAACGCTTATAATGTCTGGTCTAAAGTGCTATTCCTTTTCGCAATTTAGCACCTGGTTTTGTTCGATAAGAGTGTACAATCTTATCGAAAACAAATGGATCGGATTGATTTAAGAAAACATCTAAAGAAATGGGTTCACAGTAATAACGATAGCACGATAATGCGAGGAAAGGAGTTGCAATGATGAGGTGTCTTCTCTGTAGCAAGTTACTTTCATCGCTTGAGAAACGAGAATTCAACACGATATTATAAGATTTAATGTAGTTATATAGCAGTGAATACATTCATAAGAATATATGACATCGTTCAATGATACATGAGTAACTATAAAATAATGGAAATATTGATTTTGGAGCCAATTTGTCATTAATAATGGCAATATATATATATATATATATTTTCTTTCTAAGTAAATAATTTTTCTTTTTAGCTATCTACGAAGAATGTCTTCGTAATTGATTTTATAAAGCTTTTTATCAGAGCAAAGAGAAAGCGAATGAATAAAAAATTACCGAATTGTGCTTGACTTTTTTATGAATTAGTTAACAGAAGAATCATGCTTTTCATTCTCCTTTTATTTTACTTTCGAATAGCAAGTTTCATTCAGTTGCATTAATTAGTCGGAAACACTCGTATCACGTTTGAAATAATATACTATTTCAAACTTTAAACTATACAGTGAAAAGATAATTAAGGCCATTAATGAAATTTTTTTTCAGAATAAAAAAAAGAAAATAATTACCGACATACGAACCAATATATAGGGTGTCTCATTTTAATCGATCCACACGAATAACTCCTAAACTATACATTATGCGAAAAAGTGTTTCGTATTTGGCGCGAAGATATACGCAGATTTCAAAAATTATTCCTCGATCATTTTCGTTAAAATAACGCCATTTCGTTTTCTATGTCTCTCTATCCGGAAATTTCATCGCGGAACATCTTTCGCTTATTTCTACAATATTCATTAGACAAAGAGATTCAAATAATAGTTAAGCTGTTGTTTTTAGAAAGTGACGCGTCATATTAATTATGTAAACTGGTAATAAACAGTTTATGAATGCTAAACTCTTACGTCACCAATGTGTGGTGATAAAATGATACAGTTAACGAGATGTAACACGTGTAAGAGAATATTGTGTTACTCTACTCTCTAGATTGCGTGTTGTAAGTACAGGTATACTCGTATAATATTACAATGTATATGATGACGTGCTATACGATATAAGATCGAGTACAACAGACGACAACAAGAAAATAGTATCAACGGTAGATTAAACAATTTTCAGGGAAGGTGTAAATAAATTTCACAGCGGTTATTTATTATTATATATAATTGTTACATACTATTCGTATTTATCGACAAAATATCATTTACAACTGAAAGGTCAATGGGAAAAAGGGCGAATGTCAATTTTAACGAATTTTCGGTTTAACATATTTTTCGTACGCTCCTACGTGTGTTCTTTATTTGTGTCGCATTGCGAATTAAAATTCCCCGAGTTTTATAGTAGTTTCAAGAAATTCACTTGCACAGCGAGAAATGAATACTCTTCATTTCTTATAGTTCAACGTGTTACATACTACTCAAAGTTACAAGCAAAAGTTGCAAACGATGCTGAATAAAATGAAAAATAAAACGATGTATTATTTTGATGTACGAGAAAATAAGGGCTGGCGCATCGAAGTGGCGATGGACTTGCATAGAGACACCCCTGACTATATTTTGAGAACGCGTAATTATGCAGAAAAGGCAGCCTGAATTACAATTATATATTGGATTTATTCCGAATATATTGTAGAGGGTGCTGAGTAACATGTATTATACTTTGTCGAGGCACGCGATGATCGTGATTCAAAAGTTACGGCAAAGAAAAAATGGCACTTGTTACGTTACGTTGACTCCAATATAAATGATCGAAAATGAAATTATAGTCATACTTGTATAGACCTGCGCTCCTAATGGTGGCAAGGTATAGTTAGGCTAGGTTAGGTTAGGTTAGATTCCATTGGTGGCTGGGGTCGAGCCACCCAGACGCACCATAGAATCTGACCTAACCTAACTTTTAAACCACGATCGTCGCACGCATGGTGTAATATACGATTATTTTCTAATAGTTTTCTGCCAGCCGCTAGATTGCATCGAATCAGCAAGGGGCATACATACTAATGTCATCCCTAAAATTTGTATTACTACTGCAATCTCGTTTACGCGTACGTGTACGTACCTTTCTGACAACGATGTCTCTAGCGACAGTCACAGGAACTACCAACTAACCGTGCTTTGTCGGAACACCTTATATATTACACGGTCTTACGGCTCGGACGAAGTACATGTTACTCGAGACAAGGGCTGCCACGCAATTCCCTTAATTCGGCGATAACATGATATCGTGTTATCCCTACTGTCATGCTACAGCTACGTCGCTTGTGTCACGCGATATGAATTTCATCTTGCGTTTCTCAGCGTCGCGTGTACCAATATTGTCCCCCACCCTTCCATTTATTTACCACATGAGTCACGACGTCACTAGTTCACCAACTATACTACTTTCCCTGCTACCAGAGGGATTTTTCCCCTTAATTCCCTCGATATGATAACGCTGCTCGGGACCAGAGTTTCCGGAGGGGTTCCTCACACGGGGAGAGGTTGTCAACCGCCGCTTTTGAACAATCGTAAAGGTAAACTCGCGTATTGATCGAGAAGTCGCGTACGTAGAGAGGATCATATTGCTACGTGACAGTAGCAGTAGGAGTGAAGGGATTAAGCAAGTGGAACAAGCGAGGAATTTTTCCTGGTTACTTCGTTTAGGGCCGTCCCTTCTGCAATCTATTCGAGATTCGACAAAATTGAAGTCGAGGCTTCCTTTTCTGCATAGTTACCGGGGATTGGAATCGGGCGGAACGAAACTGGGCATGCTAGCCAGTTGAAGAACCAGTAGTATGTACATCCTGGCGATTGGAAATATTGAGGAAGGCAGGTGCCCTAGGATCTGCCTCAACAAAGAGATAAAAGATATTCGGCAAGATTGGCCCTCGGAATGGGATTGGGAACTGCGTGCAGCCCTCAACGAGGTAGGAGATGGGGCGATGGGCAAGCTAGCTGCCTTCATTCCCCTGAGCAGAAGTACAAAGGGTCGGAAAATAAAATGGAAGATGAATTATGCAGCAGGATAGAGCGTGTCATTCAAGAGGATTGAGGCAGAGTCGACATACTGCAGTGAATACCGCTTAAGGAAGAAAGAAGTGGCAGTCGAAAAATACTGAATGAAAAATGCAGCCGAAGGGGCAGTGGACAAAGACTCAGAGGCCAGGGCTATACATGCACAACGCTAAATGTTTTACAAGACTCACGTGTGCGTGTGTGTGCATTTCTACGACGCAGGGTCGATCTAACACTCGCGGTAGTCCCGGTCTTTGATGCGAGAACGTTGGGACAATATAGGTATGCCGAGGAAGAGAACCTAAAGCGTAGGTTGTAGGAGCTGGATGAGGAGAGTTTTCGTCACATGTAGCTATGCAACGGAATGCAGGAAAGCGGGGGAAGGAGGCAGAGATTTGGATGCGGGACACGATAGGAAATGACGAATGGAAGGAGGATATGAATGATGTATTACAAGGAAGATTGGCGAGAGAGTTGAATATGTAGTATACGTAGTATATATATAGTAGAATATTTGAGCAATTAGCAAGAGAACTGATTGTGAGTTGCAATAAGAGCCAAAGATCCGTTGTTACTACGGATTAGCTGTGGTTCTAAGTTTTACATTTATAGCGTAAGAGTGACATAGGTTGGAGACACTTGACTGTATCCAAAAACTATAATGTATGGATAGAGAAATAAATATATCATGCGCATGTATATGAGCAAATGTATGAAGTTATAACGTTGTACGTATATTAGAAAATAAATTTTCGTTTTCTAAGAAATGCTAAAACTTGACATTCCCCCTTTTCCGCGTGGACCCTTTATATGGAACTTTTATATAATAAATTCCTATTTGATGTAAATATATCCGATCTATAGATTGTATGCAAACGTGCCTAACAAATAATAACTATGTTAAGATTGTATACTAGTATAGAATATTAATTGTATAATGGACAGTAGTTTTAAGCTTAGTTTAGTTTCCTGTTTGGTGTAGTTTAATTTTCAAAGTCCTTGTAGCCAAAAATAAAGTATAATAATAATAGTTATTTAGTAATGATTCCCAGAGTCTCTGAGCGATAAGTGAATTAATTGTTTATCGTATTAAAGAAATTGACGAATTATTAATACATCGTATGCATCCAGAACAAATTTTAACTAAGTATTAAATAGAGCTTTTGAACTATTCTTACAGTTATACTATCTTCAGCAAGAAAATTACATACTTCTATTAGATTTACGTAAGTGTATTTTGTAAAAGCCAGAAACAAGTGTTAAACTTTTTGTAAAGTGTTTTAAGGTGCTCGGCTTATTATAAAAATTAAACGATTAATTATAAGAAAGAACCAACAATCCTTGCTATATATATATATATGTATGTATGTGCTTCAATCAAAAAGCGTGCAATAAATTTACGTTCGTGTTAATCAGCACTGCCTGTGATTTAAAGATTTGCGAACAGAATAATGAAACTCAAAAGTCGTATCAACTGACGAATATCTATAATACAATAATTACAATTAAGATTACGATAATTACAACTAGAAAACGTTACTATTTCGGTACTAAAATTTCAAAACGCAAATGGACAAGAAGATCTTACGATAAACAGAAATTGCACAATTAATACTGACATAAATTTGATTCGTCAACAAAAAGAGAGATAAAAATAGAATGAAAACTTGCTTTTTAAACTTCTGAATAACATGAAATTAATAAATATCACACGATAGATAGCTGGCATTCGATTAAATTCAAATTTAATGCGAATATTCCTACAACGAATGTTTCTCGTAGTAAATACGTAATTGAAAATAAAATATTGAATAATTAAAAAGATTTACGTTCGAAAGTATAGTTAAATAAATTCTACTATACATACATATGTTATGCTTTTAAGGTAATACAGATATTGGATGTTTTAACGTGCTACACGTTCCTAGCCACTTGTAATAATGTAAGAAAACAGTTGTTAAACAAATTCATCGCACTGACTATACAATACAAAACAATAAAAAACGCATCGACAATAATATTCTCCGAAATATAATCCCATGTATATTCAATTTTTCAAACGAAATTATAATAAATTTTTTCGATAAATATTCACAGAAAGAGAGCCACCTTCGATTTAGATGATTTTTTAATATATTATCAAGATCATCGATCAACCTGGATAGTACAATGAAGATCTCAGTTGGGTGCTGCTGTTTATTAAAAAAAAATCATTATCAAAAATAGTTTGCACAAAAATACAATAACTTTCTGGACATTATATACGTTTAATAGAATGTAAATAACCGAGACCTTTTTTTTTTAGGAAACTCAAACTTCACCCAAACTCATTTGTGATTAACTTTCTACCTTGCTTCTACCTTCAACGTCGCCTAAATTTACTCCAAAACTGGATTACCAAGCGGAAAATTAAAATCAACGAGATTAGGTTAAACCCTAACAGCTTCTCCTCAAGGAAAGGGCAATGACCACTCTTTATTAATAGCATAAAAATACCGGAACTATCATCAGTGCACTATTTAGATCTCCGCTTGGACAATAAGTTCCGTTGGAAGCAACAAAAAGCAGTGAAACTCTGATGGACTTAAAGTTAGATTTGAGTTAGATCAGGTTCGATTTTTCTCAAGGTGTAGGCGCAAGCTTTCACTTACTGATAGTACTTGATCAAAATACAACATAATTCCGATATAAACATTTAAACTCAAATTCTCAAACTCTAATTCTCATATAAACATTTTCTGGTCATACATAATTTTCAATATACAGCGACCTTAACTAATAATTCATTCATTCACAACGCTACTTAGAGTGATTTTGACAATGTATTAAAAAATCATCGGAGTCGGAGAGCCTTTTTTGTGAATACTTATCATTTCTTTTTATTTTTTATTCTTTTATGATATTGTAGATGGGACTAAGACAAATTATTGGTATGTATAAAATATGATATTCTTATTTACAGAATATATCGTATATGAGGGAAACGATTAAAGTTTGTAAATTATATGCACTATGAAACCACAGAGAGTACAAAATAAAGCAGTACCGTGATTCTTACAAATGTTCACAAGGTACACGAAATACGTTGCGATCTGCGAGCTTTTCACACTCTCTTCGCTCCTCTCGCATTGTCCAATCATATTCGCTACTAAGAAAGAGACTGACATAGCAATTACATTCTAATTAGTCAACTTCATTTTCAATGTTTTCTTATAAAATCGTAAAAATTTCTTAGTTACCAATCTGCGTTCCCCCGCAAACACAAATTCTTTGCTTATTATTCTTTAAATAAGACAATAAAATAATCGCAATATCGTAATAAAAATAAAACGTATTGTGGGATTAAAAACTCGCGCAGATCGTTAAATAAACGTGCTGCGTATATGTATGTATATATATATGTATAATATAATGTATAACAAAATATACGTACATACAAAACATGATAATATTTGTGATCTAAACGACAACAGAACACATGTATCTTCCTCATACGAAGCTTTCGCTTTCAAAGAAACAGCAAAGACTGTCTAATGTGAAATTTTATCCGGTATCTGTACGTTTGGCTGAACGCGACCAGCATGATTGCGAACAACTAACCGGTCTTCTACTCGTATTTATGGATTCTACGACTTCACCGTATGACTCGACCGTTCAATTAAAAATACAAGGTGAAGTCGTACAGAACATATGTCCCAACCTCACACACTTATATATTCATTCATTGATTATTCATGCGCGGTTAGACGTTACTAACCGTGTAAAGTTAGAACATGCGTAAGATAGAGTACGTGCCCCTTTGCATTTGGATCTGAATGGTCGGCAATTGGAATATTGATATATAAGTAATTTAAATATATATATTAATTATATAATATATATATGTATATATATACACATATATATACACATATATATACTAAAACCTATTTTTTGCCATTTTTTTTACCATTTTTTGCCATACACTGTTATTTCTTTTGCTCATCTAACTTTAGTATCATCTCTGGACTGTGGATTTTTAAATAAAATTAAGAAACATACAAACATGCACGGAACGCACGTGATACGAACAAATGTACAAAATATATTCAAAGTATAGTACTTTCTATGATTTGGCAGGTAAAACAATCCTCTATCGAGATTTTATTCTTCCGATTACATAATGAAAAATATGAATTTTCATAAAAATTTGCAGTCTAACGATCGCGGTTCTACGTGAATTTCTAAAGCTAAGACCTTCGTCGGTGAAAAAAATGACTGCTTTTGCAATTTTATTTTCAAATTCCTACTTCGTGTTACATTTTTCCCCCCTGCAACGATGTAACAATTTTTGCAGCCATAATCAAAGCAATAATGAATTTACTTACAATATAATGAATATAATGAATTTTTTTTATTTTTAATATATTCAAAATGAAAATAGTTTTATATCATGGTTACTTGTACATTGCTATAAGTCGAAATGACTGGTACTTGTCAAAGCGTAAAAGGATCCTACGATCCGCTTAACGAACCCGAATCGATCAGTTTCCTCGTTGTCTACGACTTCCCGCGCATTTTTAGAATTTCTATACCATTCGACACGACGGTGTCAATTATCAAGAAAATTCCGGATCCGTCACGATGCTCACACTGCACTACCACACCAGTCAAAGTGACTGGTGGTTCTGCGATTTTATAAACGCGCCAACCCTCGTTTGGGGATCATTGTGCCAGATGGATTAATAATACCAAAAAGCGTACTACGCAACATGGAATTCCTTTTGCGAGAAAGCGATAAATCGCAAAATATGGAAGTATTCTACTATTAGATATTTTTTCAAGACCGGTATTTGGTTTCGGTAGAAACAGCCTCGTCTTAACTGTCGGTAGCTCCAATGACAAAGACGACTCGCTGAGACCGCTCGTTTCCCTGAAAAACGGCCCTCGTTTTCCGCTTTAGCGACTCAAAGTAGCCTCGTCAAAAGACACGTTCGGACGAATAATTTTGCGGCCCGGACACTATGCTAAATCCAAGGTCTCGAAGGAAGCGTAAAATTAGAAGCTTTTGAATGCTTTGGTATCGCGAATCCTGCTGAAGTGACGTTACTCTTTCACCCCTTTCGTCGTGGGGTATAAGTACACAAGGTCAGGAGCAAAGGGTAAAGAAACAAATAGGAAATGTGAAATGCGAGCGTGGCACGCGAATGAGTCACGAACGTTCGCGAGAAAAGGCGTTCTCGTCATCTCGGTCTTCGTGCGGCCGGATGCTGCGCGCTCACCGTCAATTTCTCATTCAGCCTTTCTAAAATATGCTGTTCAAAATAACGGAATAACCTTAAGATCCAGTCGCTTCATATATATGTATATATGTATTTAATAATATATTAATGAATAAAATAGAGAGCCTGAACTTAATGAACTATTCTTATTCATTGTGTAATGAAATAATTCAAGAGAAATAATTCAAAATATTAGAAAATTAAGTGTATTTTTTGTAAATATATGTATATGAATTTAATAATACATTAATGAATAAAATAGAGAACCTGAACTTAATGAACTATTCTTATTCATTGTGTAATNGAAATAATTCAAGAAACCTACAACAAAATGCAAAAATATAACAAAATATTGCAAAATTAAATGTATTTTTTGTTTTTATCCACAGTTTCATATTATAATGGGAAACTGTAGCGCATTGATAAGACAACTTTGATATTAGATAAGATGAAATTTCTTCCTGCAGCAAGAATCTCAAAACATGTAACAATTGCGATGATATTACTTTCGAGTCTCAGCGTGTTTTACTTCTGACGAATATTGTCGCGTTACAAATACCGTAAACAGCTTCCTGATTCGTTGCAGTTCGAGTGATTCGTTTAGATAATAATACGCTGGGACAGCAGGTCTTTGGATACTGCAGTTTTTGCTATACCAGAGTTTCTTAACCCTCGGTCGTCATCATGGGTGACCATTAGCGACCCATAGCTTTACTTTGGAAGAAAACATCTTCAAGACGTAGCTTATAATGGCATTGTGTGTAGGATCTACTATTAATTTGAAATGTTCTTTTATAGTATCTGATGGTTACGCTGAAAAGAATCCTGTCAGTTTGTATCTGGCGATTCTCTAAAGTTTTTAATGGGTTATGTTGACCCAAGTGTGACGAAAGCGTATTTTTTGCTGCAATCGAACAGATTTTCTTTCCGTGCAAATTTTCCATATAAATTCTTGCGCATGAGCCGCGGGACGAACTGAGTGAAATCGCTATTACATCTTTGCAATACCTAAGTCTACGTACGTATAATTAAAATATAAAATATTGGCATGTTTGAGCATGAATGAATTGACTTTTTCGTATAATTGCGTCAGTTTCCTTCTGTTCACAAAACGCTCTTCTTCCACGTGTCAGAGAAATATCATTTTCGAAACGCGTAGTAGAAAACTATTTTTTCCCTTAAAGTACCACGTCTTTAACATAAGAAAGAAACATAAAAACGGTACAGTATATCGTCACAAAAAAGTTAGTTTTTTCTCTTCTAAAGTTACTGTTAGTGAGATCTTTTTTTCGAAAATGATGTCACTTCGTTCGTCGATCTTCTTTTGTTATCTAAAATATTTTAGAATGTTCAAACTATACCCACGAATCGGTATCACTGCTATTCTTTGAACAGCAGCTACTCGAATACCGTGTCAAGCACGATTCGCGAGCCGAGTGTAACATCGAGGGTTAAACTATGACGATCCTCTACGAAGAAAATGTAAGATAAGATTTGTTCAATTTCGGTTTAGTTCTCGAGAAAAACCAGTTTGAAAATATGCCAAGTATCCTTAAATTCGACCAATTTCGGACTGGTCGGGACTAGATAATCGACGAGTACTACTCGTAAAAAATAAAAAAAAATTGGAAAATTGATCACGCGCGCGTAACAGACCGAATACCGGCCGATTACTCAGTTTCTCAATCTCCGCTAATATGAGAATTCGCTGATTCGTCAAATTAGACGAACAAAGGGAATAACGACGAATGTCCAATTTTCAGTTCCATTTTGAAACCGGTCACTCGACCTGCTAATGTTAGTGTGAATCAAACGCGTTCGAACTTCATCTTCTTGAGCACGAAGCCCCAAAAAGAAGAGTTTCACGCTACGTTTGCCACTTATTCTCGTACGTAGAACGATTATTTAGCCGCCCGTCTAATCCGCAGTTAGCCACGTTCCAGGCTAACTCGACGAACTTTCGAACTCGATTTTCTCGACAACCGGACCGAGAACGAACGAAGTTTACTCTAACTCGATCCTGAAATCCGATTCCACGCGATCCATTCGCCCGAAGCCTGTACCGAAGCACCGGCGGCGACGCGCTGATCGATTCCGCGTTTCGAACAGTGTATTAGCTGCGTGCGTTACAGGCGAGGACCCGAGAAACTCGAAGGCAAGTGTAACGCGAGAACTGAAAAGGGAGAAGAAGCTCAAGCGATTTCAAGTGAACCCGACAATTTGAGAATTACTGACAGGAAACGCAGGTGCAAGATGGTTCCGTCGGCGAGGAAGCCAACAGGAAAATCGGCGTGTGCAAACCGGTGCAATCGGAACATCCCCAGCAGGGCGCGGGTATCCTAGAGGAGCTGGGGCAGTCTCCATCCAGGAAACCTTCGTTTTCCAACAGATCCTCGTTCGACGGTCTGATGTCTTCGTCGTATTCGTAAGGGTCATCCTCTTGAGAATCCTGCTGCTCCTGGTCGGAAGAATCTTCCGGCTCCAGGAGCGTATCGTTCGAAATGCTTCTTTGTTCCTCCGCCAGGATCGGCCAGGAACCCAGGGAGGATCGGGAGCAATGGCTGATTCGTTAGCTGTATTTACTGGTTAATGCAATTTTCCTCCAGGACCTTCTCTCTTTCTGCCGTTATTCGTCTCGAAACGTTCGTCCGATCTACGCCTTGCTGCTGCCTCGTGCAGTTCTATAGCTTCTATTCAGTACGTTACAAAGTCTCTACAGAAATTTGAATTTCGCAGCTGTGCTCGTTAACGTTGACGTTCAACGTCGGGCTGTGCCATTTTACGATCATGTTTCGAAAGAAGCTCGCCACTCTGTCGCTCTTGTCTCAGAAGCAAGCTGTTCTTCCACGTTTGCTACCGTCGTTGCTAGAGAAGATGGTACAAAACAGGTCTGTGTTTCGAAGCTGACACGGAACGCCGAGTGAACAACTTTCTATTAAAATTCGGTATTACGTTGTGAGGGAGAAGCTAAGCACGCGCGCTGAAACATCAATTAACAATTGATAGTAATTGCGACAACTTGTTATATCGGACATTTGCATCGCAAATACACAGTTTTCCTTCAGTTTAACAAGCCTCATGAGATCCGATCAGCTTACACGAGCGATTAGCGTGCATTGCTAATTGGACAGCGTTTGAAGACTTGTCGATATCCCAGTTGCCGGATTACATAATATATCGAGAAAAGTATCGTCGGGTAAGTAGGAATCGTACAGTGCAATTTGCCTATACGCGTTTGATCAGCGTGTGGCTGTCCGAGGATTCACTGGAAGTTGCAAATACTTTCGGCTAAACAATGTACGTTTTTCGCTGATTGACCTAAGATTCGTTTTTTTTTTTCTTTCCCACGAAATCTTACGCAATTTTGAGAACGTCGCGATATTTCCTTTTGTATTCTTGTAACAGAAGGATGGACTTCGGAACAAAATACAACGTGTACAATGCTGTGCACAATTTACAATCTTCCTTATAAATAGTTTCCGATTACTTTCTGTTCGTCGTTGTATGCCAATGCTGACGATCATTTAAACTTCATGAGTAATGCTTGTCACAGGAACAAAGAAAACAAATGTATACCTCGACGTTCTATGTTGAATTATTTTCGTATAAAAACAAATATTGTAAATAATAAACAGATAATTTATTTATACGTTTTTAAATACTTTATTATTGTATATTATTTATTAATTTATTATCTACTATTGTATACTAAATATATAATTAAATATTGTATTATATATATATATACATACTGTATTTTATATGAAACATATTGATCGATGGACTGGCAGTTTCATCAAATATCAGACTCGAAATTATCCATTAATTTTTCCCCTGTCGATTGTCATCAACTATCCGGTACACGACTGAACGATAATAATGAACAATTAAAGAAGAAACTTGTTATAACACGCGTGTATCGAACGCTAGTGAACCTCACGGTAGAAATATTCAAATCTTCGTATCAACTATTGCGAATAATTATAATAAGTTCCGAGAAAGCCGCGAATATAAACTCTGCATACGCAAACGGTTATATAAATGTCGTAACAGTTCAACTAACAGTTGATTTGTAAGACTCAAGAGTGGTGATATCTCATTGCGAAGCAAACGAAGCAAAAAAGCGGAGAATGTCAGCAATGAAAATAACATTCTAAGACAATAATCCAACACGGATGGGAAAAGAACTATCGAACAATTCAGCAGGTGCAAGTGTCTTTGGGATCTGAGCTGTACATTTTACACATAGCCGACATCCTGACCAGCTAAGGGACTGCTTCACGAACATCCAGCAATCGATACAGCGATTCCAGCCACCGACGAATAGCCCAAGGTTGCATCGACATCGTTACAGCAACACAGGCTAAGTCAGTGGAGGATAACGATAAACACCGACAAATGGAACACATTTCGTTTACGTTAAGGAGAGCATAGCCATGTCACGCTTAACAAATGTATCATATCCCAGAATCAACCGGTCGACTATTTTGGGTTACGTTTTAGCCGCAAGGGAACATGGAGCCAGCGTGCAACAAAGAGACCCAGCAAATTCGATTCAGCAGGAAAGAAACGTTCTGGTTAAGTACAGTGAACGTTCTAAGTTCAGCATAGAAGCCTAGTTACTTAGACATAAATGCACCATGAAACCAATCCTAGGCCTGGCATTCAATCGTGGGCCTACACAGTCTGCAAAGCCTGCGCAGCAAAGTTTGGAGCTCTTCAGGCAGAAATCCTCGGAACGATATTAAGATGCAGCACAGTTGCCACGTTGGAAACGATGGAATTCGTAAAAATCTTTGGACAAACTGTGTTGCGGTGCAGATAACGCGGCTGTGCGGCCAATGCTAATAAAAGTTCAGGACTAGACGACCATCTCATCTTTCCAGCCAGAGACCTACGCTCGCGCAGTCAGCCTCGTCAAGTTCGAAGGAAACAACCTGGCGACTTTCTACATCGACGACAGGTTATCGGTGAAAAATAATTATTATACGTATTAATAAAAGATAATTATTAATAATAAAGTAACAACGAAATATAATTTCGCACGGATATAATTTCCAAACGGATAGTTGCACAATTACCGACTGTTCGTGTCGTGAATGTGTGTCGAGCGGACTGTGAAGACTCTAGGATACTAGAAAAAGAAGAAAAAAAAAGAAGAAGACTCAATAAGCATCGTTGCAATCGTTGTCCACTGATCGTTGTTACTTGATTCAGATAGAAAAGGCAAAGCAACGGATTCCTCAGCTGAATTACTTAAAGAAAGCAGATACAACCTATCTCGAAACCCTATTGCCATCGGTGACCCAAGAACGAACTGCAATCGAGAGACTTGGCGATACTGCTTCTGACGTTGGCTTGCGTCGAAGTGGTTAACACTTCTAAGTAAACTCTACATCTGTACCGACTAATTTTCTGACTCGCTAAAGCCATCGACAGGCCATAGACGAAAGACAACCACGTGGCAACCATAAGACAAGAGACAGGCAACGATGGCTTCGGTGTTCTGTTTCCAGGTAACACTGCTAGCGTGCGGATCTGCACCAGCTCAAACTGTATTCGTATTATACCAACGTTTCTTTGTTAAATATTGTTTACTATCTGACAATTTATCCACGCGCCTTTCTCTCTATCTATATAACCAATAACCACAACAGCTTGAAAAAGAATTGAATCGATGGTCGTCTGCGAGACTCGCTCGTTGTTATTCCGTACAAGCTGGCGACAGATGAATTTGGCGTGGAATTGCTAAGGAAACGACGACAGTTGGCGAATAGGTGGAAGGTGAAATTCGACGCGGTACCGATAGCTGCGGTCCAGTGACGATTTTTCTGCTTCCAACGATCGTCATCTTACGTGCTACCATCTTCTGAACGTCATTAGGCACCTAACTATTCTCAACCCTATTATGACTCGAACATTGTCATCTGGCCAATCCCCTAAGGTTTCCATTTACGAACGTGCTTACAAATGTGTTTGCAGGCAGATGAACACATTGTCGCTCAATTAGCCCGAGTCAATTGGTCGAAGCTATGTAACATTTGGGGCAAGACGGGGACATTTCGGTGAACGATAATTCCTAGGTGAAGTGGACGTACGGATGGAAGACAGCGACAGTGTTGGACCGAAGAATCAACGCGGAAGGCTGTTAAAACGATTGCACGGAAGCAATAGGCTGTCGCAAAGCAGTTGTAGCTTTTAATCTTCTCAAAACTGCGTTGCACTGGAAGTTGCTCGAGCAAGTTGAAAGTCCTTCCACGGATGTTGAAGACTGGTTTGGAACATTTCGAAACTGTGTTCTCACTCGAGGAGGAGCAAGCATTAGTATTTCACGCGAGAGAAATGGAGGACCCATTATTTGGTTTAACAGAGACCAGAGCAATAGATGCGACCCATTTCTTTGCACTTCTCGTGTTAAGTTCCGAGAGTTTATCTTAAGATATTTCGATAAACAGATATTGGCGCTGGACGTAACATTTT
Organism: Bombus confusus; assembly: GCA_014737475.1. Classification (NCBI taxonomy): domain Eukaryota; kingdom Metazoa; phylum Arthropoda; class Insecta; order Hymenoptera; family Apidae; genus Bombus; species Bombus confusus. The sequence continues at coordinate 44,026 of JACXIV010000082.1, forward strand.
TTGTAAATGCAACACCAGTGAATACAGTATTCTAGAGGGATTCCTTTTGCGGTGTTCTTGTCTTGTCCTTCCTCTGAGTTTGCCGAATTAAAACATGAAACTTCCGCAAATGTTCAGTCTCTTTTCAAACACTATTCCAAACTTATTCCGTGGCGAGTGACGAGGAAACTAGTTTTAAAGTTCACTTACGAGTTTATGAATTTTGATGTCCGCGATAATGTTGAAAATTGCCTTCACAATGGAGAAAACGCAGAGAATTAGGAAACACGGACACAGAAATTATTTTGACCAAATAATTACCACGTCATTGTTCGATCAAAATTTTATTGACAAGAATGAACCACGAAACCAACGATATAAGAATCGTATAAAAATCAGAAATTTGTATTCTCTTATAAAAAATGTTGTTCTTTCTGATAACGCTCATTCTCCTTGCAATTCGATGTCCAACGCCATTTGTCACGAACAAGCTGCAGCTAAGCCATAAATTATGGCTCATAAATTGCGGCTAGCACGCGAAGATTTATTCCTCTTATCGCCGCCGACATTGCAAGTGTAATTTCTTTTAAAAAATATAGAGATAATGACTCTTCTTAAGTGAGACTTGAAAATTGCTTGCAAGTTTTCCGAGGGCAAGAACGAGTGACAATGAGAACGCGCGAGACATATTTACACGATGTGTTGCTGTTTATAGATTAGAAATAAGCATTGTTGAAAGTCGACGGAATAATAATCCGTTTGATCTCTCCTCCGCTGAAAAGAATACAAATGTAATAAATACTGTTACCTAACAATGCAATAAGAAATATCGCAATTAGACTTTTCATCAGTAGCATTTTATCATACTCGAAAGTTAAATCTAGGATATCCTCGTTTCGTGTTTGACGAGTTATTAACAACACGATAATAGCCTTCTACGGGCTTTCGTCTATCACAGTCTCATCTACGTTTCCACAGAGATTTTTCTTATTTCAAGTTCTTGTTTAAGTTTATTTAAGCAAACGACTCTTGGTTTTAGCATTATTTATGTAAAGTAATAGGTATATTGATTTCACTCGTTCTTCTTTGGTTATTAATAGTACTGCGGGATGTTCCGTTATAATATGCAATCTGCAGGTTCAGCACTGTAGAAATTTGTATAACACGTGCTCTTTGGTTTCTAGCTGGCAATTACAGCATATCTTGCATTTCGCTGTTTCTCTAATCCTATGAAGCATGTCGTATTTACCGACAGTTACCGGTTAAGCTAATTTCTTCCTATCCAGTTAGACCAAGCTGCGCTACATTTTTTATACGTATTGGTAGCTGGAACTGGATATAATCTTTACGTTTGCGCGTGTCTGCAGCTCCTTCGATTCTCTTGTACATCGGATCGAATTTCAAGATTCTGCGTTTGTCCCTCTAGTATAAGCTTCTCTCTCATCTCCTTTGCGATGTTTCGTGTGGTTTGGTGGGACATTTGAGGGGTTACCAACTTCAAACAATTCTCTAAATCGTAGCAAGCTAACGTCTTTCGAAACATTATCGTAAGAAATTGCATTATGTAATCGAGAACTTTGCATGATATATACTCTGTTGATAAGGAATTGAGCAGCTTTTCTTGCCTATGTCGTTTGAAACGTTTCAATCTTTCCCAATGTTAATAATTTTCTACAAATTTAAGCTCGAGAGCAACAAAAAACACACACGGTCCGATCTTTTTAGAGCGTTAAATTTTTAGTAAAATTGCGACATAACTTAGCGGTGTTTATTTCGAACATGAAACTCGATACCATGTTTTAAACACGATAGCGGCAAGCTTTATGAAGGCCCTGGAAGTGTTATAAAATATACTTGGACGTTTTAGATTCTAATTAATAAAATATTCTATGTACAGGATACTAATAGTTAATGGCCATTGAATAATTTAAAAAGAAGAAGTCGTATCGACTGAACAAGCAACAACGCAAATATGGAGAATTGTTATTGTTTGAAAGTGCGGGTAAAAGGGGGAAAACAGAAGTTTTATAAATTATGGTACACGACCTGTTTAATTAAAAAATTTTGGTTACGAATAATCATGATAAATCATAAAAATCTTTCTGCTTATCAACCAAAAAGATTTTTCGCCATCGGTAATGGTTACCAGTAAGCAAAATAAAATTCGGGTTATCGACAATTGGTAATGGTAACGAAAAAGTCCCGTCATCGATGATGGTTATCGGCACCTAAATGAAAGTTCCGCCTTTGATAATGGTTATTAGTCACCAAAGAAATTCTCTAATTTACGATGGCTATCGGTAACAAAAAAATTACGTCGTTGATAATTGTTATCAGTGATAAAAGAAATGCTTCCTTACATAATAATTATTCGTAACCAAATCTATAATGGTTATCAGTGACCAAAAAAGCCTCGGTCATGAATAATGGTCATTGGCGACTAAAAATATCTCCGTCACGAATAATATTTATCGACAGGCATCAAATGATGCTGTCATGATAATGGTAATTGGTAACCGAAAATATTGAGATCATATATATAGGGGATTATTCGTAAGTAGAATACTTGCAAATTAATATCGTTTAATCATTTCATATTTTGAAAAATTTTTTCGGGACTTAGTGTTGACTGTATTATGTTACAACAAAAGTTACCATTCTGTCAGTTCCACCCCCTCCCCCTCCATAAAAATTGTAAAAATAACAGTTATTTTTTATCTCTGATTACGGTTAATTTATAGTGCAACAATCGAAAATAAAATTACCAAAAGTTCTGACGCAACATCTTAGGCAGAGACGTCGCAGGTGATTATTGATTTTTCCACGCGGTAAAGCTTGCATAAGAGCATGCACTGAAGTGATAAACCGAGACTACGCGGCTCTCGTCATTTATTTATAGGAACAAAGATGTGAGTACATGTCGACAATCTACATGTACTTGCATCGTTAACTTTGCACTTTATCGATAGGCTGACGTTCCTCGACATTAATCACAAAAGTTGAACCTACTTTATACGTTTAATTTTAAGTAATCAATACGACGCATATATAATAAGAATATTCGTTTAAAAAATGTTGAAACTGTTAGATATTATACGACGCAGCGGTTGAAGTATTTCTCGTAAAATGAAACGACTGTAAAATTCTCGTAAATAATGATACGAAATGACCGGCCAGAGAATAACCACGTGGCAATATGCATCAATCGGAAACGTTGCATAATGTACCAAAGATATGCGTGAACGATTGACCTCCAAAATAATCTCTTACTGTTCGTCACAATCCATTAAACAGGATTCCAGTTGTAATGGAAAAACAAAGAACCTTGTGTTTCATTCGTGTTTTTAATTCTAAGATATTCAAATCGAATTCCATGCAACGTTACGATAACAAATCTACGCTACAATGTTTTTGTCATATATTCTTTAATTTTTTATTATATATTCTGCATGCCTGTGATAAACAGAGAAAAAGTAAAAATAATACAGAGTCGTAAAAGTAATTATAAATAATGAGAAATGCAAATAAAATATTTAGAGATAATAATTTAAATATAAATTGTAGTGTTAGAAATATTTCATATATAATTATCTTAAAAGATAAGCTTGAACATAATTCAGTCTATTTGAAATAATATCATAATTGCTTGGAATTGTTCCAAAACATTAATTTATCAAATTATAGTTGTTAACTTCCGTATTTTATATAAATGATAGATAACACATTGCACGTTAATTTAATTAAATAATACAATTATAGAAATAAACAGAATGGAAGAATTAATAATTATAGTATAGAATTAATAAATATAGTACTCTTTAATCCATCGGTAAAATTTAAACAAACAATAGATTTTAATTAATTTCGATTTCTTAACAAGTTTTAATTTTCATTAGAATTATCGTACAGTCTGAATTTTTAAACTATATGTAATTATAAAGCAGTTGAGCAAATTTCGAGCGAAACATAGCACACGCTATGAATAAACTGTGATTTCTTATTAGCGAAGGAGAAGAAAAAAAGTAAACAAAGGGGTTAAAGTTTCGAGATTTTAAAAATGGCGTCGTGTCTCGAGGGTTGAGCTACAACGTTGGGAAAATTAAAGAAAAGGAAGTGAGACAGACGTTATTTATATAACTAATTATGATCTATCTACACATAAATGTATCATTTTGAAATTTTGTAATATTTCGTTTATGATTCAATCGAATTCGATATTTCAAAATTATCGTCCAAGTATATTTTACGATAAAGTACGTTGGAAAAATGGAGAACACGAAGTGAAGAGGAGACTTGTTCATAATCATATGTTGATCATTCGAGGCAATCAGTTGCATTTCAAAATAAATACTTACCATTCAGCACATTAATTTTCCGCCTCTGACGTCAGAGGTTGTACCGGGCACATTTCACTAATTTTCTTGTAGTTCTCAAATTTAACAATTAATTGTTTATATAGACACTGATTGACACAAAAAACAGTGATTGATGATCCACGCACGTCGAAGAAAGAGAATATCACTTCTTATTGTAAGAAAACACGAAGATAGCGTGAAACGAAACAAACGAGAAAATTACTCCGGCGCCATGACGCATAGCTGTCAGAGCAAGCTGCGCGGGCAAAGATGCGTATAAATACGGTTGAGAGGGAAATTTAAATCCTAGAAATTTCCTAGTGAAATAATTCTACTTAAGTATTAGATAGATTTGGTTTTTGTAAAACAATTAAGGTAATTGCTTGACAATTTTCTCGGTATCTCCGATCCTTTTCAAATTTCCATATATTGAAAAGTTTTTTAAAAGGTAAAATATTATCAAAAAAAAAAAAAAAGTATCGCGAACAATTCTAATTGTAAGTGCTTTTAATTTTATATCGAAACTAAACCTAAAACCTAACCTAAAACTAACTATTATTAAAATATTAGTTTAATTCGTTATTCTTTACTTAAACTTAAACCTAACCCAGAACTGACTATTACTAAAATACTAGTTCGTTATTTGTTGTTTAATAGATGCACAAAATTTTGCCTAACACTGCTTATCAATAACAGAAGCAATAAGACTATTGGATTTTCTAAATCCATGACCTAACTTCACTTATTACAGAGTTGTCTGGCAACTTTTTGATAAGCATTGACTTGTTGAAACGAAGCTGTTAAAAGCTATTAAACGCAACTACTATTTCTACGATCTTCGTGACTGCATTTAATTCATCTCTATCAATATGTTAGTTCATATGTTTATTATCATACATATAATACATATATTACAGTACTTTGATTACAGAAGGAGAAGCAACTGAAGACTGCTAACGGATCTCAGAAGCAAGGTCAAACAGATTTATAATTTATAGTAGAAATAGAATACTGTTTTTATGAGTATATATTATATGTATTACTTAACACTTTCGCTATCACCGTTTAAAGGAAAAGTCACTGTTCACAGCTCAACCTTCAAAATTTTAAAATTTTACATAATGTAACACATATTTTTACATATATAGTGATAAAAGCTGCTACGTAGACAATGCGATTCTTAAAATGCGTCACATATGCGTAACGTTGAGCTGCGAGTAGATTGCTTCTTACTGCAAACCACTTCTCACACATATCTAGATATGTAAAGTACTGTATTGTTACCTATTTAACGCACAAGATGCTACTGAGACAAAGTGGTGTCAATATACGAGTTTCGACGACGAAATCAACAAGGACGAAAACGTCTATGTTTACATTTTCTTACCGACCGTTCGAGCGATTTACGAGTGTCGTGTTACAGTGACTCTTCTTAGACGCGTGGCTATTTGCGCAAAGTCTGATATTCTATGTGTTCCAAACAAATTGTGTACAGAATTTTTGCCAATCGAGAAGAAGATTTTAAAATAAGCGAAAACGCGTTGTAACGTCAGATCAGTGATAATTCGTCATTGTCCGTAATATATAGAAATGGTATCTCAAACGAAAATAAATAGGATTTATTCTAAAAAAAAAAAAAAATTGAAATACAATACACGTAACATACTGCCACGAACGAGAATATTGGCACACTCTTAAAAAGCGAATAACCTTTTTTAAATTGGATCAAACGACTCGAACCTTCTTGAGAAGTTAGAAGGATCAGTTTGCCAGATAATATGGCGAAAGATTTTTGAAAAAATTGCAGCTGATCGGAATCGCAAAGAAAATAGCGAAGGTAATTTCTTAGATTTTATCTGAATTTTTATATAATAAGTAGCAAGAGTAATAAACAATAGTAACATGGATCTAACAATAAGTACTCGTTAAAAAATAAATAATATGTTGATTAGGCTGTATGGAGGAGTGCAATAGCTTCGATGCTGGAAATTTGGAGGACAGGGGAAATGTAAGTTTGTAAAAACTGACATTAACTTACTTTCTTTCGTCTACTATATAGAAATGTAAGTGTGATTAAAACTATATCGTGTTTGGTCTCATTTTAACCGGAAGAATCTCGCTAATACGTTGGTAGAAGATTAATTTAGAGAAAATCGAAGGTAAACAAGTTTCATCGTCGTCTCCTGTATAGTTACTGATTTTTCATGGACGATTCAATTCAATGGATCACGTCGAGCTCCGTTTTGTGTTGAAACGAACAACATTGGGGCCGATGATGACCTATCAATTAGGACGAACATAGTGGCGATCAGCTAGAAAGAAAGTATATACCTACGAGAGAAAGGGAAAGCCAAGAGGATCAAGATAACAAAGCTAGTTTCAGATTAGGGAACGAGTAGAGGACGGGCAAACGCCGGATGAAGAGCAGAAGGAATGCGGAGTATGTGGGAAGCAGGAGGGAATAGGAGAACGCGTTATAACGCAATGTGAATATGCAACGGTGATGAACGAACGGAGATTCTCATCGATGAAGAGGCTAATGGATTAGGATGGATGAAGAAGGTGATGGACAAAAGGGGATGGGTAAATGAATCTCAACAGGGAATCGGAGTCTATGGTACATTTTGTTCAACACTGAGTTAACAGTATAGCACGGTTCTGCGGTCCCTGTAGATCGTTATTACACACAGATCGCAGATTGCATCGCAGTAAGGGAAGACGACGTAATATTGAAAAGAAGAAGCGCGTTGGGCGTTTGAAATTTACGAAAGAAGCATCTATGCACGTCTGATTGAAACAGTTTGAAATTGAGAAGTTTTCGATTGAAACATGTCTTCCTTTCACGAAGATCTTACTGTTTTTTTTTTTCCTCTTTTTTTATTATTCTTCATCGTGGTGCTTAATTACGTCGCTTCGTTGTAATAAATACTGAAACGTTGTAAATTTATTACGTTGTAATAAATACTGAAACAAAATGTAAGCTACAAAGCGATTTATCTCGAAATGTGCTAAATGCGCTTTGGATCTGTATTACCGGTTGACATTCAAATATTCGAAACTTAAAGACGTTTACTGATGCAAAATGAATGAGACACAAAGTGGAATTACGTAGGATATTTGGAATATATATGTAATAGTATGCAAGAGCGATTCGATGCATCCCGGAAGGGATTTGAAATGATAAACAAGGTAATGTAAAATGGAAATAAGCGGAGTAGAGTTTCCTTATCCGGAACACGGCATTTTCCAGTAACGAATGCCTTTTCCCCTTTCAAATATGTACATATTTTATTTCTGATTCGAATTCTGATTATACCAACTTAGTATGAAAGTAATGTCGTTCTGGCTGTCGAGACAAAATAATTGAAAAATTCGAAGCTGGTGTAGATGCAACAGAATTGAGAAATATATACGATGTTGTGAGAACCACAATCGCGGATATTAGAAAGCAAAAACATGATATCGATATTAATTATTTAAAGCGCGTAGATTCTTCGAGTGCTGGCAAGAGTAGAAAAACGTTAAATATACCGCTGCAATCGCATGGTTTCATCGTGATAAAGACGATTTTACAAAAGCAGAAGCAGTAAACAAAAGCGTCTTCTCATACCGAAGAATTCGTGACGTTCGAAAAGGAGCTTCGGACGTTCCAATTAGAAAAAGAACGTGGCTCTATGTAGTTCCTTATATTTAAAGAATTATGCGACTTGGTAGTAAGGTAATATAATAAATATAATAAAATATAACAATATGAAACATAATAAATGTAATAAAGGGTAATAAGGATTCACAAAGGTTCGATTGATCTTAATCTATGTTTGAATAAGTGAGATTTCACACGAGAAAGATAATTGTTCCATTATCCAAAAGTCTCATGGCTCGAACAGTTTCGTCTTGCTGTTCGTTCGGATAAGAGAGGTTCTACTTTGTAATTTTCACCAAACTTTCATCCAACTTTAAAGTTGTAATGGAACAGACGTTCAACGCAGTGAACAAATACTACTACTACTACTAGTACTGCTATGTTACAGTACTCGAGTAATATTAACATTAATAAAATGGACAGATATCTGGAATACAATTTTTTGAATTTTTCGACCATAGTCCGATAACGATTAAAAAATAAAGCGCGGAACAAATAATTTCTTCGTAACGTTTCTGTCCGCTGAACGTTATAAGCAACGAACGACTGCTGATAAAAGCTATTTATATCATTGTTTTTACAATTAGTCACTTGATTGATCTTTCGTTGCTAGTAAATCCACCATAGTATCAAAAGATCTAGACGTTTTGCCAACTGCAATCAATTATCAAACTTAATGGGACAAGTAACGCGTTCAGTTTATTAATTCCAGCATTTGTTCGCAATGAGTGTTGCATTTGGTTTGATAAGTAGAAGATAAGAAAAGTCGAAGAGATCTTTTTTCCTTTCAAAGTCACCTTCGAATTCTTCGAACAGAATTCTTGCAACGTAGATTATCAATTTCGTATTTTCGTAATAACTTCTCCCTCGTTCCCAACGATTTCGTATTTCACTTAAAATTTTCCATTGGACTAAAACTCGCTGCTTATTTTCCGACGCAGTATTTTTCGGAAGATCGCGTCTGTGATTGAAATTTTTTTTTTTGTGCCCTAATTCCGGCAGAGTATCTTCATTTCCTGTACATGTCGATTACATCTAATCACATATTTTTGCGATACTAAGCACGTAACGGGCGAAAGTCTAACGCAAGGATAATAATAAAATACAAACAGGAAAAGAAGAAATTTTATTCCGAGCCAAACCGGCAACCTTCGATCAACATTCTTTTGACGATTCATAATTAGCTTTTGATCGGAAGAAATTTCTTTTCAAGTTTCTCCTCGACTACGTTAATCTTGTTATCGATAATCTATACAAAGTGACACCGGTATCTGCACGGATCTCGCTCGAAGATCGCTTGATACATCGTCCGTTTCACTGATCAACGAATTCCGAACGGAGAAATTAAAGTAGCGACGAGACGAAGGCAAATGAAAGTAGACCATCATCGATTTAAAAACGTCAAGATCGAAATCGCGCTTCCTTTCTTCGTGCGTTCGATACATGAAAGTAACGTGACTTCCTCAGTCGTTCAGAAAAAGAACTTTCGCGATGCGAATATCAGTCTGCTTGTTCCTAAAACGAATCTATTTTGAACGGTATATGCGTATACGCGGTTACTATCATTAACATCTGGAAATTGTTTAAAACAGAATAACTTCTTTTACAATTCAACCAAATGATTTGTTTTTTTTTGTTTTTTTTTGGAGGAAGGAGGAGAATTTATTGATAATGAGAAGATTATTTTATCAGATGACGCGTAACAAGAATTTTGAAATGACACTAGTAGCGTATGTGCCGCTGCAGGCATATATTTTTCAAATACGCTCGCATTAACGTTCGAAGTCTTTCTATCAGATTAGAAACAATTTTCTTTCTTAATTCCACTTGTGATTAAAAAATCAAGTAACCTGTAGATGTGCTTATCGTTGAATAAAATGGTTCTAGAATCGACAATTGCAAATACCAATTTTAAAATTTCGTATTGTACGAAGAAGAAAAAAAGAGAAGGAAAGAATTTAATCGCATCGCAATATCCTATCACGCGTAAGAAATTACGAAGATCGTAAAGAATAAAATCGTTGCAGTTTGACTTATCTACAATATGGTAATTAACGTGCATCTTATCAAGTGCGAGATGATATTCGGATACTTTTCAGCGAGTGAAGTGTACCTATGTAAAGAATGCCAAATTTGAAATTGAACTTAACTGTCATTGAGAAATATTCAGGAAGCCATCGTTCTATCTATATAATGCTATCTTTTGCATTTCGCTTTTGTCCCCGTCGCTATTTCGTATTTAGCGAGATATCTCTTTAGCCGAGCTATCAATATGCAATTTCGTAAATGGCGAGATCGACTAGTCGATATTATAAAGCGGGGCTTCCTCAGCTAGGAAATTTTTGCAACTGTTACGCACCGGAGAAATAAAAAATGTCAACGATTTGCCGGCAAATGATAAAGAAGGATTTACCCAATTATTAATTATCGACATGAATATAAAACAGCAGCTGTTTAAAAAATAATTTCAATGGATTTTTGCTTGGAATTTTCCGGAACAGAATTTTCAACAATTTTTAAAATGGTCTTGTGACGTTTTATGTTACATATGTGATAATAACGTTCAACAACTCTGATCAAATAATATCCGATGCTAAATAAATTGCTCAAATGCATTAGCATTCAGATCATACTGTCACAACAGTTTACAATATTAACAATATGCCTGAAATATATTATTAATACTGATGCAACTATTCAAATTTCTTAACGTTCGACAATTTTATTTGAATGATATTTCATGCCAAATAGGTCCCGCAGATCTATCAGTGATATTAATACATACTACTATTCAAATTTTGTAACGCCCAACAACTCTATTTGAATAATATCTGACATTAACTAGATCCCTCGAGGCAGTTAGTTTTTACCTACGCTATAACAAAACTCTATTAACAATACTAATGCTATCACTGAAATATATTAGTAATGTTAATACTATTATTCAAATCTGTTAACGTTCAACGAATCTACTCGAATAATATCTGATACTATATAGAACCCTTAGCTCTATTAGCATTCAGCTATACTATCACAAAGATCTATATAATTTATACACTAATAATATTCTCCAAATATATTAGTAATATAATACTACCACTCAAATTTGTTAATGTTAAGCAGCTCTATTTGAATAATATCTGATAGTAAAGTAGATCCCTCAAATCTACTACAATAGTATGTGTTCAGTCATGCTATTACAAAAATCTATAACGCTAATAATATCCTTCATATTAATTATATTAATATTCAATATATAATTATATTAGTATTCAACGTTATTATTATTATTATTCAAATTTATTAATAATCTAAATATTAAATCCTCGCCTGAATTATATGATAAAAATTGTAAATAAATAATTAATCATAACGTGAAAAAACGGCGTCTTTATTATTGACGATTGTAACATCAGGATATCGATTAACTCTGAAAAACATTCAACATACTCTGTTATATCAAATATTCAACCAGAATATCATTCTTTATGCAAAAATAAACTAACACATCTGTTTTACCGATATGCACGTTTAATTTTGCTCTAATAGATGATAATAAATGATACAATGATAAATGTAACGAAGAATCGTTTAGAATTAGACTTCTTTAATTTATTGTCGATTGATGTCTTATTTATACTGGGTGGGCGATATATAACTGACTAATTTCAAAGTATCATGTATACAGTCGTATCATGGACGTATGAAAAAAATAATCATCGAACGTTACACAGCTTGATAGCGGGGAAAAATTGTGAAAACATTGTCTCGAAGTAATTCGTCGATAACGATGATCTCACGCAAATTACTCTGCCGATATCGTCGGGCCATCCAAGATCGCCTGTTTCTACTGCAACGCGTTTCTTCTTACGAGGTTCTCTCAAAAGTAAAGCGCGTATGTCGATAAACGAGAGCCTGTCGATAATCGACCAGCTAAAAGATGCTATTCGAGAAGCGAAAGCGAACGTAATTTTCGAAACGCGCGAAGATGTAACGAAAAGTACGATTGACAGGGCTGACTTTGCACAGCGTCCGAAGGCAAACGCCTTTCTCATATCATGATTCCATACGTGATTTCCAAATATTAATATAAATGACTCGTATTAAAAAAAGACTGTTACCTTCTGCTTTCTTCACAAGTTATCGACAGAGAGAATCGGTCAGTCATACATCGTCCGCCCTATATATCCACTTTATGTAGCTTTTTATGTACAGAACTGTGGCTGCGTGAAATTCTCCCGGGATAAAATCGGTCGGCGAATGGAAAGAGTTTAAGAAGCGCTGTCATAAACCATTGATATCCTACCTCGATTAAGGAGCAACGTTCTGATAACCCTGATATATATCTTGCCATATTTCGTTCTGGCAACGTGAAACAGAAAGTCTGACACGATTCCATCGCCTTCGTGTATATCGGTGTCCGCCAACACCTCTTTCAACGCTTGCACGCGTTCCTCCGGCGTACTTTCGTCGTACGACGACAATCTGTTCTCCAGGCACTCGACCACGCTGAAGTCTTCCCAGAACTCGGGCGGGTCGGCCTCGAGCTTCCTGCAAGACTCGGTATCCAGGAAGCCGGAAATATCCAAGCCTGCGTAAGACACGTCCAGCGCCAAATCCGCGAATGTGGGAGTTCGCGCTAAGGGAGAACTCGCTTGCAATTTCCACTGGTGATTCTCACGATCCGTCGACTTGCGGCAGCCGTGCGAGTCGCCTGCCCCTGCGCAACTCGCTCGGTTGCTCGTCCGAGAAGAACGTTCCTTCGTGTCCGCGGCGAGGTATTCGCTCATTTTCTGCGAATCGCTTGCTGCCGGTCGCCAGAAGTATCTTTCCTTCAAGTCTGCCGGCAGATTTTCGTTTATGCCCAAGAACAAGTGGCTGTCGTCGCGCGTTTTCCGCGAGGCCGCTTTCAAATTCCAAACGGCCCGTAGATCACGCTGTTCCGCGATGTTTCCCTTTGTTTTCCACGCAAGATTTCCTGCTTCGTCGCCGATACATTCCGGGCAACTTTCGCCGCTCCTCGGAAGAAAGCTGTCGTGAGAAACTTGGATCGTCTGCCGAGACGAGTCTTCTTTCTGGCCAGCCGTCTCCGCCGCGCTCTGGCAATACTTTGCTGCCTCGCCGATGCTTCCTCGCACGCCAACCTCCGATAAACGTTTAATCGGCTCCCGATCCGACACATTTTGAACTGTGTCAATCGTTCTCGAAGAATGGCCTCCCTTCGTTCGACCCTGATAACCCGCTTCTGCACATGAAGCAGCGGCGCCTAACTTACGCTCGAATTTCCTAGACACTGGCGGATCGTGCTCGTTGCTCATGTCCCATAATCGGATTCTCGATCTTAAGACGATCGAAGGTTACGTATCGCCGCTCATAAGATCGCTTTATCCGAACACTACCTTTCCATTCGTCTCTCCCTCGTCGACACAGCTTCTTCGCCTCTTTCGTTTGTCTGTTCTACAGAGCGTTGAACGATCTGTCGAATGACGTTTGGCATCGTATGACGAATTTTCGTGAATTAATGCCAATGGTAATTTCGAACGTGCGCTACGAGAAGCAGTTGGGTTTCAAGGATCGCTGTTTGATGCTGGCATATGCTTAGGTGGACGTGAAACGCGTGACGCTAAAACGAGCATGGGAAAACTAACGAACCGCCTTGACGACACCACACAGGATGAAATGAAAGACAATATTGCGACGGATATAGAAGATGCATACGATACCAGGAATGTAACAGCAACAATGGCATTCCTCGACACTTTGAAGTACTCGAGGCGATAGAAACACAATTTAAGATGGCCGAGAGCGCGAAAGAAATGTAATTTTACGGAATTAAATCTGCTAAAAATGTTTCGTGATTTGGCAGATAAAAAGATTCGGGACCCATGTAAATCTTCGATAGAATCATATTTAATTTCATTATTTCTATTGCAGTTATTAATATTTGTTTTTTAAATACATAAATGAATGATGATTAAGATAAACGTATTTGTATTTCATTTCGCTATTTGTATTGCTATTATTATAATTTATATTCTTTCTTTAAATAAGTAGAACAAAGATGAACTTGCGAAGATGAATGTTCTTCTATATAATATTGTTATTTGTATGGCTATTATTGTAATTATTATTTTTTTTTTAATAAGTAGAACAAAGATGAACTCGCGAAGACGAACATCTTTCTATTTAATTTTGTCATTTGTACTGCTATTATCATAATTTATATTCTTTTTTTAAATAAATAGAACAAAGATGGACATGCTTTTCTTTAATTTCATTTGTACTGCTATTATTAATATCTACGTATATTGAAATACATACATAAAGATGAATATCAAGAAAATAACTCTTTTATTATCCGAACACCTTTGTCAGCTAATAGTTCAGACAACCGAGATTCTACTCGAATTAATTTTTACAAACGTGGAATATCTCAATTGGATTCTCGCTATTTCGACTACTTTTTTCGCGTAGAATCACCCCCTTTCCGCTTGTACCACCAGTTACCAACCACCCTGTATATTTTGAACGAATGAAGATTGTAATACAGCAATCGGAAAGCAAATGGAGACGAACAGCGTCCTCTTACATTGAAAACGTGAGTGACTCGTTCTTCCAAAAATAAGACATAACCCCCTCGCTACTCAGAAGAGACCAAATCGCTATTACTTGCATCCGAATAGACCACACAAAACACTCCCACAGGACTTGAACGCACCTCCCGGTGAAGAATGCGAAGAATGTAACGTACCAGTCATTTTATTTTATCCTGCCTGAGTTGGTATAACACACACCGTTCACAAACTGAAACCGTGTATTAGAAACAATGTCAACAAAGAAAAAACCAACGATCTGTTAAGATTCGTTAAAGAAAGCAAGATAATTAGCAAGATAATAGTCTCGCAGTCTATTAAATTAAATTAAATTAAATACCAGACTGGTCCTTTGTGATTTAAAATATGGCGCCCTTACGTCTGTTCCTATAGATTTGTTTATGGAATTATATACTGCAAAGAAAGGTAACATAAAAGTTAAATGAACATCTAAGCTATTTTACAATGTGATTGGCTAACATGCTATTCGAAACGCGTCTCCTATTGGGCGATTAGATCGCCCCCTATTGGTTGATGCAAATGGTAATTGCGTAGCCACATTCTCACTGGCAACGTACTCTACGGCGAGCGCTTGTACAGCAGATCGCCACACGAAACGATAATATAACCGGGGACGGATTAATTCTACATGAACAATTAAGTGAAGAATATACAATAAAATTTCTTCATATGACGTTACGTTTCTCAGAAAATCGAGTTTGAACAATTCTCAATTATACCTTAACTTGGCTAAGACTAGTGAGTAAACAATCAGCACGAGGTTATTATACACGTGAAAATAAGTAAAAAATGTTGAATAATATTTTCCCATTTAAGGCATCATTTTTAAGAAACTAAAGTTTGATGGAAATTATGTTTAATTACGAACTGGTTTGATACAAGCACATGATACATTTTCAAATTTATTTTTCTCAAAAGATAAAGAAAGAAACGAAGCATATTATGAAAAAATTGTATTCTACAATTGTTATTTATTTTCATACGAAGTTTAAACTCCTGTCGATTATTTACTCTTGTTCAGTCTGGAATTATTTAAATTTAAGTATACTTGTTAAATTTTCAAACTCGACTTTCTCGAAAATGAAGCCTCGGATGGAAAAATATTATATCAAATGTTTTCTTCTTTTTTTCATGTAGAATCGCCCCTTGCTCGGTTGTATTACGATTTCCACCTCACCTGTGTATAGAAAACAAGATTATAGTTTTGCAAATGTATCGTTTCTATCGACCATTTCATGTGGTGTGACCTAATAACTAATACTATTGTTCCGTACCTGTGCAAAATTATCTGGAGCTCAGATACATCATGCTACCTACTTCATTGTTTTATCAAAATAAATAAAACGTACACATATATCTCATCAAAAAATATTGATGTACAATTGAAAGTATATCACGGCGCTGTTTACAAAAATCATTCAGATCGCATCGATAAGAAAATAAATACTCGGAACTTTAAATACGTGCGATTGATTAACTGATATCAGCTATATATGTAAGTGCCGATAAACTGACCACATTATTATGGACCAATTGCGTATCTCTACGAACGGGAAAAAATTAATTACGATTGCGACGTGAAACCAATGCTAATGTTAATAAGGAAACGTAACTATGAAACAACAACATGAATTCTATAGAGAGGGCGTTTTAAAAAAATCGCATAAAAATTTGAGCACAACTTTTATGTGTCAAAGTAGGAGAAAAGCAGTTTACAGTTCATAGAAATATTAAAGTAGCTCTTAAATAAATGTCGAAATTCAAGATTACTCCCAAATTTCGAGCAAAACTAATTTTCAGTTCCGTTAAATAATATTCTCAAGTTTCTCACAAACTTTCTTTTAGAATTATTAATTCTCTATCCTCCTTTTAACAATTCCAGCTCGATATTTTTCTTTTATGTTCGATATTTTTCTTTCAACTTGACGACATTGTTAGATCTGCTGCCGCAATTAACTATACCAGTCGATTTAATGTTCTATCTTCGTATTGCAATTATTTATATTAACGTTCGACTTTTTAAATAAATATAAATGATGTCAAAAATGATTATTATTATGTCATATCATACTAGCCATCAATATCGTATTATCTTTATACTTAGCATTTATTAATCAACTCCAATTTGACTAACATAGTTGGCTAGGGAACTACCTTATCGATACAAAACTAAAAGCAGACCGAATGTTCAAAGCGTTCTCACAAACATAGATGCGTTTCATATAAAATATTGAACTTGTTCAAATATACCGAGATCATATTATTGTAATTAGACTGCGAATTTTTATGGATCTCTGGCCATTTTGAACATCTATTTTGATTCCATTTTTGTTATCATTGATATCGCATGTAAACATCTTTCTCTACTTTGATGCATAAAAGTCAGACCAATCTCAAATTTTATTTCCTTAATTGTATTGTATTCGTTACATGAATTAATCGCATTGTATTAATTGTATCCATTTTATTTTCCCAATTGTATTCAGAAATAAAAATTTGCGTAAATATCCTCGGTCGAATTATGATCATATATTTTTAATATACATATTTACGATACAAATTCACAGTATCAAACGAAACTAAGTGGTATTAGGCTAAAATGTGTTAATGTTAAACTAAATTACATGCCAGTAACGTGCGTATTAACAATATAAGTTTGAATAACTTTTCTCCTGCACATAATAAACAAATATTCCAACAGACGTCCGCATACTTCTTGGAATCTCTTCAGCGAGATCAAAGATTGAAATCGAAAATAAAACACTGTATGATCGATGACGATTATTGCTTGGCAGTTAATAACGAATCAAAATTAATCAGAGGATATAATATCACAGTTTTGCACGATGATCACAATTTTACAATTAATCCTAATACGTCTCTTATACTTTTCTGTGATCCCAAAAATCAGCGAAAACCCTGTGTTATAACGCAGAATTTCCGTGCAAGCTGATTAAATTATATGCATTAATTAAATTGCTGGCAATAAATTGGTGTGAAAGAGCCGTACCGTAGTTTCGAAAACAATAAACCATTATACGTATCGCGTTTTCTTCTCCTATTCCATTGAACCGACGGATCATTTCTATGAGAAAGCGGTGAACTATCCGAGAGGGGGACGTGTCTAAAGAATTACACGGTTTTTCTTCAACAAGGAAAGCTTAATTGATCGTCTAACTGATTGTTGCGCAATTCTCTGAGAAAATCGGCTACGAGACTTGAGAAATTCCTTTTCCCTGATAAGTCGCCAATTCAGCTACGGACTAACTCGTTGCTTCGCTCACATCTACGCAGGCTGTTTCAACTGAATGAGATCACCCAAGTATCTGTCTTACGTACGATTGTATGAAAAAACCTCTCAGGACAAAGTTAAATTACTTGCCATTATTAATCTCACTCATTATATGAATTTAACGTACAACTACCGGTAAATATATCTTAGTAATTATGTAGAATAATTACGCTATATAGAACTGTAGGATATATATATATATATATATATATATAAAATTCATATAATTTATATTCATATAATATATATAATTATAGATAAATATATATAACATAGTTATAAATAAATATATCATATAATTATAAGTAAATATATATAATTATAAACATATATATAATATAATTGTAAGTGTGTATATATATATATATATATAAGATATACAATATATATATATATAAGATATATTTTTGTTTTGCAGAAGATGTAACAAAAACTAAAAGACCATTCAACTTCTAATTGATAACACTGACAGTCTATCATCAATGATCGTCTATATGTTTACCTGGTTTATGTTTTGTTTCTTAAAGAAGAATATTCTGTCTCCTTCATAAATTAGCTGTATTGAATGGGAGAGTGTAATAAAATAGGATAGTAGTAATATGTTATCTGATTAATCAATTTCTCAATTTCTGTTAATGTATGGATTTATATAAAGTTAGACGAACGAACAAAAGACACAAAGACGATTGTACAGCTTTAAATGATGTTTTGAAACCGGTCGTTTGAACGGGCCTCGTAAGATCAGTGCTAATATTATTTCTAGACAGCAAAATCATAATATTATGATCGAACTTGCGTGAAACTTGCTACATCTATGTAACGAGCAAGAGTAATCATGAAATTGAACAGAAGAATTAAATCTTCGATGTAATTCTGAAATTTAATCAGAATTAACGTAAATATACGATATTAATTTATAGCAAAAGTAAAAAATCAATGGTGAAACCTACAAAATTAAACGATATTAATTAACGCGAATAATAAATTCGTGAACCTTCTTATTCTGTAAATACGCCGATATTTATGATATTGAAAGTCTAAGGAAAAATTGGAAGAGTATTAAACGAATGATACCAGGCATCTCGTGTTATGCTTCAATAAGTGCCCATTTCCATGTAGCACGAAAGGAATTCGTCGCCAATAACAGCGCTTTACGAAAGGTTTCGACGAAATACCAAAAATCGTATCTCCGATATACAAAGAATTCAATCGAATTCGGTAATACGTTATTGTTATCTTTGAAACAACAAACACTTGAAACTGCGCGCGATTGCGCGTAGCAGGCAAACGCGAACAAAGGATTTGTGCTTTATTACCGGCGATCGTGTCATAGTCAGGCCATCATATAGATTAAACAAATAAACGCGTATTTCAGAAAACTTGTCGTAGCCTCGAGAGAAGCTTTTATCATAGAGCTTGGTAAAAGAGGGTTTGCTATGGAATTAAAGATCAACGTAACATTCGTGGTCAGCGCGCATCCGTGATATTTTATTCGAAGAATATCGTCGACGTTGCGAACGTTACACACAAAGAACGTTAGATACGTTTGGATAGTTCCTGCTAGCTTAATAAATCAATTAGAGTACTGGGATTGGACAGTATGCAATATTCATATGATTCGTATAATGTGCAATAAAAGAACGACTTAACGAAAATATAAATGGGATATATATGGTGCAAATACAGGGAATAAAAGGAAGAGTTTTTACTCGTCTCGATCATTACACATACACTCACTACAAAAATTAGGAAATACAATAATCCCCTGAATATTACTGTATTTATATGTATACTACTGTATGTATATATACTGTTGTATATATTCTTTTTAATCTTCTGAGATATATTGAATGCTACTACAAAGTGCCATAAAGAGATAGCAGACCGTACACGAACGTAAAATAAGTTTTAATGTTAGATATCTAAAAGCAATAGTGAAGCTTGCTGGTGGTGATGTGACGAGGTGTCGGGTTGCCAGCTCTGGTCTGCTAATACAAACGAGGGAAGCAACGACAAATTCGTGAATCGCGATATTTTACAAACGTGTGTATTGTCATTTGCAAACGAGAAAATGACAACACGACAATGACCTGAAACGTTGAATTAATTAATACATTTCTTCTGCAACAGAATGTTGATATAATTAAGTGGTTAAGTGAATCTCCAATTGAACGTTTGTGGGATTACACGTTAGACGCCAATTGCGAAATTAAATTATACTTAATTACAAATAAAAGGTAGTTAACACAAAAAGTTGCAAAAACACGATGCAATATACCGACTGGGGTTTATGTTCGATTAACTGAATTAATGCCACACAGATGGCACGCAGTCATCAAAAACGAGGGTTGCCCAACGCCTTTCTAGATTATCTTTTATTTAGGTTTTGTTAGAAGTGGTTATATAATCCAAACAAGGCACGTTTCTTAACTTTTGTCGCAAGGTTTTAGTTTGTTCTCCCGATTCCAATATTATAAACAATAGTATAAACAACGATATTACAATTTCATGTATGGACTGTTCTCTCTTTATCGTATATTAATTTTTAATTAATAATGATCAATATCGATGCATCTGAGAAGATAAAAAATATACAGTAATTTCCAAGCAATGGTTACGTTTTTCTAATTTCTGCCAAGTGTACGTACACGAGTAAAAAACAGGTCCTTTGACGCAAAGTCAGACACTTCAATAAAAACCAAATTTCATATTAATTAATTAATTTTACAGGAATGACTGGTGCTGCGAAGTAAAAAAGATAGCGTCGCCAGATAATCATTCGACATTGGAACTTTTCAACGTCTCTTTCTCAAATTACAACAAACGCACTTTGGTATATCTCTAACCAGACATATCAGGAAGAACTCAGGATACCATTCATCAAGCACGTGATTGATTCTCATGCAGTAAAACACGAAAATCGAAATGTAGATCAGGACAATCCCCTCAATAAAGAATTAACAAATCGACCAAAAAGTACACGGAAGACTCAAGAAAAATATTGGCCACGGTAATCATTGCCAAATAATAATTAGCAGTTGAATACGCAAATTTTTACAAGAAACGAACGTTTGTCCACGATTTGTCCACGTCTGTTCAACTATTTGAGAATTTTCCTTCGTCCACTCCTCAAGAAAAATGTATTGTTAAATGAAAATGTCTAAAAATCTAACATCTGCACCCCCTATTATTCCATCGATTTTTAAGTGAGATACAATTGTCTCAAATCAATGAAAAATTCACGCGGCATTCATGTCAGATTTTTAAATATCTTCGTTTTCCTGAGTATCTCGCATCTGGTCAAGTTCCTCGTAACACTTTTACTTGTTACCCTAAATCAGTAAAACAGAGTAGATCGTAAAGAATGGCTAAAAAATGAGAGATTCATTCGCCATACTTCACGATAAGACATCTATCACCAAAATTTCGAGTTAAGCTGACAATTAATTTCTGAGATATAGAAGGTCAAAAATGCGAAAATTCGTTAACGCGTCAGCTCGTACGCTTCGACTTCTAATTTTTATAATACTTTGGTCTAATATTTGCTACGTAAAACGTCATAAAGTGAATTTTCGAAACTACAGTAATATTTATAGTTTTAATAATAATTATTTACGGTTTCGATAATAATTATTTTATTATAGCGGCAAGTATCACCACATTTTAATACTTGTCAATAAGATTAAAAGCAGACTAGAGAATTAATCGCAGAATATTACTACACGTGCGAAAGTGGCGGTTCGACTATTGGCTGTTGCAAGTCACAAGATAAAAATTGCACAGTTCCTTGAATATGGTCAATATTATCGGATTCATATACATATGCAATCCTCGCATACGTAATGTATCTATCACCATTTCCACAGAACAAAATCAAGAAAGATAAATGTCGTGGTAGTAGGTGTTCTTTAAATATATATGGTACGCCATATTGAATCGGCCATTGTGAATCTTGTAAAGCTAAGTTCAAATTCATTGCTAACAGTCGGTAAAATGTTTGGCGACGATTCTTTAAACTATCAGACTGACATAGAAGTTCGTACGTTGAGACGTACGAGCTGACACGTTAATGGATTTTCACATCTTTGACCTCTCATGTCTCAGAAACTAATTGTCAGCTCAATTTGAAAATTTGTTGTGGTTAATGTTTCACCATAAGAAATCATTCGACGCGAAATACAGTTCCACAATCACGGGGCAAGAAATAGGTGACTTTTTGGGTCAGTTTTTGCAATACAAAAAAAGAAAAAGGATTTTTCATCCCACATCTTTCCTATATAGCTAATGTTTTAGATACGCTGAATTTAAATGAATGGAAACACCTTTTATTTAAATGTTATTAAACACGTGTTCATCAAATCTAATTGACGTGAAAGCAAGAATTTTATTCTCACGATAGAATGTAATGACTTCTTATTACAATATTCATTAAAGTGTTCCTTACAAAAAAAAAATAGTACTTAAACGCGGAAAATAATCGGAGCGCAAGAATAGCCGTTGATTAATGCAGGTTAGGATACGTTACATTTCTATTTAGGCTCTGAAATCACGAAAACGACCTCCATGTTCGCCAACCATTCACACAAATTATACGATCGTTAATTTTATTAAGAAATTATTCCATTGATTTAGAAAGAGTTAAGCAATAAAACACAATAAAATATCAACATAATACAGTAACTAAGAGCTCATTCTAAGAATATAATACAGTGTAAGAAATTAGGAATAAGAAGGCAACAACCTCCTTGTAATAGGCTATGGGCCTAAAGTACAGATAAAATTATTATTATATTCTTTCGACGATTAATTTGTTCGACGAATAGCCGATAGTTTTCTTTTTACGATAATAAAGAACCGAACAATTTTATTTGACTTTTATCACATTTACTTGCAAAATGAAATGATTCCCGTTAATCTCATTAACGTCGGTTAGTCACTGTTCTCAAATTGTTTGCACAATAACAATCACAATACGCAAATCTCTATTATTTGCATACCAATATACATATAGTAATCGTGTACATATTCGACGCTAAACAATGAATCCAGAATAAATTTATATACTTCTGTCAAGTATCATACAACGAATAATCTTCGATTATTGTTAAACAGCAAGGACCTTTGAAATCTATCATGTTATCAGTGACATGTTTATAAAGATAAAATGATGTTATAGAGTTATGTAATAACGATATGCAAAAGTATGTACCACATTTGGATAATGTTAAATAACGAAAGATATAAAGCATTATTTTAACAGTTCAAAACACGATAGATTATCGTGAAGTTAGTGTATAACCTAAAAAGCAGTACATATTTAAAATCTAATCGATGCGACTTTCAATTTAATTTAACCCAATCCCATTAGAACTAATGATAGTTGTAAATATATATGTATCTCATGCGAATCTTTTTAATTTTTGTCGTGAAACTTGAAGAAAATATGTTATTTTTTAAACCTAACCTCACTTCATCCAAATACGCGTGCTTTGAAATGCATATCTATATTTTCAAGTATTTTTTAACGATTATACAATTAACTTTTAGAATAAATATCTTTACTGTTTTGCAAAGCATCAATTAATTTGCTATAAAGAAGGTGCAAATTAATCTATCTCAACAATAAAACAAAGAAATTATTTTCTAAGAATCATTTTAACCTAATCTGATCGAAAGGGCAGTAAATTTCCAAACATTCCAATCTATTGAAAATTAACTAACTTTAAACTGACCAATTTAAATTAAATAAATATTCTATAGTTTTATTTATTTCTCACACAAAATGTTAAATTAGAAATTTTAAGTAAGAATTTTATGACAAAGCATGTTTACTGTTCCGGTGTTCAATATTAGGAATCACTTTTTTAAAAGCAGTCAATGAATATATGATATGTAAATACTGCAGTGAGGTGCACTGAATTCAGGTTAGTATGAGGCTTCGCATACGAAAGAATACATGAAACACATAATAAAATGCCAGAGCAAATTTTAATTCCGATTATAGTGCGAAATTTGTAAATGAGCGAACTGTCGAATTTCCACTGTGGCATTAATTCACGAGAAATCGCTAAGAATCATTCATCGTGTGGATGAAATATTCATCGAAGATTATATAAAACGTTATGCGTATGTACATTCATAGAGAGTTAGGAAAAAGCTATGCGTGTAGATGCCGGAAAATACGTCATGATGAAAAATATGTGAAATAAAAGTTCACCACAGCAACACTTCACTTATAATTGCCACATCTTAAGATTCAGTTCACTGCACTAGAACACTTTTCTTTGATAAACACTAACTGAAAGGAGTACGTCAGTTTGCCAAAAGATTAAACGGGTTCTTTTACATGCAATATCGACGGAAAATAGACGCACACAACGTCCTTCCAACGTGGAGGACGAGCGGCGACTAAGGTACATTATATAGAATTTCCAGCAGCACTGCCGGGTCGAGCGCTCTGATTGGTCGAGCACTCTTCCGGGCGGCTCTTACGATTGGATATCCGACAAAAGAGTGCCTAATTGCATGTGACTTGTTATCACCGAGACGTAAAACGATATTTTAAATAAAGAACAAATGTAGTTAGAAGTATCTATTCCAAGTATTTTTGTTGTAAATATCCTTGTAGCAAAATTGACGTATCACGCGAATCTTATATTGCAAAACAAGATATTAGTATACAGGGTATTTTTATAATAATAACTGAAACAGGCTGTAACACTGTAGTAAGTGAAGATAGAGAAAAGTCGTAGAGAAAAAGTTTGCGCCGTTTAACACGCTCTATCATACTACCGTGCTAGTTTTTCTCGCAGATACACTGGTGCGGTTGCGAGGCGCGTTGCACACTTTTTTCAAACGAATCTCTGTAATTTTTTACGAACCATTCAATGCATTTCTTAATTTTCAGGAAGTATTAACGTGCCTGGGTCGATGAATGTTTAATTTAAAAGACGTCTCAATTTTAATTTTACCAAATTTGAATATAGAAAGAGCGAGACCATTTTTGGACCCGAGTGCCTCAATACTATTTCTCAGAGAATGAAGAAATACACGTAATGTATAAAAAAAATATATTCCATTGAAAAAAAAGAAGAAATAGAGGTGATCTTGAAATCTTTTAAAGCCTCACTTCCAGAAACAGTAATTTTTTCTAATAAAAATTTTTTTTATTTTCTATGTTTCAACGTTACAGTTTGTTCTAACCCTTGGAAACATCTAACGAGCCTAGTGTAATATACCTACGCAACATACTACTCTTGTACATCTAAATAGAGATGTTCGAGTGATCGCAAAGAACGTATAAAACTTGCAAAAAATAATTTGATAAAAGTATTTAGATAACGATTTATGAATAAGATGGAGATACGAACTTACTGATAAAACTGCACGTATAACACTAGAAACATACGATTATAATTGTTCGTCTACATCTGCGATAATGAATTATTCATTAGGCTTCGAAGTAATCTTACGATATAGGCAATTATTTGCCTTATAGCTAGGTTTGAAAATAAAATGGAAGTTTCTTTGCATATGAATTATTAAATGTTGTACGCACGTCGACTGTTTTCACTCGAGTGTGCGTACGTACGTATCTCGGGGAAACGGCAGTCTTAGTAAATGAAAGGAATTAAAATAATCTTTAATTTTGAAACGTAGCGATGCAAAGATTAAATATAGAAATGAAGCAAGCTACAAAATCCATAAAGCTGCGAGATAAGCTGAGAAGTGGTTCGAACGTCGCACAATCCCTAATAAATACGTGAAACGGCGAATTCTTTGAACAACTCGGCCGTACACGATTGGCATCGAAAGCAAAACTAGCGAAAATAAGATATACTCGAGGAAATAAACCGATCGCTAATGACGACGTCCAAGGAGCATTATCGCAAATCAACGATAAACCAGCGAACGATAAAGGCAGAGTTTTATCGATGAAATTGCTAGCTTATCGATGGAACAAAATTACGCTAACTAACAATAAGTTCTAAACGTGATTTACGAACACGATAAACAATGTTATTTCCCGTGCGGAATTCCAGGGCGAATAATATTCGAGGATTAAGAGTTAACGCGCGGTTTCCTCGTCGTAAATTCTTCTTAGCGCTACAACAGGATTCTGAGAAAAATAGCGCGCAGAATTTTTCTTTCTCGAGTCTTTTTGGGTTGGAAACCCATTGTCGTGTACCTCTCGAACAAGTGCTGCTTTAAAAGCTGCTACGAACCTCTTTTTCTCCCCACTCAATTAAAAAAAAAAAAAAAAAAAAAAAAAAAATCACCGTGCAACATCGGTAAGTCCTATGTACAGGGTGGTCCAGCTGCGACCTTATCACCTGCAATATCTCGCCCATTTTTCGTGGTATTTAAAAATTATTGCAGGTATGAGCCGAACGATTTCGAGGGGAATATAATTTGCTGCGATTATTCTTTTCGTGGATGAACGCGCACAGAGCGTATGAGGGTCACCGATGTCTTTTTAAAATGGGATCACGCGTGTTTTTAAGTCGATCCAGCTGGACATTCTTTCCAAAAAAGTACTACCTATCTGTGTCGAAAAACTATCTTATTTGTTAGATACTATTACGGTATCATTTATTATTTAATTACTTATTTACTATTATTTAATATGTATTACACTATTATATTACATTTATTTAGTATTATATTATTTATTAGGTTAGTAGATATTTTTACTTCAATTTGTCATAATGTATGACAGACAAAGATAGTTTCTGCTTGTCAATCTTGGGTTTCGCAGATTAAATTTTAATTCTCTGCTAAACTGATAGTTTTCTCACATAACAAATCATATACATAATATATCGTATCATGTAACATAAAATACTATAAATATAGCAGATACCGCGCAATATTATACCTAATATGGAACAACGGTATTTTGGAAAAATTTCCCAAATGCGTATCTCTCGAACGTCTGCAGAAGATCTCATTCAGTCGCTTTGGTGTCGCGCGCGTTGCGGTTCATCGGTCGAGTGAACGCATAACGCCGTAGCACGATCGTTTTACTTTGTTGATCGAAAACTTTCAACGCTGTGTAAATTTGACGTGTTTCTTTTTCTTTTCTTTTTTTTTTCCCCTCTCGTATTTCTTGTTATTTTGCCATACTTATTTGTGCTTCTCGTTGCTGCTCACATACTTTCCTCGCGATACTCGCTAAGCATTTGTAAGCCGAATATCGTGTTTTCAACTTTGTGCAACTCCAAATATGGACACCCAGTAGTGGTGCAATTACGCAATATTACGTGTTCGCATCGCTTTCTTTCTAGGTTATTTTACCTGCAGGAATATCAGAATATCGGCTCGAGTCAAAAAGATCGTCAGAGAAAAGAAAATGGCAAACCCAAAAGCAGCAAACCACTTTCAAATGGTCAAGAATCTGCTGTGCTGGCGCCAAGTTCGATACTTGCATTTACGACTTCTTAACGTGGTTCTTTTAAAACGCGGTCTTATTACCAAAGAAGAATAAAGTACGGCGAGAACACAACTATTTTTTGTTTCTTTCCCATGAAAATGTGGTACCTAACGTCGCTGTTACATCTTTGGCTACGTGTTCCATATTAGATATAATTTCTTATTTTTCTTTT
Organism: Bombus confusus; assembly: GCA_014737475.1. NCBI lineage: Eukaryota > Metazoa > Arthropoda > Insecta > Hymenoptera > Apidae > Bombus > Bombus confusus. The sequence goes on from JACXIV010000082.1 coordinate 71,514, forward strand.
TTTTTTTTAACGTTAATTCGATAGAGGAAATTGTCCATGGCGTTATGAGTATAAAAGTGGTCTTAAATTGAGCGTAAATTAAATTGAAAGCTTTTTTGTTGTGATTTACTTTGTAAGAATAACGTTCGGAAAACGATATGGCATTCCGTGTTTCGCTACTTTCCTCTACTTTTTTTATCGGGGACGACAAGATGGGTCGATTATTGCGGGGCTTCTCGAACTACGAGTCGTAATCCTATATAGGATCGTGTAACAGAATTACGACGTCGTGAAACTTCTGTAACTGTCACAGATCAATGAACTAAAAAATGTCAATCGTTTGTCGGTAAAGTATCGAGTGATTGATCGACACAGGCATCCAACAGCCATCTTTTAGAAAACAGTCTGAACGAATTTTTCCTTAGAATCAGGGCAGAACTTCCAACAATGTCTAAAATCTCCTTAAACGTACGCTTACGCCTATTACATACTTAAGTATCGTATACACGTCTCATCGCAAATAAGAGAATAATTAATTTGCGACATAGGTTGGACACCCGGTATGACTGGGGTCACTTGAAATTTTTCCTGGCAAGACGGTGTCACGAATGGGGAAGGTTTAAGAAACGCTGAATTAGCGTATTGAGAAATTCATGATTCCATGAAAAAAGAAAAAAAAAGAAAAAGAAACATCGGTGACCCTCGTACATCCTCTACGCGTTCACCTAGGACAGAGCTAATCATATCAAATTATGTCCCCCTCGAAAGCATTCAACTTGCACCTGAAACATTTTCTTTCTTAATATCATCAAAATCGAACGATATATTCGAGGTGATAAAGTTAGCTGGACCAACCCTTTTTATAAGAAACGATATAACACTCACCAACAGAATGTGATTTGCCTAACGTTTGGCGTGGAGAAGCAGGCGAGAAGGTGATAAAAGAATTGATATAAACAATTACTTACTGAAATAATTGAGAGTCTCCCGGATTTGCTCCGGTGACAATTTTAAGTCAGCGTCTACTGATTTTAGGGCCGGTGAAGGGATGAACCAATCCGCGTTCTCGTATCCTGTAAGCAGTAAATAACATCAGTCATGCGAATATTTAACAAATAACCACCTGTAACGTTTCAATGTATTTAGCGACAAAAAAAAAAAAAAAAAAAAAAAAAAAGAGAAAGAAAATAACGATTACAATTAGACCGAAGATTTTTATGCAAATTCACGTCTTTGGTAACATAACGGAGAAGGTAGAAGGTAGGTGAAAAACTGATTCAGCTGGCAAGTATTATAGGAAGAATTGTACTTCGAATATTTTAATGCAAATTGCCTAATCCTCGTCGATTCATGAAAATATCCCCTAAGCTACGCATTACTCGAAATTATTCAAACAAAACTTACTCTGTTTTCAGTATTTCGTGGCGACCTTCGTTTTTTCCAAGCGCGACTATACATTTTTTTTTTATCACCATTCGACGTATTTTTTGATTCTCTACAAAAAAGTACCGAGGTACTTGGGTACGGTAAATGTGGTAAAGACGATCAGTTCAAAGGATATTTTAACTTTAATCTCGTCCAGCTTGTCGTACGACAGACGAGGAAAGATAATGCGATGACTTCATTTCTCTTATTGCCTTTCGCGTACGCCCACAGTTTGACGAAGTTAACGTTGAGATATCCTTTGAAGCAGGCATATTCAGATGTAAGTACCTTAACACTTTCTTCCGGAGAATTGAAAACTGCACGGAACGGTGCATAACGAAACGGACAGTTTCGTTTACGGAAACGAAGATCGGCTCGAAAATTTGGAGAACGCCTGGACAAAAATCTGGTGGCCGTCGTAAGCCGCCCCATTTGAAACACCACGTGCTTTGTCCACTAACGAGTCACTTTTTCGGATAATACGTAGTTTAAGAGATGTTTGGCTCGATAAAAATGAGACACCCTGTACATCTGTTCGTACCAAGTGCTTTCTGCGTGATTTTGCACTTTCAGAGAGAGAGAGAGAGAGAGAGAGAGAGAGAGAGAGAGAGAGAGAGAGAGAGGCAAAACACACGCACAATCATATACGTGTATATAATACAAATATTTTCTTCTCATTTAGATTTTTTGGTTGCATCGAGGCATTTGGATCATTAGCAACCAACGTTACTTGCGTAACAGTCATTGCGTAACGTTGCAAGTCGGAATATTGCAGATCGTGTTAAATTAAACGAAAAAACATCGATTCCTCTGAGAAACTTTAACTTTCTGTCGTCGTCGTTTTTCGTATTATTGTCGAAATTTTCATATTACTTCGCGAATAAAAATGATTTATTCTAAACGAGGTGTCGTAATAACGATACTACTCGTAAGAAGGAAACGCATTCGAGTGAAATGACAATGGTTATTATTTTGCCTTGCACTGATAATGTTTCCTGTCGCTTTTATCAATATGTATAGTTTATGAAATTTATTTAAAAATTCAATTTATTGCAAATATGTACATTTCGCGTGTTAGATTGTTTCTTTCATTAGATTGTTTCACCCAAAGGTTTCCTTCGTTTTGGAAGGAAATGATAGACGCACAACGTTTCTTGCTTCGCATTATTCGTATTATTTTATAATTATATTGTGACATAACTGTATTATATTATATTATTATTGAAATATATGTAATTTCCTGTGCTACACGGATCGGCCGCGCAGGTGATGCACATATATGTGTGTGAGAGCGTGTGTATGGGTGAGAGGACGAGAAAAGGTGAAGCTAAAAGAATGTATCCACGAACAACTTGTAAATCATACAGGAAATAAAGAGTAAACTATTTCTATATTATTAATACAAATTGAGAAAATTGAATTGAATTGAATTGAACGAAACTAAATTGTTATTTCGGCAACTACGATCCACAATTCTCAATAATTATACGTAACATTACTCTTATTTATATTATTTGTTATTTTTCTATTGTTTTACTGAAATATTCTATTGGAACAAAATTGATCGCGCATAATTCAATAAAACAGCGCGAAAGAAAAAATCTCGTGCGTCTATTGTTTCCGTATGAAACGAAAGAGACATTCGGGGCAAGCCAATATAATAAAATTGCGAGTTTACCCTCAATTTGCAGAATTTACGCGCAAGCAAAGTAATTAACGCCGCATAAAAATAGGCTGGCTAAATTGGATTTATACACAAGTCTGAAAAACGATTTGCGAGTGCTACAATGTAATGTACTTGATGCTCGCGAGTGTACGTTTTCACAAACGCATTAACAGCGAGAAGTAGAAAATTCCTGGCAGAATACATTTTATTAAGCGACAATTTCGTTGTCAAAATTATGTCTTACATATTTTTCTGTACACTCTTTTAGAAATACTGTTACGTTCAAATAATCGAACGATATAATTAACGTGGTCTTCGTAACAGAATTGCCTATTTTACCTTTGACGAGGATAAAATATATTTGTAGTAATTAAGTTCAGCTTACGGGCCGTAAAGTCTGAAAAGTAAATTACGCGACTAGTTAGCGCGTACAGTCAACTAAAACCGATAATGTGCGTATGACAATGACACGAACGACGTGTGCTTCTTTCAGCGTGCAGAGTGTCCTATAATTTTGCCGTTTTGAATTTATTTTGAACGAATGTTGAATTCATCAGTGCGCTCCTGTACGAAAACGTCGCCTGGCGAGATATTCGCGAAAATGCTTTATCAAGATACTATAACGAAAATATAAAATATAACGAAACAGCGGACGAGATAATACTAATATCGGCCTAATATCAATACCACGTTAATAGTGCTAACGTTCTTACTGGCACACGCGTGTATCGCAACGAGATAATTAGGAAAATCGACGCTTCAATTTTGAAAATTAGACAAAATTCCAACGAGATTTCATCTACGACAGATTCGTATTTTACGTATTTTACGACGTATTCGACATTTTACCATGTCGGTATCAGGTCTCGTATCGATAAGGTCACGCGACACGTTGAAATGGAAACGTAGGAACGTGCGTACAGGTTCGGACCGAACAACAACGTGTGATGTCGCAGCACGACGCGATTCCTTGTGGAAAAATGAGACAAAAATGTGCCATAGTTTTCTCCACTGCCGGCTCGGTTTACGAGAAAATTGAGTTGAAAAATTTATCAAGTATGGGGGAGGTCGTTCCAGGTTGGCAACTAAGTGGTTGCGTATTTTAAATAGGAAGGAAAACTTTAAAATTTGTGCTGAAAACACAACTTTATTCAATTAGGTATCGTCCGTTTTTGTCGATGACCTTTTGCCACCTTTCAAGCAGTATCATAATTCCATGTTCACGAAACTTCTGATTCTTACTGGCGAAAAGCCGAATTAAACGTGATTTCACACCGTCAGCGTCATTAAAAATTTTACCATTTAAGAAGTTCTGGAAATGTAATCATAAACATGTGATAATAAATGTAGAAGTAAATGGTAATCTGAAGGCGCAAGGTCAGGGCTGTATGGCGGATGCGACAACGCATCCCGATCTAGTTCGAATAATTTTTGGCAAATGACCAAAGCTGCGCGGGGCTCTGCATTGTCATGCTGGAAAACAACAGCCTCACGATTCGCCAATTCTGACAGCTTTTTCTTGAACTGCGTCGCTCAGTTTGGCGAGTTGTTGACCGTGCACATTTGAATTGATCGTTTGGTTTCTCGGTAAAAGTTCAGAGTACAGAATTCCTTTCTAATCCCACCAAACTGACAGCAGAATCTTTTTTTTTTTTGTGAATCTCAGCTTTTAGTCTCTTCGGGTGTCGTCTGGGCTGATTCGTCGTGATTTAACTGATTAACGTTGTTCCAAACTATCCACTTTTCGTCGCCAGTAATCAGTCATTTCAGAAATGGATGAATTTCGTTGCGTTTTAGAAGCGAATCGCGGACGCTAATGCGTTGGGTCAGATGAATTTCCTTAGGCTGACGAGGCACCCGCAAATCAAGTTTCTTGGCATAGCCAAGCTGTTTTAATTTTTGTTCAATGCGTGTATGCGATGCATCGAGCTTCTCTGCGATCTCACGCGTTGTACTATGACGATCTGAATCGATAATGGCCTTGATAGTGAAGTTGATGGGTCTCATCGACTTCAACTGGACGGTCAGATCGTTGAGCGTTTTTCAGCGAAAAATCATCAGAACGAAATTTGGAAAACCAATTTGGACGCTGCCTCTCTTTCGAGGCTTCATTCCCATATAACTTCTTGCGTGCTTGCGACGCGTTTTTGCTTCTCGGATATAATACAATAAGATATGTCTGACATGCACGTCTCGTTCTTCCATTTTTGATTTGGGACAAAAAGGAAATTAAGTAACTAATCGAGACAATTTTTTTACTAAATCGAAGTTGGAGGTCCGAACAACAAGGAGACAATATAGATTAGATGCTTCGAACACGTTGACGAAAGAAAAGAACGTGCTAGGACCACCTATTGACAAAATCCGCAATCACTTTGTTGCCAACGCAATACGCGTGAAAGTGCGAAGTGAAATCTGTTCCCAGGAAGCTTCGTTTCGCAGAAAAATAAATTCGAAGATACATCGTTTCCCTTCAGAACAGAACGAAGCCATAAGCAGGAAAATTCTATTCCACATTTTCGAATTATTTTCGCACGTGCAACGACCTCCGGTCGATTATTTGCTTCCATCTGATCCGAAATTAGTTCCGCTCTACTCCACAAATTTTCAAACTCGATTTCCTCCGAAACTAAGCCGAGAAGACAAACTCCTGCGCTACACTTTTCCCCCTATCTTTCCGCAATCACGTGCCACCACCTTTTACGTGTTGTTCGATCGCACCCCGTATATGTGAATAATACTTGAAGCATATATCAGAATCAGAAGCATATATCAGCAGAAATCTGCAACGTTAGAATGTTGATAATTAACGACAGAAACGTGCAATCAAAAATTGCTCAGGTGTTTCGAGGAGTAGGAAGACGTTAATGCGGATGAAAAATAAATATATATGCTCTGTTTTTTTTTTTTTTTTTTTTTTGTAGTAATGGTGGTAGATCAGCAATAAAGGAATACCAGTATCTAGATATGCATTCCGAGGAAAGGTTTCGGAATTTCGACAAATGCTATCTTCGACTTTTCAAGACCTCGTGCTGAGAAAAAGAAGATCACGGTGAAAGCGGAAGACGACGCCTTCTTGTTTCAGAATGTTTATGGCGTTGGAGAGACGACTAGCAGTTAGACGGTTTGAGACAGAAACAGAACGTGGCTCGAAGCAGTCCGACGTGTTGGTTTGAACAGAAGGTTCGTACCGTTTTTCCTTGTGAGATGGATCTCAGTTTAAACAATAGCTTTTAATTACAATTGCATCGATTTAAACCGATACAGATGATCAATTTGTAGTTAACTGTACAATGTAAGACAAACACTTTCTAGAATTTTTTCTTCTTACTGGCCAGGCACCAGTCCAAACATAGTTCATCAAGACAATGCAAGAGTTTAAACGACAGTGTTTAACCAGAATTTTATCGATTTAACCCGATATTGACGATCAATTTATAGTTAACTGTACAATGTAAGACAAACACTTTCTAGAATTTTTTCTTCTTACTGGCCAGGCACCAGTTCAAACATAGTTCATCAAGACAATGCAAGAGTTTAAACGATAGTGTTTAACCAGAATTTTACCGATTTAACCCGATATTGACGATCAATTTGTAGTTAACTGTACAATGTAAGACAAACACTTTCTAGAATTNTTTTCTTCTTACTGGCCAGGCACCAGTTCAAACATAGTTCATCAAGACAATGCAAGAGTTTAAACGATAGTGTTTAACCAGAATTTTATCGATTTAACCCGACATTGACGATCAATTTGTAGTTAACTGTACAATGTAAAACAAACACTTTCTAGAATTTTTTCTTCTTACTGGCCAGGCACCAGTTCAAACATAGTTCATCAAGACAATGCAAGAGTTTAAACGATAGTGTTTAACCAGAATTTTACCGATTTAACCCGATGTTGACGATTAATTGACAGTTAACTGTACAGTGGACAACAAAACTTCTTCCGAACGCAAAACTACACGTGTCAAACGTCACACGACAAGTATCGATGCAACTCGAATGGGATGTTCTGCCCCATCTGTCACATTCTCGCGATCTTGCGTGCTCAGACTGTCATTTATGCCGCTCGTTACGAAAATTACCTTCGACAATAAGAATTCGTGTTCTTTGGTAAACTAAGCGATTGTACGCCGATGGAACAGCGAAGTTATCACAAAAGATATCGGAAGGAACGCTGGATACATCGATCGGAAACGATAGACGTAAAAGAGAAAACGCGTCCTACAGTTTGGCCGTAAAAACGAGACGAACGTTCGATTGATCCCGATATTAAGAAAACTTGTTTCGGCGGTAAAGACGATGTAGATTCCATAAATAATTGAATTAATCTGATTAAATGACATTTAATATCGATTTTCATTGAATTAATTCAATCATTTGAAATAATTCAAAAGAGATATCATATTTACGTTATACCGTGTTTTTGTCGTTGTTCTTGCATTATTGATTTTCAGATACAGAATGATAATGGCAAAAAACAGATGCGGCTTCTATTATTCGGCTCTACATCGCAGAATTCTCTCATTCCGACAGTTACGTCTGCTCGCTAATTCGGATACTGGAGGTTCCACTGTACTTCCGTTCTTTTTTCTTTTACGTACTTATATTTACATTCAATGTAAAAAATTATATTCGTGTGCAATGAATTATACTCATATGTAACGTGTTTATATTTACCTTGAAATTGAGTGAGAGTATCGGCTCGCAGGCGGTATCGAGGTATCTGTTCTTCTAGCAGACTGATGATCTCAACTTCTGGCAGTTCACCTCCACTGCAGACCTCTACAATACAGTTAATTTCGTATTAACATTTTACACTTATTAATGCATCAAATCACTTTTAACAGTTACGCTTAACATTTATGTTAAAAGCAACGAATCGAATCGTAAGAAATTCCTCTAAAATTGTACCTCTCGCTCGCTGTACACGTTATTCGTAGTATTTCGTTTCTCCCATCGCAGATTATTGTACGTATTATTGGTTAAAAATAGTTATTGGTTAAAAATCACGGCGGTGTAAGTCGAGGGGATTAGAATTAGAATCAGAATTTGGCCACGCATTGCAAATCCTACGGACATCATCTCCTCGTAATTAACGATGTTACGATCTTACTTTCTTCTGTGACACGTTTTCGTGCTCCGAGAACACACGACGAATTTCTGGCAACAATGAACGTTGCACGCTATTCTGTGAAGAATGCTATCGAATCGACTCACACCACTACGATCCTCGGTCGTCCGATACGTTGCAAACAAGTTTTCATAAAGCTGAATAATTAGAATAATATAGAACGATATAATTTAAAAATGACTGCATATCCATCACTTATTGTTAAATCTATAGTATATACTGTATCTCATTTTCCAGTAGTTTGTTCGTACAAGCTTGCGAGATTTGCGCGTGTAAGGTTTTCTTTTTCTTCCAATAAAACCATCTTCTGTGGCTTCTGCGAGACATCTCTTGGAAGTTTTACGCGTTTCACGCGTGTTTCAGAACGTGTTTATAAAACAACTTCCATGGAATTTTCTCTCGAAAAGTAATTATGACAATGCAGCTGGAAAGTGTCTATTCTCTGCACGATCCTCTTAATTTCTCATAGCGGGATTATCGAACCGTGATACGATATGCCCACAAAGACAGGGTCTAATATGCTGATTTAATACGACAAGATCTAACGAGCCACGCTTAATTGGTGTAACATTACTCGAAAAAGTGTTCTCAAATTCTTCTTCTCATGAATTATTCCATCAGATTGTTTGAGATTATCATGCGATAAAAAAATAACAGAAAGAGAGAAGAAACAAGGGAACATTATCGTAGTTAATTATCTGAATCGTCAGCAGTGAAGTTTATTAATTACTGAATTATCTAAGTTGGTTAAATTGAAAGCATGTGATGTATATATAGCGAAAGAAATCAGATTGCCTTGTAAAAGAACAATTCTCATTGTCTAACAATCACTATGAGAAACACTGATGTAATCGATTCTACTGCATACTGTCAAGCTAAATTAACTAGAAATACAAAACCACTTATACCAACGCTCAATCTGATAGGCAATCATGCTTGCTGGCAATAATGCATGCGTTTAATAGAGTGAACGATTTCTTCAGTGATTTTTATTCCTATATAAAGCAACATTGTTTCTCAATACGGTTCAGCTACTTGAATAGAAAGAAATTCTTTTATTCTGCCTCTGTGAAATTTTTCCTGTTAAAAGTAGGGATTATAATTTGATAATACATTTGATAGAAAGAGATAAAGAGAATTGAAAAAAAGATTAGGAGCAAAGTCTTGTTGGTAGGAAGGAAGAATCTTTCCTTTACAATTTATGCTCACGTGTAATTGTGATTATTTAAGTTTAGCTATGTTATATTTCTTTGTAACCAGAGCGAATTTTCAAATTTCAAATGAATCTGTAAATTCTCAAATTTCAAATAAGCTTGAACATTTTCAAGTTTCAAACAGGTTTGAACATTTTCATGTTTCAAATAAACCAACAATTTTAAGATTCAAGTATGTCTGAACATAATCAAATCTCAAATAAGTTTGAGTGTCTTCAAATTTCAAATAAGCTTGAACATTTTCAAGTTTCAAACAGGTTTGAACATTTTCATGTTTCAAATAAACCAACAATTTTAAGATTCAAGTATGTCTGAACATAATCAAATCTCAAATAAGTTTGAGTGTCTTCAAATTTCAAACAAGCTTGAACATTTTCAAGTTTTAAACAACTTTGGATACTTTCATGTTTCAAATAAGCTTCAACATTTTCAAGTTTCAAGTATGTCTGAACATAATCAAATCTCAAATAAGTTTGAGTGTCTTCAAATTTCAAATAAGCTCGAACATTTTCAAGTTTCAAACAGGTTTGAACATTTTCATGTTTCAAATAAACCAATAATTTTAAGATTCAAGTATGTCTGAACATAATCAAATCTCAAATAAGTTTGAGTGTCCTCAAATTTCAAATAAGCTTGAACATTTTCAAGTTTTAAGCAACTTTGGATACTTTCATGTTTCAAATAAGCTTCAACATTTTCAAGTTTCAAGTATGTCTGAACATAATCAAATCTCAAATAAGTTTGAGTGTCTTCAAATTTCAAATAAGCTCGAACATTTTCAAGTTTCAAACAGGTTTGAACATTTTCATGTTTCAAATAAACCAACAATTTTAAGATTCAAGTATGTCTGAACATAATCAAATCTCAAATAAGTTTGAGTGTCCTCAAATTTCAAATAAGCTTGAACATTTTCAAGTTTTAAGCAACTTTGGATACTTTCATGTTTCGAATAAGCTTCAACATTTTCAAGTTTCAAGTAAGTTTGAACATTTTCAAATTTCTAATACGTTTGAGCGTCCCCAAATTTCAAGTAAGTTTGAGCCCCCCTTCAAATTTCAAGCAAGTTTGAACAATTTCAAATCTCAAATAAGTTCGCGCGTTTTTTAAATTTCACATAAGTTTGAAAATTTCTGCATTTCGCATAAAGAGTGACTAGAAAAATTTCTCGTTTTTTCTCTCACGATTTTGGCACAGAACATTGTGTCTAATGACGAAATGAAATTGTCAAGTTGAACTGATTATTAATTTCTCAGATACAGAAAGCTAAAAATATGAAAATTCATTGATCGCGTCAGCCCATCATACGCTTCGACTTACAGACCTCTGTATCTAAGAAATTGTTGTCACAGCTTTAGCCGTTTGCTAAGCTGTCAGCGAACTTCAACTTAGATTTTCAAAATTCACAATGACCGTCTCAACATGGCGACTCGTATGCCAAAAAATATCCTGATATTCGTAAAACTTTCATTCAAAGAACTCCTATATTAAAAAGTTATAAAGGGAGTTTTCAAACTTAAAGTAATATTTCATTTCAATAATAATTAAATAATAATAATTTCAATAATAACTAAATAATAATAATTCCAATAATAATGGTTCTAGTTATAATAATTACTTACAATTTTAACAATGATTCATTTCATTATAACGGAAAGCATCGGTATACTTAAAGTCGGTAAAGTTAAAACCAGACGAAAATTAATCGCAGAATATTGCTACACGCGCGAAAGTGATAACTTCCCGACTGTTGGTTATTGCAGCCACATTATAACTATTGCACGGTTCCTTGGATATGGTCAATATTATGTGATTCACATACGTAGCCAACCCTCATATACGTAACGTATCTATCGTGATTTCCAAGGAACAAAATCAAGAAAGAAGAATAAATGAGCCTGTATAGCAGGTGTTTTTGAAAAATATACCTTCCGCTATATTGAATTGGCCATACGAATTTTGTAAACCTAACTTGAAATTCGTTGTAAATAATCGGCGAAACCTCTGGCAACAATCTTATCGATTATCAGACTGACATAAACGTACATCGAAGCGTACGAGCTGTCGCGTTAATGAATTTTCATATTTTTCAGCTGTCGTATCTTTCGGAAACGAATTGTCAGCCCAGCTTGAAAACTTATTGCGATTAATGTCCCATCGTAAGGTACGATTCGACGCAAAATTCGGATCCACTCTTTGAAAATTTCAATTTATTTTTTTTTAACAACGATCGAAAGTATCGTAATAAATTAGTGACATAATAATTCTCTTATCAAAATTAGTAGCAAGATCAACTAGGTTTCTGTACGCGTAAATATTAATTTTGTATGCTTGTTACGTTGTAATAATATATTGTACGGTTTATACAGTGGGTCCAAGAAGTAATTGTACACCTAGTTTTTTTTTTTGCAATTATTTTTTTTGCAAGTTATTGCAAAAGAACTAGGTGTACAAATACTTTTTGGACCCACTGTATACATATTTTATAACTGTAAATGTAAAACAAATATTAAAAAAGAATGTTGTATAATTAAAAATTAAAAAAGGCGTGTTATATAAGCATAAATTCATAAATGTTTTCTTACAAACTTATAACTTATAATCATAAATTATTACAACCTCTTTGATTCTGCATGGGAACGATGTGAATTTTGTATTTATTAGAACAACAACTTCAATATACATGACGAATCGATCGAACGAGAATCCAGTCGTTTATAATTTTCGTATTGTTGTTGTCACTTTGTGATAAAGCGTTTACGATCTTACGTTTATATAACATTTTTTCATATCTTTGATCGTACAATTTGGCGGGAAAAATGAAACACCTTGTATATATTTTTTATAAATATAACCTATTACCACACATATCTATGTAAAAGAAGTTATTAATCACTTTTCATTTCCTCTAGCGAAGCTAAATGCGAGCAATTGCAAAGTTAGAATTATTTCTATTCGCAAACATATTTTTACATATTTCTACATCTATCTACCTAACCTAAGATATACCTAAGTACAGATTCCGAAAAGATTGCAACGTTGGTACACGTGTACAACTTTCTACAAGATCCTTTACTAATTGTTGATACAGACGCTAACACGAGAAACATGAATTACGTTAATTAAATGTAATAAATGTCAAATTGTATTTTTTTTTTCAGATTTACTAATACGTATACTACGATATATTAAATATGACCGCTTCCCATTTCTAGGCAATGTGTACAAATTTGATTGTACTTGAAAATCTGATTTTAATATATACATTTTATCGAACATTTCCCTCGAGGAATTAATCGTAAATACCGTGGAATGAATAAAAAAAGAAAAAACATATTGAACATATATCTTCAATAATTTAAGAAAAATGACATATGCGTGATTTATTAATAACAGTCAATTGCTCTTACACGTGTAAATACGTATTCTTTGATCGATCGTACTTGAAATATTAAATCAACGCCATGCCACGTAAGAGTCATATATTCACGTATTCGTTGTAAAGTATTTTAAGCGTATTATTTCTCAAGGGAAATTATTTAAAGATACAAAATTATATAATCGAAGGGAAGTTCTTCGCTTGCCGAGAAACGAAAATAATCGTTTAAGTCATAACGTACTCTGGCTTTTGAAAACAGCACGGGTTTATGTAATGTTGCCGGTGCCGCCATCTAGCAGCGTGAGCGCGCACAAAGCAAAATACAAAGTCGGCCTCGGCCGATAACGAAGCTCTGTTCGCATTATATAGATACATAATCGTGCAACTGCAGCTCGGAACCGAACAAAGCAACGCGGTTCGAACGTAAATTAAAAAGTGGAAAGAATGCCTGGCAAGGGATCGTACCGTTTCTCCATTTGTTAAGAATGCTTTCCTTCCGTTCCAGAATCTTTTTACGTCTCGCGGGGCCACTGGGCCGACTAGACTCAGCACTTCGTAAGTACATAATCCTTAATTCTAACTCATCTTAGACACGAACCTCTCTATCCTTCTGAACACAATCACTTCAATGCTTAATTATGTTTACAATATTTCTTCACTCGTGTAATATTACTGTTCTCACTTGTCCACGTGTATTTTATTACCAGTGGATACGTAGCTGTAATTTCTTTTCATGTACATACTACAACCTGTTAGATATGCTTTATATCTGGCACGTAAAGTACACGACCGCGTAAACGGCAAATAAAGAAGCTTCACCATACAAAATGAGTTTACAATCTCATTCTCCGGTATCAAGAAGTGTACAAAGGGCAAAAAATGAAAGAGAAACTGTGAAAAATCACCAACAGATGCTCGTAATGTCAGTGTAATTGACTCCTAGCAGTCGACGTAACGTTACGAATCTTCCAACGACGTTGCGCTGCATTGAAAGAGGCGACGAGCGCACGTCTTTTATGTCGTGTCTCAAACTTATTTATACGGCAATCGTTGTTTATCATTTCACTTCGGAACACTTCTGGTGGCAAACAGTATGGTTAAAATTCCCCACGAAATTAACGATACCACCAGCGATGGCTACAATCTGGACCGAGTTCTTGTTAAAATGTAGAATTGGTGAAATGCAAATTCGGCAGTGTGGAGGAAACGATTAGACGGATTCAAGAGTCGAGTTAAAACTTAGTGCTCGAAGAGACCGAACGAAATGGCACGAATCTATTGGCTCGTGGCCAATCTCGTTTCTTTGCGAACCCCGAGAATAGGTCGATGGAAAAAGATCGATTTCTATAGATTTCACCTGCCATCGTCGTCTTTTGTTACTTTGCACCTCGCGGTGATTCCGTTCCGGTGGCGATCGAACTTACCAAACAACAAACCTTGGGAATTTTCAGGCTGCACAGCCAATCGCGTTAAATCGCGGGATAAATAGAACCTTCGCGAATAACTATTGCCGCAGCGACGCGTGTAATTTTCATTTTCTCCGCGTTATTACGAATTTCTCTAACGTCCTCTCGCCTCTGTCTCAATTTTCGTTTAATTGCGATTTCGCGGGCCGAACGGCAGAACGCGGTTCCGGGGAAAAATCGATTCTGCCGGTGTCTCGCAACGCCTTTTCCTCGATTTCTCGCGGACTTTCGCGATGGGTCGATCGTCGCAGAAAATCGTGGAAATCTTCGAACCGGTCGACGTGGATTAATATCCACCAGCCTCTCATCGGCGGACCGTGCAATCTTCCGAAACTACCGGAACTTTCAAAATACCAAAATCCATAGAACGTAGAACGCGCGACATTACGGAAACGGACGAAACGTTCGTACAACGTTGCATAACGTATAGTACTGTTTATGCCTAGGAAAATGAATTTTCCGCCTAGGTTCTACCCCGTTAATCGCGTTCGCGAGAACGCGAGCTTGCACAAACACGCGTAATCTACTTAGCGGTATTTAGATTCGGCGTTAGCAAACGAAGGCTAAAGTAGGATAGGCGTAAAATGACCGACCCTTTATAGGTCGGTTATTCTCGGAGCCACGCAACCAAGTACGTGAGTTATTTCGGCGTCGCCGTCAGAATCGTAAAATTATCTCGTCAGCTGATTCGAAACGCCGTACACCTGCTGCAAACGCTTGAAGCGCTGCTTAGGTGAATGGTCGTGGTAACTTGCGTCGGTGGGCGAATTTACACGTTGCAAAATACGCGGAAAACCAGAAACTATGCTTATCAGGTGTGCATTGTCATATGGAGCAAACGTCTCGCGCCGAATCGGAGGATTTGCCTGACGAAGAAGCATTCGGACGATCGATGCTACCGACAATACGGTTTTTCAAGTAATTCCTTTGTTTGCAGGCGTATTTTTCCACAGCTCGCAGCGAACACAATGCCTGGAGATTGTAATCTAAGGACAGAAGTAGTTTTTTTACTTCCATTGGCTATCTCACCTCGTTTCTTCTCGTTGTTTCATTCGGTTAAATCGCAAGATCGTGTCGCTTTTACGGCCAAACCGAAGCGCGTGTTGTCTACCGTACGTCTACGGTCAAAATCCGCGGATGTACAAACAAGTGTTTCGCGATAGCGCGTAACAGCGTGACGTGCAAGATCGCGAGATTGTGGTAGCTGGGGTATAACATTCTAATTAAGTTGCAGCAATATTTATCGCGTGACGTTCGACACGCGTAGTCTTACGTTGTTCCTGGTGAACCGTGTTCGAACTGGTGCCAGGCCAACAAGAAAAAGATACTTGGGAAAATGTTTGCTTTACAGTTTACAGTCAACTGTTAGCTAATCGTCCATAGACCAGATTAGACGAATTAAATCGAGGTTGATAGCCATTGTTTAAAGTCTTGCGTTGGCTTGGTGAATCATGTTTGAACTTGTGCCAGGTCGACAAGAAACAAGTACTTCCGATAATGTTTGTTTTACGCTCTGCAGCAGGCTGTTAATTAATCGTCCAGCCACCAGTTTGGAATTAAGTTAAACCGGCGTTAACCATTGTTTAAGCTCCGGTTCGTCTGGCTACGAAAAACGGAACCAACTTTCCGTTCAACCCACAACGATATTTTTGACCGATTATTTGATATTTGACAGGATAATCGGTATTATTTGAAATTTTCATTTTTCATTGATATTTCATTTTAGTTTTTGTGGTTCGATATTTCAATTTCGGTGGCCTGTATCTTGAGTTAGCCCTCCGTGTTTTAAATTTTATACTTTTTATTATCGTTCCAAGTTGTTCCGCGTTTGCTCCATACTGCTCCAAAGAAATAGTCATCGGTTTCTAAAGATTTCAGGAACAACGCCAAAAAAGTGAATTCTTAACTAGCCCATTTTTTTGAAAATCGAATATTTAAAACCTGCTCTGGATTGTTCTAGTTGCCCTGAACATTGTTCCAAGGTATCGTTTAAATATCATGCTTAGTTTAGGAAATAATTTAATGGAACTGCACCTATAAGACAATGGATTGTTTGACTTATACATATACATATATATATATATATATGTCAAACTGGAGAGAAATGTCCTTTTATATATATACAATGTTCACATATATAGCACACAATTCTGCAATATATCTTGTATAATATTACTTGTATAATAATATTGTGTAATGGACAATGGATTGTTTGACTTATACATATATATATATATATATATATATATNATATATATATATATATATGTCAAACTGGAGAGAAATGTCCTTTTATATATATACAATGTTCACATATATAGCACACAATTCTGCAATATATTTTGTATAATATTACTTGTATAATAATATTGTGTAATATACAATACATTGTATAACATGTATTGTACAGTACAATGTACTTGTACAATATGTATTATACAAAGTGATATATATATATATATATATATATATATATACAGGGTGGTTGGTAACTGTATACATATTGTATTACATATTAGTGCTCTGTATAGTATATATTGTACAAGTAACAAAGTAAGATAACTAAGAAGAACTAAATGTTTAGCTTTATTAATTAATTAGTCGACAGCAGTAAGGCACCTCGTAACGTATGCAAGCAGCACACACAAACAGATAGAGGAAAAGAATAAAAGTGTAAAATTGAAAGTGAAGAAGGGTTTCTCAGCACAATTTTCCCTTTCCATGTAAATATACAAGACAATACCATACGCATGAACTACGTACACGCACTACGAATAAAGGACATATTGCATATCGACTGACTGACAATAATAGCAGGAGGAAATTAAGCAGCAATCGTAGGAACTACACAAAAGCGGAAACAACTGGAGAAAAAAGAAATATATATATATATATAGTGCCCTGAAAAAACTAAATAAACTAAACTCTATTTTTTGATTTTTTGTAATGTTAAAACAAACGTTGACGAAAGTATTTTGACAAAACAAATTTGTATAATTTTATATTATAATAAGAAACAAAACGAAGGATACAACAAAGAAAAATTGTCCTCCTTTCAAACCCGGTAAAAACGAAATTTTCTCTGGAAATTGTGTTTTTGACCATGGAAAAAATATGAACTAAATATTAATTCTCTTACGTCCTCGTTCGATTTCGAAATCATTTAATGGATTTTCCTTTGTCTTTTATTGCTTTTATTAATCTGTTAGCAACGCTATCCACTAACTCATCTAACGTTTCGTTTTGAATAAATTTTATTCGTTTTTTAAGTTCTACGATATTTTTTATTGCTACTTCTCCTGATCGTAAACTTTTCTCCCTAGAATTCCCCGCAGATTGTCGATAACGTCCAGATCAAGACTCGATGCTCGCCACGCTAACGATTCTATTCAGAAATCTTGAAGCCACTTTTTTGTACCGGCGGCTACACGAATAGAAGCGTTATCTACTTGAAAAATGATCTTTTCCTTCTCTATTTCGATTATCAAAGGCAATAATTCGCCACGTAACATCTCCTGATATACTTCAACGTTTAATTTACTGTTTACAAAAACAATTTCACTTAACTACGATGCCCATATCATCCAGGCACGATCGGTGTTTTTTTTTCTTTCTTTCTTTTTTTTTTTTTTTTTTTTTTTTTTTTTTTTTTTTTTTTTTTTTTTTTTTGAAAATGTCGAAGAAATAACGCAGAAAACGCGTTTGATTTTATAATTATTCACAGTACCGTATATTACATACTATACGCGTTATACAGGGTATCGCCGAAACAGCGCAAAAACCGACAAGAGGTAAATGTGTATGAAAAAACAAAATTTCTACACAAAAGTTCTACACAAAAAAGTCGAAGATATGGGACGACGTGCTTTCTACGAGGCTCCATTTTCGAGAAAATCCAGTTTGCAAATTTATCGAGTACAATTGAACGTGGCTAATTGCGGATTGGACAGGAGTCCAAATAATCGGTAGGAAGTTGTTCTGTTTCGAGCGAACGTAAATCGACAATGTAGGATGAACTTTTTGCACGAGACGCTTCGTTTCCGAGGAGAATAAATCAGAAGCTTCTAAGCAGTTCTTAGTTAAACGTGTTCATGCTCTATTTTATTTCCGCGCGTGTTCCGTGCGTTTGCATCCTCGTTAATAAAATGATCCTCAAAAATTACTCGACTCCAATCCGGTCGTTATTTATGTAACCGTTCAAATGAAACGGAGAATACGGCAAAAGTAATAATCGATATCGCGCGGATAAGATAACAACAATAGCAGCAAGCAAACCGGGACGTTGTACGTATTTAGTAACTACAGGCGCGAGCCGTGACAGAGATCTCGTGATTCGAAACATCCATTTAATGCACGGGTAACCTGATTTTTTCGCTTTTCAAGCTGATTTTTCTCGAAAACGAAGCGTCGGACGAGAAAATCTTATTCCCCTTCCTCGGCTAATTTTTCCACGTAAAATCGCCAGCCGACTGCTCGTACCATGATTTCGGAGACACTCTGTACATTATTACATATTTCCCCATAAGACTGACGAAAAAGATAAAGCCAAACAGCAACGTGTACACAGATGTTACATATTTGTTCAGTTACAAACACAATTACATAAGTAATTGTAATAATAAGTAATAACAATAATTGTAATAGTAAGTAATAATGTGATGATAAGTAACAACGAGCAGGACGAGCCTGACATCTCATTCGTTCTTATCGACGTAGCCAAAGACTGACACCAAATGAATGATCGTTAACGCTAAACCTACCGTTGCGGTCAAATGGACCGCTTTCAAATTTCTACACAAACTTTGCCATATTCAAACGTTACCAGACCGCTTCCTAATCTTTTCATAAAATATGCATGCAATATATCCTTCGGTATCTACTTCTAGTTTGCTTTCCTTTTTTGTTTTGCAAGAAAAGTTTGCAATCTGTCCTGCCTATCGCGAGCGGTCAATAAGTGCACAAGAAGTGTCGGTGGGTTTAATGTTAAAAAAGAAAAAAGAAAAAGTAAAAAAAGAACGAAAAAAATATTATTCTACGTTTCTTTCCTATTTTTTTCGCAAGTTCGTTCGTTTAACATATATATATATAACGTATATATAGTTAAATGTACGCGCAGGAGCGAAGAAAAGAGAGCTTAAAATTGATACACTATGGATTTCAGTAACTTCTCTTACTGAACATTTCTCGCCATGTCGATAACTGTCATTTACTCTGCAGTATGCGTACACTGTAGTTATTCAGTGCTGTTGTTAGTCGACAGCGGATGTTTACGCGTCTTTTTGGAAATCTAATATCCCAAAAATCTCGAGAGCGCGTGTAACACGTAAGAACATAGGCGATGTTTAAAACGGAGCACCTACTGTGACATTTAGCAGACGGAACAAATTTCCATTTAGATTCCCTTTCTGAAATTGTATAAACATCCGCAGCCTACTTGTTGCATATAAATTCACCTTGTAACATTACGATGTCGTTTTATGCTTCTTATTTGATAAACTTCCTTTCGTCCGCCACATAATGAGTATACAAATAATGTTATAAAAATATAACAAAGACACTTTTAGATTATATAAGGAAAGAGCGATAGACAAGGAAAAGAGATTAGATAGATATAAAGGTAGAAGCAATGAGGAGATAACGCCAAAGGTTGATAGACGGTAAAAAGCGTATTATGTCAAACGGGATGTAAAGCCGAAAGCTCGTCGAAGGCCGAAAGCCACGGACTAAGTAATAAGAAATAAGAAATTATTTGAATAAACACGCTTTTATCGATCGATCAATGGTATTCAAAAGTTGGAAAACTTCATTGTTACCGACAGTAGGTAAATGCGAATTTACAGCACAGAATCAATTTCATATTCGTTGATTTCGAATCGGCTACGGTTATCTCACTCGAATTATTTTACTGTTTTATTGATTTAGAAGACCAAGTTGCCGCTTCGTTGCAATGGTTCCACAGATTCTCTATGGGAATATTCTACAGGAAACGGGAAGCTTCGCCGATCTCGTTCATTCTCCTTAAACGACGGAAAATTATTCGTTTATGTTAGTTGGATGTCGAAATGCCTCTATGGAACGATGACTATAATGAAGAACTGATCGACGATGACAAAGGCAACAACGACGACGACGATGATGATGATGATGATGATGATGATGATGATAATGATGATGATGATGAGGAGCAGGAGGAGGAGGAGGAGAAAGAGGAGGAGGAGGATAATGATGATGGTGATGATGATGATGATGATGATGATCGTAACGATAATGATGATGATAATGACCGAGAGAAGCAATCATCATTTGCCGGCGGTGAATGTCGTTTGCCATGGAGGTTCGCAGACCACCATAAAATACTCGTTCCCGAGAACAGAGGGGATAGTTGCTTCTTTGAGTTCAAGAAGATTAGAGCACTTCTTTCATGCACGAATCGTACCCGAGAACCGCCGATAGAACGTGGAAACTTCGTCTGCTCCGATGAATTCAGTGATCGTATCAGAGTGCTGAAAGTGTCGACGGGTGAAACGATCGCGAAGGATCTGTTGGAAAACTAACCGTCGAATCCGTGACATTCGCTTCCGCGAGTTCTAACTTATTCTGTGGCTTGTGAACATCGCGTCATTCGTGATTGGGAACGCAGGTAAGCGGTTAACACACGCGTCGTCAAGTGGATTTTCATTGCCCGGGATATTAGGTGGTGCTAACGACTAATTTCCACGAGAAATCTGTTTGCGTACTGCACGACGTCGCGCGTACTTCACGTGAATTACTGTGCAAACTTCGTCCGCCAGGTTTCATTCGTGTTCGGCATTCGAATCGATACGTATTCTACGGCGCATTACGTAGTAGCGTTTCCGATAACCATGGGACAAGGCATAGGCGTTCAGACGGTAGAAGATTAATCTTAGTCGAGGAAGAAAAAGTCCCTTAGCAAAGATTAGATGATTCCGAGTGACGCGTCGCGTGGTGCGTGTATCTTTTTTTTTCTTGGATAGAACTATGATACCAGATATGTTTCTCATTTTCTACAAAGAGGTATTAAGGTACTTGGTTCGAAAAATCATTAGTTTAAGAGATACTTCAATCGTAGTCTTGCAATGGAACTTCGCGTACGAGGAGCAAGGAAAAACGCAGAACAGAATGCTTGTGTTTACACTTTCTTTATCCTCCGAAAACTGAGTCCAACGAAATTAGAATTGAAATATCCTTGAAACGAAGCATCCTTCGACCCAGATATCTTAATATCTTTTGAGAATGAAGATAATTAAAAAATGCTCCGTAAAGAATCGGCGAGTTTCGTTTAAGAAAATGAGTGCAACGGCACTTTGCGAGTTTTTCCCCCGCTTTGACAAGTTTTTTCTCCAACTCGCTTTGACACGAAGTTGTATAAGCCTGTCGCTGTATGTCAGAAACCCCTTGTATATACAGTTCGTTCCGTGTAACTTGGAACGCTCGAATATTCGGGAAAATACGAAAAGACGTTCCGAGCAAAAGCTGTATCGAGGGAAACATGCTGTGCTTTTATCCACTTAACCGGTGACATTGAAATATTGAAACATAACATTGACATTATAATATTGAAATTAAAGTATAATATCTTTAAAAGAAATTTGTTTATTTGTAAAATTTTTAAAAGGATATCATTTTTTCTTACGTATTCTCATAGCTGATCTACAGACGTTTTCAAAACACTAGAGACTCGTGTCTTTTGCATCACCCGTTATAGAGATATGAATTTTAAAATTCCATGTGCCGCCGGCATTGAAGTTACCCGATGCACACCACGCGGACGCATAAAGATGTTTCTCGTAATACTGCTGCAACCGGCACGGTATTGCCGAAGCACAAGGTTTTCGATTGTCTTATTTGTCCAAAGTAATCGATCAATTCTCAAAATCAATTATTTTTAGGTAATTGCTCGTGTCGAATTTGAAAGTTTATTTGTTTCAAGACGTTAATTGTTTAGTTTGCAGTGTTTCGAAAACATCTGGATGTCGAGGCTACGTAATAAAAAATGGGGTATCCGTTTACAAATTTTAATGTCGCGTTTACAGAACGTTTCCAGGTCGTCGCAAGATCAAATAGATAAAGGTAAAAAGAAGAAACGTTTTTTCCTATCGCCAGTATTTTTTCAGATACTTGAGTGCCTCCGATTAAACAAAACGTAACGTGCTATTGTACGTAGTGTGTGTTATGTGTAGCATATTATTCGGTATCCGAAATAATACGCGCTATGAATACAATATACATATCGCATACACAAAATTTATATCATGAAAACGCGTGGCGAGATTGAAATCGGAAGCATGTACAGTTACATTAATATTCGGATACAACACTATCTGTGTATTTTGTTGCTTTGCATAACAGACGACGATTTAAATAGACAGTCACTTATTCCTCGAAAATGTGAATCATTTGTCGTAGGTTGAAAATCGGACAATATAATTGTCACAAGACAAATCTCAAAAGTTATAAGAAAAGTATGAGAATTAATGTTTTTAATTAACAAAATATTTCATACGAATAGCCATTATAAATGATAAAAATTTGTTAGATAACCGGCAATAATTTAATTTTGGTTGCCGATAACCATGGTCGATAACCCGAATTGTATTTTCACTACCGATAACCATTATCGACAACGAAAAATATTTTTCGTTACCATCAAGCAATGCCGACGATAAAAATTTTGTCTTGTTACATTCGACTATCGTCCATTGTTATTAACATTACCGATAATTAGCACATATTCACTAACGACATAGAAAAAACATATATTTTACTAAGCAAAACTTTATTCGTTTTCTTAACGTAAAACTTAAACATTATTGTATTAAGAAAAAAAAAAAAAAAAACGATATGAAAATATATGAAACAACGAATACGATAAAAGACTGTAGTACAATATTTTTACTAAAACTTGTATTAATATACTAATTAGTGAGTAATGTTAATAACAATTGACAATAGCCGAATGTAACGAGACAAAATTTTTATCGTCGACATTGATTGGTGGTAATTAAAAAAAAATTCAGGTCATTTATATTGGTCACTAACAATCAAAATCAAATTTTCGCCATTAATAATTTTATTTATTGGTAGTGAAAAGAAATTCCATCATTCATAATATTTATTTCAGAACAATTAAAAAGTAATATTTTTTGACCATTTAATTTTTTGAGAAATTTCTATCAGATTTATCGATAACCGGCTTCCGTTCAAATAAAAATTGATTTTTGCTCAATGACGTTTTTCCAAAAAATATTCAAAATAGCAGTTATTTTGAATCTCTGTTGAAAATACGTGAGCAAGAAATTGTTCATACGATAACGTTTAATTGTACAATTGTTGAATACTGATAGATTCGAGGGAGCATAATATCATAGTATCAGATATTATTTTTAAATTATTTAACGTTAACAAATTAGAATAGTAATATTAATATCCACAAATTAATACCAACAAATTTGAATTGTTTAATAAAGAATTACGAATAGATTATTAATAAAAACGTTATATGTGATTTTTTCATACAAGTAGATAGTTTTTTGATATAAATAATAAAATAATTTGCAAAGTACATCTTTAATAGAACATAGTCTTCACTCTTGTTTACGTTTTACGACCTAAGAATTCTTAAAAACGGTTCGATCTGCGAAATAGATTTATTTTGTGTAATTATTTTGCATAATTAAGGGCAGCAGAAATTAACACCAATGTTCTTATAATACACCAAGATTTAGATCAGATTTAACGTGTCACAAAAACGAAAGAATGCCAAATTGTATTCATGCTGCATGATACAAAAGGATAAAAGCTTCGTGAAATTCCACAATTATTAGTACTAGCCGTAGCAGATATTATTAAAAATATGTACAAGATGACTATCGAATTTAAGAAACAATGAGGACCTTTTCTTTTGTTAAAAATTTGTCGTACAATTAAACTTTAACTGTTATCAACGTTAACTAATATCCATTATTACTGATTGAACAACTGAATATCGAAGAAATTGTTTACGTATTTTCAAGCTAAAGTTGTACAGAATAACAATTGAATTCCTCTAATAAATTATACAATAATACAATTATGCAAGATAACTACAATTTGCAATTGAAATTAAAGTGCAATTACAAAATACAATTGAATAATGTAATTAACTGAAATAAACACAAGATTGAGTCGCGTATGAAATAAATAATAAATTGGGTTACTACAATCTAATATTATTTATTCATATGTACATGTAGTTGTTCAGAATGTTCATCTTGACAACATATTTCAAGGTCGTTGAAATCAATGAGATATTGTTTTCTGTATAATTATTCAATTCATAACAGAGCTATTTATTTATTATTTCATATCAGGCAAAAGAGAATTTTCTAAATTTATATCCTGATTAATTCAAGCAATTAAAATTAATATTTAAAACCAAAAATCTGGTTGATGAATTGTGTAAATTTTAATATACATTTTTGAAGAAATAATAAAATTGTGTTATTTGTTGACTTTAGAAAAAAATGACAAGTATTGCTCGCAATCATTAGTTTTTCATTAATTTATATATTTTACCAACATTCACGTGTTACTGATGTACCAATGTACTATATCAACTATAGCGTCTGGATATTTATGAGCGTCAGTGTATATGTATGTACAGTAGGTCACAAAGGTATTTAAATACTTGCAGAAACTTGTACAAGTATATTTTTATGAATATATTTTGTGTGTTACACAAAAACGTCTTGAAATTTCATTAACACTATAATTGGACACGACTATATCAAGATTATTCTCTAATTTTAATATTTAAAATTTGAAATTCGAATCTGAAAATATATATTACATAGAAGTTACAATATAACTACTACAAGCATATATATATATTTCTATATTAATAGACGACAGCATTCCTTATATTAATAAGTCATGATATTTAATGGCATCATCTTTAGCAATAACTATGTGTATGTTTAAGGCCACTGCTGTATACTAACTTTCCACTATTAATTACTGTATGCTTGCAGTAAATGTTTTGTAACTTCTGTATAAATTTTCAGATTCGTTTCAGATTTTACCAATTTGTAATAGTTATCAGACTTTTATGCATTTATGTGAAACTTAGAGGCAGAAAGGTGCACAGAATGCACGTGGCATGCAAAACAATACGTATGTGGCTCATCAAAATATAAACTTGCATAAATTCCGCTATTCCTTAATAATTGTAGGTTGTATTCTGAATCCAAGATCATCTCAAGGTCACGGTATAGCAGGTCTTTGAATTCATCTTGATGTCAGCTACTACTCAAAACATATGATGCCATTAAAAAAAAATCGAGGCGATTTTGACTTTCCATTGAAAAAAATTCTTTTTGGAAGTTCTTGGTATCCAAATGTGCGGACCAAAAACTAACTTTTGTCTCAAACATGTTTGAAGCGGGTCATCTTGTAGGGTACATAGCAGTTATATATATATATAGGTATATATTAGTAACAAGTTTCGATCTTCCGACTCTTACTTTATCGATTGTAAGTAATAATAATAAAAAGAGGTTGGTTACCTAATATTAGTTTTATCCCGACTTTTAACAGTTTTTTGAACTAAGAAATAACTTAAAAAAAATTAGGCGTGATTCGTTCTAGCAAAAAGCGACATTATGCACTTACTACACAGGTATTCGCATGGATCATAGCGTATTATTGATAATGATTGTGTAAAAAAAAAAAAAGGGAAGATATCGTTTAAACACTAGTTGCCTAAGATCGTTAATACGTGAGCGTCGATAAAAGAACATAGAAACGACACTAAGCGGATTCAATGTTTACTTTTATCGATGAAAGATCTTCCGATAAAGAGATAGTAGAGTTATGAGAAGGGAAAGAAAAAGAAGAAAAGGTTGGAGATAGCGAAGATAAGTATGTACAGTCGGTCGCAAAAGTGTCCGTACATCCTTTAAAGACGGAAAGGCTTTAGAAAGATTGGACCAAACGACTTGAGTCTTTTGGAGAAGTCAGAAGGTTTAGCTTATCAAACGACGCGTAAAGAAAATTTAGAGAAAAATGCAACTGGTCGGAATTGTGAAGAGAATAGTGGAGGTTAGCTTTTACAATTTTTGCTCACTCACCAGTGATGGTTTCGACATCCTTGGTTATCGGTGGAGGAGGAGGAGTAAGAGGGCCTGATATTCTGCTCCTTGACGATCGAAGAGCCTGTAGGGTGGCCCTTGCTGTAGGCGAGACTTTCGATCGAACCGAAGCCTCGGGCCCCTTGGGAGCCGCATCCTCCACGGCGGCCAGCTTGGACGCTGTGGCGACAAAGGATATCGCCTCACCTTCCTTCACGGACAACCACGCATGCGAATAAACAAAATAAATAACAAATAATTACAAACACTCATTTTCAACAACATTCAACAAACAGCGAATAATTTCAAATTGCTCAAGAGCGGCGACAGACGGGTCGACTAAGTCCCACTGTCCACGAAAGCGTAGATCAAGCTTCAGAGAAGCGTAGGCATAGTCTCGTTAAGTTCACGCTAGCAGACAACTTTCCACAGGCACGTGACGCAGCCGATTAAAATCGGTCTTTCATGGAAAACCCGCAGAAAAATAGTTTTTGATCGGCTGCATCACGCGTATATGGAAAATCGTCTGACAGTGTTGGACTTGGCTTCAAACATCACGCCTGTGTTCAGTCTGCGAAGTATACGTACATTTTGTGTCATTAGGAAAATGTCGGGCAACGAGAAAGACGCTTTCATCCTGTATCACTAGAACTG
This sequence comes from Bombus confusus, assembly GCA_014737475.1. NCBI lineage: Eukaryota > Metazoa > Arthropoda > Insecta > Hymenoptera > Apidae > Bombus > Bombus confusus. Next base: position 98,559 of record JACXIV010000082.1, read on the forward strand.
TCGTTTCGTTACAAGCTGCAGCGCGCGTTTAGCTACTGACCGACAATGTTCAGGCCAGGTTTGACGAAAACCCTGTATATTGTTTTACGACACGAACCTATAACTCCCATGGTGGTGGATCTCACGATTATGTACGAACCTGTATTACTGCAGTCGGCCACCACCGGCGTTGCTGCAGAGTAGTCAAAAGAATAGGGGACAGAAGGCTGTAATTTTTTGTCCCCCAAAGCGAAGTTTAATCATAAATAGAATTGTTTATAGATAAATTGCGTGTAGCTATTTATAAGGTATTATAAAAACTATAAATATTCACTGAATTACTAAAATCCGTTGTTAATCTGTTGAGATCGTTTTGAGTACTCGACGTCAGCGCGCCGTGTATGGTGGACAATACAAGAAACTTTCTGTCCTCAAATCAGATACTATTCTCACTACGAAAGTTTCGGGGCCTGTACATACGACCAAGGTTTTACAATGACCGCTGCACGAAAGTGTACTTAGTGTCTACCTACATCAACGCGTCTAGTACACGTCTATGGAACGGTGCTTTATGGATTTAAGGTGGTGGAATTTTAGTAAATTGCTTTGCGCGAAGATCGACTAGCTCAATCGACGGTCGATTAAGCGATCGACTAGCAAGGAGTGCCAAGCGTAGAACCCTAGTCGGTCAGAAAATCCATAAAGTTGTATTCAGTGGTCGATTCAACACAACTATGTTTTACCAACCTACGCAACTACATTATTGTGTTCGCGCGCAAAAGATTTATCTGTCACTTCTAGCCAGTCAACCAAAGTTGCATTTTTACAAAGCAACCTACCAAAGCTTCATTCGGACTAGCAAACATGTGGGTTTAGGTTACGCCAAGTCAAACACAGGTGAAAATCGCTTGAGCTCGATTCAGATTAGCGATCACGGTACGATCAGACCGCGTCAAGTCAGGCTACCGATCGAAAAACGTTCATCTGGCTTAACGGGGATACCTACTGTGATTTTGAGGTTCTCATTGGACTACGTGCAAGCGATCTGTACCGGTGCGCGACTTAACGTGGCCTGACCGTACCGTGATCGCTGGTGTAAACCGAGCATCGCACACAATGCAATGGAAACATTCGCGATAGACGATTTGACCAAATCAAACGGAACTCTATTCGACCGTAGCGTCGGTTTGTTATCGTTGACGACACCGACGTATCTTTGCTCGTAATGTAATATCCTCCTCGCCGAAAATTAACGCAATTTTCATTAAAGTATGCTTGGAGGACGATATTGTTTTTCCTTCGCGCGAATAAATAAAAATGAGAGAGACTGCAACAGAATTCGATCGTTCCTGATCATTTGCTACGAATGCCCCGGTAAAATCCTAGATTTTGACTGATCGTGATCTGACCGTACCTTTGCCTGCTAGTGCGAACCAGGCTTAACGCTCGATCCACATAATCGGTCCGCTCGGATTGTTACTATCCCACTGTTTCGATTATAGGTATCCACACTGTGAGTATCGAGTCCGATCTCGCTCAGATCCCGTCTCGGCTACCCGGCATGGTCCTTGGAAGGAATATTTTACCGAAGAGAGATCGAACAGGTTTGGAACTGAACCGACAGCGTGAACGCGTTTCTCGATTTACCATCAGTGAACGAGTGATTTTTCGCGTGTTGTCACGGCGCATAGTGGACCAAACAGCGATTCCACTCAATAGGAAACCACTTTTGGTCATTTTTTATTAACTGATTCTCAGTTTGCTTACATTCCTAAAGTCCAATAGATCTTTGGATGAAGTACCATTTGTCTATGATAAAGATACCAATGAACTGAAAAGTAAGCAATAAGAAGCGATCATAGTATTTCTTTCTTATTAGTCCTATGATCAATTTACAATTTGTTTCTTCAAACATTTAGTAAGTTATTGTATAATTTTGATATTGTCCCAATGGACAGTACCTGAGTTTGGGCCTGTTCCTAGCAACACTGACTCACTGTGTCGCGATCAGATCCTCCGGGTGTGCTTTCCCCGGATGTGCGACTGTTTGAATACCTGAGGCCTGTCCTAAGGTCGTCGTTACGAACATACCCACGAATGCCCATAACTGAAGCCATAGGATGATAATTTTACCGATCCAAGATCGAACCGGGAGCGAATCAATATTCTTCCTAGGAATCGTTTCCGGGCTAGGATCGGACTAAGGTCGGAACGTTGCTCGTAATGGGAATACCTGCAGTCGAACTCGAAATGGGACGATCGTTTGACTATGAATATTCGAGAACGAATGTTTAATATTGTTAAAAGTAACGGAGATATCGCTTTGTGACAGAGTTAGATCGATACACTACACGAGCGTTAGCTACAACGCTAAATGCACCGCAACGCTCGCGTGTAGATGCATTTCTATAACGCAGGCCGGTCCAACGGTCGCGCAGCCTGTATATTTGAAGATGTATTGTGAAAGTTTGGAGGAGAAATTTCAAGCACTAGCACAACCATTTTTGTACATTGAACACCTCTAACGGTGAGTGGCCCTTCGAGTCCCTGACCATACCGGGGGCTTGTTACTCGTCCCTGCATTTACTTCTACCGTTTGTACTATCCTGTTGTGAAAGTCTAGAGCCGGAAAGATGTTACACGATGCATTTAACCTTCAGAAGTTTGGCGCACTTGCTCGGTACAAAACTATAAACGCGTCTTCTACCAAAACGTATTTTTATCGCCTGGCGTAGAGAAAATCTCAAGATCTACACGGCCCTGGTCGCTGTGAAATATTTACAGGATAGTGCAGCACGTACTACTGGCTCTCGTCGCCATAGTGGCGCGTTCAGCGAGAAAATGTGACGAAAGCTAATTTTCGACTTGACGGACAATGAAACTGTAAGCACAGGGAGATCTTACGTTACGAAAATGGCACAAGTCTACAGCTTAAAGAGAAGTTGAATTTTTCATTTATTTCGTGTCACGACTTACGTTGCAATAATGTGCAAGAATTTTTGCACGAAAGTGATTAACTCAAGTCGCTGTCATCGTCGCTAAAAGTATTACAGACTGCTCGATAAATGGTTAAATCTCGACAATATTTTCGATGCACTTTGCGAGCGTTATTTTTCTTTCGTGTTCGCCGCACCAAGGATTATATCGTATCTCATATGATCATAATCATAATCATCGATATAGTACGTTCCTAGATGAACGAAACGAGAGCCACACGAACCTTCTTTCTCGCTTGTAATATTTCCTACAGCGACCAGGGCCATGTAGACCTTGAGATTTTATCTACGCCAGGTGATAAAAATACGCTTTTAGAAAAACTCCTTTTCAGGAAAATTTGATCTTTGCTTCTTCCTAGACAAAATGTTCCACACTGTGCTGCAGTAAGAACCTTTCTTATTCTTGAATATCCCGAGTGTACGTGCACTGCCGAATGAAGTGAAAATCATTTGCTCCCAGCTGCTCTTCTTTATGGTCAGTGTCGAAGACTTTCGTAAATTGTAAAGTACTGGCAATTTGGAAACGGCACATGGCAATAATAAATCAATTGTTCTGTACATACGACAGAAATTCCCACTGTTAGAGCTTCGCACCTCTTCGGACAATCTTGGCAAAGAACACTTCAGAATTGCTGATACCTTTTATTTTAACGACTAACCAAAAGCGGAAACAACTGGAGAAAAAATAAATATATATATATATATATACAGTGCCCTGAATAGTCATAAACTAAACTCTATTTTTTGATTTTTTGTAACATTAAAACAAGGATTATATCGTATCTCATATGATCATAATCATAATCATCGATATAATACGTTCCAAGATGAACGAAACGAGAGCCACACGAACCTTCTTTCTCGCTTGTAATATTTCCTACGACGTTTTTCGAAAAACTCCTTTTCTAGGTGTACGTGCACTGCCGAATGAAGTGAAAATCATTTGCTGCCAGCTGCTCTTTTTTATGGTCAGTGTCGTAAATCGCAAAGTACCGGTAATTATGCAACAAACTGTTCGGCGAAATCCATGGCAATAATAAATCAATTGTTCTGTACATACGACAGAAATTCCCACTGTTAGAGCTTCGCACCTCTTCGGACAATCTTGGCAAAGAACACTTCAGAATTGCTGATACCTTTTATTTTAATGACTAACCAGCTATTGACGATTCAAACGTTAACTACTTAATGAGATAAGTCCTGTTGCGCAGTTGTCGAAACATAGCTATAAAGTCACTTTTGTAATCTTTCGTACAATAGTCAATATCGTGCATCCCAGTTACATCTGTCTGCTGTAACACCGGGTACCTGCGCCTTTTTCGGTGCTTGCGGTGAGCTGGTATCTACATACGTATAATTATTCACTTTAATATTCGGACGCATTCGAAGGTAGTTCTTAGGTAAACCTCAAAGTTCAAGACCATTTTCGAATTTCGAGTAGAATTAACTTGGAGCAGTAGAGACCCTCGTGCAAAATTCGAGATCGACTTGTCACATAGTTGTCGAAAAATTGTTGATAAAAGTCGAAGCGTTGTAACACAGTGATATATGGTAGATTTGGAGAATGAAAGGTTTTGGTTTCACTTCTCCTTCGAAAACGGAAAAACTGTATCCAAGAACCGTAGGAAAATTGGCATTTTGCAAATTGTATCCAAGTGTCACGAAGCGAATTTTTTTTATTTCTGTAGAACTGTCCACATAGTTTTTACTTGAATACTAATGAAAAAAAGAAACAGATTTACGTGCAAATCTCTCGGAAGCTACACAGTGCAACCGACATGACAACGTCTCGCTATAGATATATTGAGACGTTTGAACAACGAGCGACGATTGATTGAAACACATTAATTTCTTTAGTCAAAGTTACTTCCGTGAAAAAGATAGTTCGTTATAAAAGATATTTGTTATGAAAAATAATTGTTTCGAATTCATATTATATCTGAGTAGTATTGGTTATCCGAAATTTGGGGATAAGACACGAAATAATATAATTCTGATTTCAATTTATTATTATAAATTGTTGAATAATTTTCTCAAGTTTGACGAATTTTCATTCATAATTATTAATTCTCTAGCTTTTCTTTGGCAGTTCCAACTTGACATTCTTCTGTCTCGTCTCTTTTTCCATGATAATAAGTCAGTTAATACTTAATCGTACTTTTTGTTTTTAAATTACTAAAAAAAAAAAAAAAAGCCGAAATTACGGACTTCGCAATTTAAGCAGCCACGGTTTTGCCAATTTTCGATGTGAATTATTCATTTTACGATAAACGATGACGATAAACACACTGGTTAAGAATCTTCCTGATTTTTTTCTTTTAGTCCGTCTCCGTAGCTCCGATCGCTAATCAACTAACCAGCGAGATAAGATTTTTAAATGCGCGTCTACTACGAGCAAGATAAAAACAAGAAACGATCGAATGGAACACTTTACAAAATTGTTACGTACGACGAGCAAGTGATTAACTAAACTGAAAAAGAAAGATCGCAACGTTGGACGTACGATGCGCCGCTTAAAATGAAATTCACAGAGGAACGCTGCCTTTTAATAATAACATCTAATATCTAGAACGATGGAATCTTCTTTCCTAACTGTATTCGACAAATGCAGCGTTCTATCAAACATTTGCTTAAAACGTAACGTATTTACTTGATTTTTGTATTCGATTGACCTTGAATTCTATCATATCGTAAATTACGAAACTCATCTCAAACTGATACGATCTAACACGAAGAAATTAATATACAATATAATACGAAAGATACATTAATATAATGTGATACAACAATCTATTCACACCGCTGTTGTGTTGTTCATAACAGAAGTTGAAACTTCTATTCCTGTTTCTTCTATTTCAAATCTACACCTCGCAAGAGAAATACCGGGAACTAGTACCGTGAATATGTTTATTAGTTCATAAAAAAAAAACACATTAGAATAGTAGGATAACGATTTTACACAACGTTATATCGTAATATCGTTATACAGGGTGACTCAGCTAAATAGAATCACCTAAATATCTGCTTCATGTATTGCTTCAGGTATGAAAAAACTTTTCAGGACGAAGTTGAACTATTTCATGGGGCACATGTAACGGTGAAAAGAAGTCTTCTTCAAGTGCATTTCTTTTCTAGGAGATTTCAAGGTCATCGGTATTCTCTCTCTCTCTTTTTTTTTAATAGAACTCTGTACATTTTTTTACACCAACGTATGTGGTTTTTTTTATCATACAGGGCTTCTCAAATTGTGTCGTGGAAATTTTTGCAACCATTTTTGATACCAGTGAAATGAAACGATGTCGATCATCTGTCATTAAAGACGATCAACCGAAGTATTCGCGAAGTTGTTTGATCGATATAGGCATGAATGTTCAGTTTTTTAATGAATCGTTTGAATGGATCTCTGCTTGGAGTTAGAACAGACCCTGCAACAATTTCTAAAATGGTCAGGAACACGCTTATAATATTTTACGCCACGTATCTGTTTCAAAACGAAGTCTTCGTCATTGACGACTGTACAATCGAAAAATATCCAAGATTTGATTCTTTATGCGAAAGTAAACAAGCATGTTCGTCTCGTCAATATGCAAATTTAACGTTGTCCTAATAAATGGCAATGAATGACACAGCTATAAATATAACAAAGAATCGTTTAAAATGGAACTTCTTTGATTTATTATCGATTAATGATTTGTTTGTACGTTTATTTCATTTATGTATACGAATTGGGATTAAGTAACATTTCTCGGGGCTGACGACTGGAAGAAATTCGAGGAACGCTGCATGATGTAAATGTAAATAATAATATAATAATAAATAAATGTAAATAAATAATAGTAATATGATATAAACAAAAATAAGAGATTCCATTTAAAAAGCAGACACACAAACCATTTTTACAATTTTTGCATCCTGCGAGTATTTTCCTTTAGTCAGTTTGTATTATCGTTAAATAGAAAACGAAGATCTTTTGGGCGATTACGTTAGTTTCAAAAATATTTCCATCCGAAATATCAAAATGCAGTGTACGAAACACACACACAAAAAAAAAAAAGCAAAAGATAAACACAGGAGTATCTTTCCCTATCTTTCATACGCCAAGTTTTACAAAATTAAGATCAAAATATCGTTTAAATTGAGCATCTTCAGACACGAGTACCTTGATACTTAATAAAATAAAAACAAGAACGTATCAATTGCTGGATACAAAAATATAGCCAATAAATTTAAATAATCGTCTAAAAAATACCGACGAACACGAAATTCCTTAAAAAAAAAAAAAAAGGAAAAAAAATGAACCTGAGAAAAAATCCTTTTCGCTGTTACGTGTGACGCCTGAATCGGCGTAACTTTGCACTGACAAGTTCTTCCTACAGCAATAAATAAAGCAAACATTTAGGTGATCTCATTCAGCTGTACGTATATTGTCATATAGTAAATAAATAGAACAGAAACCTAAAGAACGAACGTGTAAAATTGTGAAATCTTTCTCTGTCCAACGGATTACGTACCTCGAAAACGTATCACGAGTCTATAAATTTTCATACAGAATCTTACGATTAAGGTGTCATTACGAGCGTATTTAAATCAACGTTTAAGTAAGATTATTTTTCAAAAGAGATTCCGCTAACGGAGCAACCAGTTTTATCAACAGTGCTGCATCGGTTGCAATATACGTAATCGATTGCAATAATGATAATAATATGATAATAATAATAATAATAATAATTGAATAATGTTTGAGCAAGATTATTCTCGAAACGAGATTTCGCTAACGGAAAAACTAGTTTTATTGCATTGGTCACAATATACGCAATCAACTGCGATAATGACCGATCATTGAAATCAGTCTCGGCAAATTATCGTGTCCCTATTCGATGTGAAGTTTTAACGAAAGAAAATTTATTCGAAAAAGTTCGTTTCGTACGAACGCCGATGAAGAGATTTAATAAAGATTTCTTCCTCCGTTCTCCTTATTTTCTACCGTATCGTAAAGTTTCCTTGATCTCCTTGCACTGTGTTATTATTTATGTTAATAGAAATAATCTTTACTGTAACGTATACCCACTTTGCATTTATATTTACTACGTACTTCTATTTTGCAGTGAAAAGTATATATATATAGTTATAACACATAACACATGTAATACGTAATATTATATATATACCTAATATAAAATATTATATATTAATATTATAATATATATAATAGTAAGAAATAATAGAATATATATACAATATTTTAAGTTAATTTTATTTATATTTTATAAGTTAATTTAAGTTAAGTTCATTATATAACAATATTTAAAAGTATATATATATATATATATATATATATATATATATATAAAAGTATTTATATATGTGCTTTTAAATATTGTTATATAATAAACATAAAAATATATAATGAACACTAATATAATAAAAATATATATATATAGTATAAATTCGATTATCGTGGAGTTGCGACAGAAATTCTTCCTGGAAGTTTCGCGCCAACGAAGTAGAAGCAGGAGATTAATAATACATTACTAATACAATAGAATGCAGTCGAACATCCAGTAGCCGAGGATCTATTATCCGAATGGTCCACTAGTTGAATATTCTGCTATCGAAACGTTCCATTAGCAGAACACTGTGTCTCGCTTGTGCCCACCGTTATTATGCGTCCTCTCTATAATTTCATATTATCTTCCTATTACCTTAATACGAAGCTAATATTGCACGCGTTAATATCTCGTGTCTAATGACATCAAAGAGGAAACGTGTGGTAACGTGCGGTGAAAGAAAAGAAAAGATGCTTGAACGGTTAGAGAAAGACATGGTATTGTAGGAATTGCAAAAACCTGCAACGTTTAAAGATCTGTAATTAATAATGCGAAATGTAATTGAGCATGTAATTGAAAATTAATCGGGTGTTTCAAGCAGTAGGGAAACTCTGACAATGCGTCAGAGAAATAAATATTTAAGCTCTGTTTTACAGCAATTACAATAAACTAGCAATAAAGGACTGCCTGTATCTAGATATGTCTTGTACGATAAAGTTTCGAAATTCGGATGGATATCAGTTATCAACGTTTTGAGTCTTCGAGAAAGGGAAGATTACAACAGTGAAAGCGACGATGAGAACCTTCTTATTTTGAGATGTTTATGGCAGACAGTTTGAACCACGAGCAGAATACAATTTAACCTACAGTTCAGTGTATGAACAAAATTTGATCTAGCAGTAAAGAAGATGCAGAATCCGTAAATAATCTAAAAAGTATTACATTTACGTTATGTCGCGTTCTCTGTAATTTGTTTTTTATTATTGGTTTCGAAATGTAAAATAATAATTGTGAAAAGACAGGCTAGCTCCTCAAGTCCTCCCACTAGTTCGGATACTGGTTTAATTTAATTGAAATTAATCCCACGGGTTCCATTGTACTATATGCACGTAAATAATTCTTTTTAATAGGTGGAAAGATAAAAGAAATTTGAAAGAAATCACGATATCTTCGAGTTAATTATAAAGCACAGTTAAACGATAAAGACGGCTTCATTTGCAAGTTTCTAAGATATTCAGGCTACTTCTCGTAACACTGATACTCACGAGGTAAACACTAGCAACTGCAAGTTAAAACCAAGCAAGGACGAAACGTTAGTAGAATGTACAAAAGGAACGAATTCAAGCTATTAATATACGTACAGAAAAGTGCATACGCGCTTTATCCGGTGAACTGTATTCAGCCACGAAGTTCACGTTACTCGTGTTTCCATTAAAGGGAAACCTACTACCATTTGCACAAAACATACGAGATATTTTGATATTCTTAATACGTCGACTGCCACGGAAATTTTACATCATTTATATGTATATGGAAGTCGCAGTAGATTACAAGATAGAAACGTACCAGAGATCCGAAATAACACTTAGATATTTCAAATATTTTTTTGGAAAAAAGTCACTGAGCGAGAATTAAATTTCATTTAAATGTAAGCCAGTTATCAACCAAAGTGAAAGAAATTTCTCAAAAAATTAAACGACCAACAAATATTAATCTTTAATTGTTCTGTTTACGAATAACCATTATGAATAATTACAAGGCTTCTTGGTTATCGGTAACTGTTATCGATAAGGGAAATTTAATTTGCATCGTCAGAAACCGATAAAAAAGGACCGGAACTAATTTTTGGTTACCAGCAACCATTATTGATGAGAAGAATCTTGTTTTGCTTACTGATAACCACTATACACGGCAAAGCTTTTTCTAGTTACATTCGACTATTGCCAGTTGTTATTAATATCACTGACGACATAAAGCAACTGAATCATAAAACTTATTACTTAATTATGAAAATGTATGAAACAAAGAATAAGAGAAAAAAAATTGTAGTACAATATTTTTATTCACACTTGTATTAGCATTGTACTGCAATATACTTTTTATCATATTTTTCGTTTCACTCTCTTTCATATGTTTTTCCGCTCAATAAAATGTTATAGCTTTCGTAATTAATATTATTAATATTTTTAATTTCTATTTTATCTTTCACGTTATCAATGAATATGTATTAATTAGTATAAGTAATGCTAATAACAGTTAACGATAGTCGAATGTAACTAGAACAAATTGTTGTCACGGGTAACGGTTATCGGTAAACAAAATAAGATTTGTATCATCGATAATGGTAACTGGTTACCAAAATTAAATTTCCGTCATCGATAATGGTTATTTCGTAGCCAAAATAAAATTCCCGTCATCGATACTCATTACCGACAATGAACAAAATTTCAATTATTTATAATGGCTGTTTATAAACAAAATAAAATTCGGGTTATCGATAATTTGTTACTGGTAATCAGAAAACATTCCTATCATTTATATCGGTCTTTGGTAAACCAAAATTGAATTTCCGTCATCGATAATGATTACCGGTTATCGAAAAAATGTTCATTTATAATGGTTATTCGTGATCAAAATTTTTTTGATTAATTTTAATTAATTCTTACGCCATAGTTTTTAAAAGTTTTTCTCATAACAATTACGATTTCTGAAATGTATCATATCATAACATCTAATTTTTGCGAAATATCGTAATGAATTTGCGCGTCTTTTTTTCTGACAAAGTTATTGAAGTCATTCGTATCGTTGGAAATTGTTTAATCCGTAAAACTTACGAAAAATTGAATGGAACGTGCATCGCCAAACACCACCGTAGCATTCAACGTGTTAAATGCAAGGAATTGGAAAATTTTCTGGAATTATGTTTAATTACATTCATTTCAAGGATCGTTTCAAAAGATTTTCAGAATTACAACTACTGTATCATCGGTTATATATCTAACAAATGTTCATACATACGCATATAGTAATATCTCGGTAATCTTATCTATTTTTCGAAGATTCTATCGATTAGATCCAATTACTTTCCAGAAACTAAGTACATATACAAATAACCATAATTGAATTTATAAATATATTATAAATCGTGTATCATTTTGATAAATAAGCTTTGTTGTTCCTTTCTTATATTAGAATGATTAACATTCGCTGGAAAAGTTGACAGAGATATCCATCAATCAAGATATTTGAAAATGTTAATAATTTATCACCATGTAAAATATTGAGGAAAATTTTTATTTGATTTTATCGTCGATACGTTATCACAGTGCGATAAGAACGAAATAAGCAAACATGAACTTTCTCTTGGCATCGTGGTAAATAGCACGTAACACAATATGTACGTCTAATATACATATGTTCCATCGTAATCTTTCAAGTAATTATGAAGAAAGATAGATTAACATGCAGTTGCGACGCTGGTCAAGGAAAGTATTTTAAAAGCATAACTAAAGTGCAAATGAAATTTTATACGTTACACTACATTTTGTTTACATTTTTATTTGTACATTTGCTGAATTTGAATGTAAACAAATTGTTAGCGTTATACAATGTTCGAAACGTGTGAAAAATCGCTACTGTGTATAATGGATTAACGTATTGTTATCCATATGATGCTTCGACAAAGATTGATCCAATTCTCCAATATCTAAGGCTCAGAATAGGTTGCGATATAGGAAAATTTTATTACCTTCCACCTCTGTTGATATCAAATTACATGTGAGATATATTTTACAGACGTTTATAGCATGCATTATGAATTGATAGACTTCAGCCTGTCAATTAGCTTGTGTCATAAAATAAACAAAAGATACCTATGAAAATTGGAAGGTTGAAGACAATCATTGAAACAAGGTGTATGAGGAACGAATATACAAATGAATGTGACAGGAGAAACGATTCTCCGATTATCTTGAATAGTTTGTACCGCTGTAGACACCATATGTAGCTGGTTTTTGCAGCTGTTTCTTTTATACCAGTGAGATCACTAAAGAAGAACCGTTCACCCGTTTGAAACTTCTATGTAGACTTTTGCTATTAGACTAATTACGATTATATATTTGCAGTTAATCTGTATCTATTTTAACAGATCCTAAAGAAAGACATCAGTACTGCTTATGTCATAGAATAAATAAAATGTGATACCTACTGACGCCTATGAAAATTGGAAAAGTGTACTAGGAATAAATATAAAAATAAACGTAGCTGATGTTTGCAACTGTTTCTTTTATAGAAAGGACACCGCCGAAGATCTGTTTCATATACTTCCTGTATATGAACTTTACAAATTTTATCTCAATTATATTTACAACTGATCCGTATCCATTTTAACAAATCCCAAAGAAAAGACATCAGTGCTTCAACACACTGAATATAATTAACAATTTGCTTATGCCATAGAATAATAATGCATGAAATACCTATGAAAGTTGAAAGATAAAAAAAAAATTATTGAAACAAAGTGTATGAGGAATGTCAGGAAAAAACGATCCTCTAATTGCTTTCAGCAGTAACTATTGCTATAGATACCGGATGTAGCTGGTGTTCGCAGCCGTGTCATTTATACAAATGACATCACTAAAGAGGATCTGTTCAAAACTTGCAGACTTTACAAATTTTATTCCGATTATATTTGCAATTGATCTGTATTCGTTTGAACTTAATTTATATTATTATGAATTATTATATTAAATATCGTTATATTCAATATAATAACATTAATTTTAAATCGTAAAAAAAAACACACGGATAATTTGTTCAATCATACGATATAAAAATTGTGTAAAACTTATTTATTAAAATGGTATTTTTAGCGTACATTGATTCTCTTACAATTTTTTTGAGATTTCGATGATTTCGATATTTATGTATTATTATTTATATATTTATATCTACTATCTGTACAACGATTCATTTCTCAGAGAGACCAGCCTTACTCGTGTGAAAATATTCATCTTCAAAGTTAGTAGCAAAATGGCTAGAAGAATTTAAAAAAAAAAACGTGTGTTTTATTTTTAGAGGATATTGTCACGCTACAAATACCTTAATACGTTTGATTTAGCAGGATTAAGAGGCATTCGTCGTATTTCACGCTGCGTTGTTACGTGTAAAATTAATTTGTATTATTTTCAGGCATGAATAAAAACTTACAAGAGTAGGTTCGCCGATTGATCGTGAAAGGCTATTTGCCTTCGTTCCCAAATTACGCTGAAAGACTCCATCGTAAGTCAATTCAGCGTTATCCTTTTCGCAACCGGAATTTTGAGGCTTTAAAATACGTCTGGCGGAATGTCGCCTCGCTTCCGCGAATGCAATCCCTCTAAGCAACATTTGTTTGAAAACAATTCTGAACTATCACCTCCAAGAATACTTTTCTCGGCACGTACGCCTGACTCTCGACATAAAAACCAATGTTTGTAGTTTCTCCAGATATGCTTATCGTTATACCGGGAGAAAATTTTTTTAATACTGAGTAACGAATTAAAAATTTTCCAAGAGTCCTTTGGACAGGAAGTAAAGCCTTTTTTACTTCTAATTATTCAAAAGTATGAATTAATAAAATGTACGAATTCCGTATATGCAAATATGGTATTAAAATGGATTTTACGTTTAACACGTAATTGCAGACTTGAGAATTATTCTTTCTGTAATCGCGAATATTTCTGTAAAAAGAATTTCGACCTTAACACAAAGTTACAAAGCGAAATAAATTTCCAAGGACTCCTTAACTTTCACTCAAATCTCACTTGAAACTGAATATTTATCTTAAAGGAGTGTCACAGAGTAAAACGAACACAGATGTCGGAAACGTTTTGGAGGAATAACTCGTCAACTTCTAAATAACTTCTGAACACCTGAATCCTCACATATGAGAGTGTCTTTTTCCTCCGCTCTCGTTATCACTTGCCCCGAACCGATAACAACTGTACAATCATATTCAAAAGTCTCAATTTTTTAACGATCAATTTTTCCATAAAGCCATGATTACATTTACTTCCCTTATAACTTGCTAAAATTAGTAATTCGCGGATACAATTCAGAGAATAATTAAGGTTAAATCCTTGTAAAAAGGGTGTGGAGTTGAAGTAAGATTCAAAAAATAAATTAAACACTTCAGAATAAAAGTTCTAAAAAGCTATTTAGAGAATATATCAAAAATAAAAAAAGGAAATAATGCATAAAAAGATTATAAAAAAATTTAATATAGCAGAATCAGAAACAAAGTTATAATATGTTAAGGAACATATGTATAAGTGATAAAGTATATAACAATAAAAATCAGTGAAATAACACAAGACAATCTTATAACATTAACGTAAATTACTCTAAAATGAAATTATAAACTCTTCGTAGTGTTATTAACATGAATACAAGATGGAATATATATATAAATAATAATTTCAAATCATGAACTAGCATAACTTGGTTTATTTTTCTTTCCAGAGACTGTACTATCCTAATACTAAGACAATTATCTCTATTCAGATTAAAATAACGGTTGTCTGATATGGCATAACAGTTGAGCTAATTTATTGGTAGCTAATAGTACACTTAACTGTTGAGGAACTGTAATTTGTCTACAATATCAATCGGATCGAGACTTTTTAATTTAACAGAAGGTAAGAAACATTTCTATAATCTCTTTAATTATTCATAAAATTAATTATATACTAATTAATATATTGTAGCAATGCAATAAAAAATTGTAATATATAAATGATTAATATCCAAACAAAACAAATTTTAGTAATGATAATTCAGAGAGATTAAGATGTCTCAGCGTTAAAATTATATGTTAACTAAAACAACAATTAATGAAAACAAATCATTTAAATACTCAATAGTTTATCTTATAACTTTACTTAATGGTTTAAGGTTATATAATCAGTTTATAAGTTTAGTTCATTTAGGAACTCACCGTGACGTAGTATAAAATTTCTGGTTTCCAATAAGGAAACCACAATGATCACCAAAACAATACACTGTATAAATTCTGCAAACATAAAAGAAATCATACAATTATTTTAACAAAGAGTTATTTTAACTTTTTCTTATTAAAACATAATACAATATGAAAATATAAATTAATTATTCTTAAAATTCACTTATTCTTAGGTTTACATTTTCATACACATAAAAAGAAAAGAGGAAAACATTTAGAATCAATGGAAAAAACACAATAAAATATGGAAATATACAAATTACTTAAATATAAAATGCATTTATCAATTTAATAACTATATAATGGAATTTTTAAATCTATATGATTAGTTTTATCATTATAATTATAATTATATATAATATATCAGTATCATTATAATTATAATTATATATGATATATCAAAATATTTAAATAATATCCAATAATATCAACATAATAACTATAACTATTTTTTTTTAAATAAAATCAAAAACAATATATAGTATTCTTTAATTTAAAAGCAAAAGTTACAATAAAAGTAATAAGAAAATGTTACATATATTTTAATTTCTTAAACTATGATTTTTTCTCAACTTTTATGTGATTATAATAATAATGTAATAATATTTAATATGAATTCTTTGTTGTACATTAAAAAAATGAAATAATAATTTACACATATTTTTAAGTTCAGACTTTATAGAGTATTTTATAATATAATAAGAAAGGAAAGCAGACAATAGTTCTGTTTCCACTATTTTCTCAACCTTTTGTTTTAACTATATTTAAGAACAATAGTACTTTGAAACTGGGCTACTAACAAATTGAGTTTAAATTGCTCTACATTTAAAAATATAAAAGAATATTCTATTTAATGTTACTCATTTCATTTCATAAAATTTAAGATTATATAATATAAACAGGAAATATAAATTACATTTCATTGACAGTAAATAAAATTTTAAAAAGTGTATTTTGAAGGTTAACTTAATGAAGGTTACGATTATCTTTCGTTCATTAAATATAAATTTTAATAGAAAAATCAGAATATTTCCCCTTGTAAAAAGCTCTCGGTAATTCTAATAAAAATCTCATATGTTTAACAAGCAATTAGTTATATTGGTTACTTAGGAAAACGAAATTCGAGGACAATGTATCGATTGAGTCGCCCGCAGTAACCTTTCAAAACGAGGTTAAAAACAATAATCATTATTTTTCCATCGAATTTCACTAATGAATGTATTAGTTTCTTCCTGATTAAATGTTAGTGATTGAATATTTGAGAAATGAAAACGATACACTGAAAATACATGAAAATATAATGAATAACAGAGAAGTTTGACTCACCTGTCTTTTTGACATTTTTCACTTGCGTCACATAATTGTCAGTTTTTCGTAATTATCATGATTTTTATACAATCTCTCTCACATATATCGCGATAGCGTGAGGAAAAAATTTAAAAAAAGTTATTTTATGAACAAAATTCGGGCGTCCATGACGGCCCGAAACTGTTCGAAGCTATGAAGACGATCATATAATGGGTGGTAAAATTTGGTTTAATTTAGAATACGACGGGAGTTGGAGAAACTATCTGCAATCACGGAAATATTTTCTATATTTTCTTACGATACAATTTCAAAGTTTTCACTTTTCGGAAATGTGGAATGTAAGTATAAAAGATAATAATACTTTTTATACCATAATTTTATAGAATTTAAATTAGAATATTATTGCGCAATTTAGATTTACGAATTTTATTTGTTTGCTACTTTCTATATTGTGATCGCAACTTGGTTTTAAATACAGTAAGTGTTCAAATTTTAATAACGTAAACATATTTTTTAAAGTATTTAATAATTACATATTCGTACAATTTAGGAATGTATTATAAAATTATGCAATGAAATGACTCATTTAAAAGATATGTGCAGTATTAACAGATTAACAGTTTTATTTTTGTTAAAAATGTTTTAACCGTATAAGTGCATACAATTAGAAATATTATATTTCGTAAATTTGAAATGCTTTGTTAAGTCTATATAACGTGATCTATGAATTGATGTAAGATTTATATATATAATTAGAATTACAGTAAAAAAATTAAAAATAGTATTGACGTGAACACATTATTTTTAAAAATAGTACCAGATAGTACCATAAAATATTAAATTTAATATGAAAATTACTAGACATTAATCTAATATTTTTAATGTAATTGAAAATTGTATAAAATATTATGTTTCTTTTTTAATTTTTCAGTTTTATATTCTAATATTAAAGGCATTAGTACTAGTATTAAGTACTATAGATTTTTTGAAAATTATGATTTCGTTAATTACAAACATACGTTTATGTTACTGTATGAAAAGAAAAGAAAGAAATGACACGATTATGGAAATCTCTAGGTACATTTCTAGTGACTTAATAAGATTAAATGTTTTTTGTAAGAAAAATGAAAATTTTGTTGAATTTATTAGTTGAAATATAGTGAGCAGTGACGCTTTTTATACGTTTATCCAGTCGAAATAGATGTAATATAAAAATGTAAAGGTATTTGTAAAAAGTACTATACATGAAATATGTATTTCATTTATCTCTTAATGTTGGTAAGCCGTCTATCGATTCTCCCCACGTACACACCTCCTCTTCAGTCATCGATTGCACTTTTTGCACCTGCCATTTTTTTTCCAGAGTAATGAGAGCCTCATCTCAAACCAGTAGCACGAGGGTGCAGTAAAACAGGCCTGACCTGCGAAACCACCCTCACCCTGTTCGTCTCAATGAATCTTTCATATTCAATATCTTTCGAAAATTTTTGAAGTGTCTCCTGCAAGAAAGAAAGACAGAGAAAGATACACTTGAGAAGTCAAAGTGTGGAACGAAGGAAGAATAACGCTGCCATCAGTAAGAAAGAAAAAGAGGAAAAAAGACAGAAGCAGAAGAAGGTGAAAGTAAGAGAGAGACGGACAGAGGGTGGGTGGTGGGGGGCTCTCGGTTTAAGAGAGAGGGAGAGAGAGGAGGTCGAAGGGAGTCGAGCGAGGAGAATGACGGATAGCCAGCAGCAGTTTTGCTTGCGTTGGAACAACTTTCAAGCTAATATCACCAGCCAATTCGAGGCCCTCAGGGATGACGAGGACTTCGTTGATGTCACCTTAGCCTGCGATGGTAGGCGTCTCCAGGCGCACAAGGTTGTCCTCTCCGCGTGCAGCCCTTACTTCAAGGAGTTGTTCAAGGTTAGAAAACCTTCCCCGCCTTGCTTCTCTCAGTGCTAGTTCCTCGATGTTCCCCCCCCCCTCCCTCCCTTCACCTTAACCCATCATTCTTACCTTCTTTGAGACTCATGCTTTGCTTTAGACATAGTCAAATCGAAATTAAAGTTCTTATGCATAATTCTCCTGTATATGTCGTGATACTATGTCGTAATGTTCCTATATATCTTCATATATAGTTTGCATGGAAATAGTTTTCCCTTGGTGTTATTTATTTTTCAATATCTGATGATTAGTTAGATTAACTTCAGCATAGCTAATTTTATACAAATTCTACATAAATTGCTTAAATTCAGTACATTATTTATATAATTACTAACAACAATTATGATAAAAAAGTATGAAATAAAAATCTAGTTAGGAATACAGTTCTTTGGTAGTGAGCAATATATGATTTGAATTTTAGCACTTTTGATGTAAGTGCTAATGTATTTATGATATTTATAGAATAAATTTATTGTTATATTAAGCAACAGACTATCATATAAAAAGTTATTTTAGTTTTAACATTATTTTAACATTATTTATTTACAGTTTGAAGTTTGTATTTTACATTAAAATTAATAATAAAAAGCTATATTTTGTTTCATATCTTATATTCTCCTTTATTGTTTGCCATATGTTGAATTTATTTATGTAACTTTATTATATTAAATAAATTGTATAATATTTTGTTTAATTTAGTCATTAATTGGACAATTCTGTTATTTTTAGATATTCAAGTATAAATTACTTTTCTATTTCTAAAACTTGGATCTATTAAAAGAAAAAAATGATAACATTATGTCGATATACAAGTGTTGATTCTAATATCTTGCGTGAAATAAAGAGAAATTTGTTAATGATAATACAAATGCTAAATAAGTATATGAAAATTGAATGTAGATTATATTATATTAAATGATTATAAAAAATTGCAATTTTTGGAAGATATGATATTTTAATTACAAAAGTTTTTGTATTACTTAAAATTGAGATATTAGGTATTAGATATTAGATAGAACATTCAGTAATTTTCATATGAAGATGTATACTTGTATAACATTGTGTTTTGACATAATGTCTCAATAAGTAGAATGTGTGGATTAAAAATGTGGCAGTATAAATATTAACATAAACCAAGAATTATAGCTTTAATTAATTGTTCATTGGTGTTATTTGTTATTGGTGTTGTTCATCATATTCTTTAATCAATGTTAAATCTATAAACATATAGAAAATTGTTATTCATATATATGTCAAGACATTTTAAGTTAAAACTGACTAATGTTTTACTATAATTTGAATGATATCATTTATGTAAAAGTTGTATCTTAAAAGAAATTAATTGAGAAATAATATATGATAACTGCAATATTTCTAACAATAAGTAATTATATTCTATACATATTACATACATAAATTTTTGAAATAAGATCTTCAGTTTCAGAAAAAGCTAGTACCGATACTAATTAAAATTTAATGATCGTTTTGTTGGAAAAATTAGTACTATTTGCACTTTTTGTTTTTATAAATATTGTTTTTATTGTCAAATACTATAAATTGTCATGTAGTATTTGCTTAATAAATACATTTTCAATTTATATCTATAATTTTTATTTATATTGATTTATTTAGTAATAGTTTTGTGATATACAGAGTTAAACATAAAAATAAAAAGTTATTTCTGCAAATATATATTAAATAAATATATGATGTGTATTTATAGACAAATCCATGCAAGCATCCAATAATATTTATGCGAGATGTGGAGTTTGAACACCTGCAGTCACTTTTGGAGTTCATGTATGCTGGAGAGGTTAACATATCTCAAGCAGAATTACCTACATTTTTAAGAACTGCTGAGTCTCTGCAAATCCGTGGCCTCACTGACTCTCAAAATAATCAGCACAACAACGAAAAGGTACGTTTTAAAAATTTTTTGGATGTTATATGTTGTACACATTGTTCTTAATGTAAGTAATTTGAGATTCATAAACTAATATTAGTGGTGATTACTTTTATTATCTCTTTCTTTAAAGGGTTTAAAGGACTGTGTATCCTTAAACTACCTTATCAAATAATTTAGTTTCTACAACCAAATTATCTAATCTCCTTATCGACTTTATTACTTCTTACCATTTAAGATTCTATAGGCTTGGAGTGTTTCCAAAACTTCCATTTCCTCTTACCTTGTATTTCATGCTAACTATGACTTTTGCTTTATTTATTTTGCATTTATAACTCTTTTTCTAATGTTAATGGTAATTACTTAATGCAATATTATATTAAAGAAAGCAATGTATTTTTTTGATACATTAATACTAAGTTTGCTTAAATAGTAAAATTATTTTATTTATTTTATAAAATGATGTTAAACATATAAAGTTCATAGAAATATTGTTGTGCCAATAATTGACAAGAATATATAAACAAAAACTTATTGTGCTACAATTATTATGATATTAAAATAATTACTTATTTCTTTAAAAATACTTTTTTAATTTGAATTTATCATTTTTAGCATTTGAAGACAAACAACATACACGCATCAAATGGCCGTGGGCTGATCTCACCAAATTTGGAGGAGGACCGTAGTAAAACTCCACCAACTTCAAGTCCTCCACCATTAAAAAGGCTGTGCAAACGAAGTGATTCGCCTCAAATATCTAGTCCAGTACCAGCTCCGGCGGCCTGTGCAACTGGAACGCCACGCACACGGCCATTAATTGAGCCACAGGTTCAACTTGACTGTTATAAAGATCTCGATATTGTTGAGGTTAGTTTGTTTTCTATTATAGTTTTATATTCATTATTTAAAGGTATATTTTTTAATATACTTGTATAAGCATATAACGAATACAAATTTCAACAAATTTTGAAAATCTGTGAAATAAAAATGTTAAATTTATCTTGTACAATTTTGTGATAACATTTTTACTGTAATAAATAACTGTATATCATTAATGAAAGGCGATCAGTAGTAGAATAAATTTCATTTTCTTGGAAAAATAATCATAATAATTTTTGTGTTTTAGCCAAAAATAGAATTACCAGAATATGGAAGCGATGATGATTGTTCTCCGAAGCAGGAGGTCAACACACTGCCAAGTGGTTTTCTTAGCCTTGATGGTGGCATGGAAGTTTTACCATCTTATCCACCTTCCTATCAAGGTAATTGCACAGTGTGTGTATATTGTGTATGCATTAATATATTAGTATTTAATGTATTTAGAATAATTATTTAAAATTTGCATCATTTCTACAATTTCATAAGGATTACAAAGTAAATTTTTTACGTTTCTACAATAATTTACATTTTTGTAGGTGGAGGAGCAGGAGGAGGAGGAGGTGGAGGAGGGGGTGGTGGATCACTAGAAGGTGGGATGCCAGGACCATCTCATGCCGGTAATACGGAGTTAAATCAAGAACAACAAGGTAAGTGATCGTCCGTCCCAACCCTAATTTTTTGGTAGTTGCGAGCACCATTACAAACAGCAACAACCTAGCCGATCATGTCGGACAGAATTTTTTGGATGCGAATATAAAGATGGAAGGAGAAGGAGAGCCTCGGTTTGAAATGGTAAGCTCGTGTAGCTCGGTAGCTCTTGCTAGGCGGTAGGAGAGAAAGGGAAAGAAAGAAAACAAAAGGAACGTGTGTATGTAAGAACGAAAGTGAGAAACAAACATTAAGAGAGACAGAGCGTAAGGAAGACAGAGTGAAGAATGTGTAGATGAGTGTGGGAGAGGGAGAGAGAAAGGTAAAGAAGAGACATTTGACACTCGGAGGCGATTTTCTGATTTTATCCAGGGGAGTGCAGTTTGCGGCTGTTGTGTGAGAAAGTCAGCTGCGTGTACATATATACTCGAGCTCTCTACCTGTTTATATTATTTGCCAGAATTGGAGGTGATACTAAAAGATTATAATAAATTTTATATAGATTAATTGTTACAAAAAATGAATTTTATACAGCTTGCGTTACTTTTGATTTTAGTTATACATTATAATTTATTTTTTATATTGTTTTTTAAATTAAAAGTTGTTTTAGATTTATTTAAAATTGTAAATACAATTATTATAAATTCAAGCAATGAGAACTGAGAAAATGAGGGAAAAAAAGAAGAATTTTAAGTGGTTAAATGTAAAGTCCCTCCGTCTGGTAAAATTGCCTGTCCGTTGCTTCTATGTTTTCCGTTATTGTCTTTCAGAAGCTACGCCAATTGGAAATATTGAATAATTTTAATTTATGATTTTTATTTCCTTAAAATTCTTTAAATTATAATACTTTAGAGTATATCATCCAATAAAATGTTAAATTAATTAAGATAAAACATTGATAAAATTTGAATTTATTTTGATTTACAGTCAGTGTTTATTATTTTGCATTACAAGTTTTTAATATTTTACATTTCATCTAATTGGCGTCGTTTTTCTGTGTACTCATAAATATCCCATGGCAGAACACCCTAACTTGAAATATATAGCGAAACTGTTGCTTGATGCTAAATTTTGTTATAAGCTTCTTGGTTAAGGTCAGTGTTTAAGTACGGTGTTGTAATTAAAAAAAAATTAATATCTATGGCTTCACTAATCAAATTATGTAGCAGTATAAGTTTTATAATATAATCAGTAATTAATTCTTAAAAAAGTTCAGTTGCTATTAATTTTGAAATTTTGATATAAATTCTCAATGTATGATTATATTTCTGTTACTTTTTATTTTAGTAATAATACTTCTTGTTCAGATAATCTATTCAAATTTAAATGTTTTTTTTTATTACTGCAAAGTTAAATTAAAATTGTTTACAATATAGAATGCAGAACAAATAAAAAAGAAAAGATATGCATATTATAATCACAAAAATTATTTGTTTTTATTTATCATTATTGCTTTAATAGTGATAGTTACAACAACTATATACAATTATATATCAATAAGATTTATACGTGTCAAGCGAAAATTTGTAAACGTAAAAGGGTGTTATTGTCAAGAAACATTGTATAATAATCTCGGAGGATGCAGCGCGAGCTCTCACGCCTCATGTCCCAATAACACACGCTTACCATTTGTCTCCGATGTGTGCGCGTTAATAAACGCGCGATATCGTTGTACGCACGACAGGTAGTAATAGGATCAACCAATATATTTTTTTCTTAATTTTTATGAAACAAACATGAAGTTATCTTTTATTCACTAATAAATATATAAATGAAATATATGAAATCATACATATACAAATTCAGGAAATATTATTTCGATTTGTTACTTGATTTGTTATGCTTTTGATTATTTTAGGTTAACGTTGTAAGAACTTGAAACTATTACCAGTGAATAGAATTTAAAATCAAATTACAAAATTATTTGACTCACGTACTTAAGATTAGAGGCAGTGGTTTTCAATATTGCAATTGGACATTGAAATCTAACCACATTAATATTTTTACATTGAAAATAAAATGTTATATAATTGTAATTGACGGGTTAAGAAAATGTCACTTATTGAAGTGTTTTTATCTTTTTGGAGAGGAAATGTGATAATTGTGGTATAATAATATACATAATTTGTGTAGAAGGAATTGTATAAAAAATAATATGTTTGTAATACATAAAAATTGATATTTAGAATTCTAAGAGTGATCCTATTGCTAAATTAGAAAGAGTATATAATAGTCGTGTGGCTAGGGTTTCTTAGCTGGTTGTTGCTGTCCGGTGGTGGCTGGCAAATCGGAGACCCCACCCATAAATCCATTCAATAAAACAAAACAAAAAAAATTAACTCCCTTCTCCGTGCTGCCTCTACCGGGTTAGAGCAAGTTGTGTGTGTGTTGCAGCTGACCTACGCAAACTGCACTCGCTGGACCCACGCCCCTGTCCTGTCTGCAACCGCATGTACAGTAACTTGTCGAACCTACGTCAGCACATGCGCCTGATCCACAACCCTCAGAGTGTCACATGCCCCCTCTGTAACAAGCCATTCAAGACCAAGCTCTACTTGAAACGCCACCTGGTCAGCTTCCATGAGCTCAGCGTGGCAGAGAGGCATCGTCAGGAAGAAATCTACCAACAGCAACAGCCTAAAGCGCAACAACAGACTGGAGCGCAAACTCATCTACAAATCCAGGCACAACAAACAGATAATGTCAAATCCTTTTCTACGCCCAGAGTTTCTATGGAAGAGGGCACAGCTGCAGTAACTCTGGAAAACAAATCAAGAGTATTCCAAGATGATGCTTATGAGGTCAATCAGACCAATGCCGAATCGAAGCATTTTCAGAGCAGCATGATGCAGTTTGATGCTGCATACCACTAATGCGCCTTAGTTTCTTCGGCCCATTTGTGATAGCTTTTTGGTTGAGTAGGCTTAATGCCAGTAATATCTGGCAACCATAAACTCCAGATGGAGATTAATATAGTCTTCTGAAGACAGATTAAGGTGCAGTGAAGAGATTAAGGGTGTGTGCTGTGATGGAGAGCATTAAGAATTTATAGAATTCTTAGCATTGAATATTTTTATAAGATTACTTATCAACCACTCTATTCTTTATAGCAAGTGTTTAAATTTACAATTTCTTATTTCTTACTTTCAATAGGTATAAAGTAACCATATGTTGCTTTTATTCTTTTGTATAAAAGTATAATTTGAAGATTTTGTGTTTATTTATAATAAGTGATATAGTAATAATGTTAATTAAAAGTCTTTAGAGTATGATACAAGTATGAACGAATGAAATGAAATTTTAAATGTTAATCAGTGAACAATGATATTTTTTAGTTCTAACTTTTTTAGTTCTATCTATTTTAATTTATTTTATTTTCATTATTTGTTTTATCATAAGTATCAAATTATTTTTTTTATTGCTTTTTTAATTATATTTTTCTAATATATAAAAGTAATAGATTACATGAAGCATATGTAACATATTTTTCAAAACACTGATAAATTTATTATGTATAAAATAATTTCAAGGACAGATTTATAAAATATAAAGTTTTTACGTTTTAAATAATAATATTTATTAAAATATGAATATTATTTTTAAAACTAAGTGCATTAAAGATTCAGGGTCTGTTTATTAGAACTTAATAAAGAAATTATTTATTAATATATATAATAATAATAAGATATAAGTTACTATTTTAGCTTAATAAAAGCACAGAAGTATTGAAAAATATATAGAAATATTTGGAAGCAAAAATTAACAACAGAGCTTGAATTTAAAATTTATATTCTATATATAAACAGTATTCTTAACTTTTTTAATACAGCAATATTCTTTTATGATTCTTTTTACAGCAAAAGGAGTTATTTTTTTTTGCTACTAATAGTAGTAATATTCATTTTTTGTAGCTATGAATCATTTGCAACTGAAACTTAAAAATTCTGCTCTAAAGATTTTTAAGGAAACGACTGCTAAAATTAACTTCTGAGCTATCCATCATACAGCACTTTGCTCCATAGAATAATCTTTTCACAGTGTCTTACAAATAACTAATGAAACAATAGTCCTCCGAAGGACAATTCGCAAAAGGTGCCGTGCCTATTCGTCGTAAGGAAATGCGAGAATATTCCTTAAACAAAAGAAGAAACAAGAGAGAAGTCACAAATAACCGCCGCAAGTGGAACAGCCATCCCACCTCGTACTGATTATTCCGCGAGCCAGGATAACTTGTTGTTTTATTTGATGCTATACAGTGTTATACAGACTACAGATATTTACAACGATATTATATTCTTACAGAGGATTATATTTACTTTATCGATTGCGTCACACGACTGGGTGACACACACAGAAACTCCCAGGATGACGTACGAACATATTATAATATATTTTTCACCGCATAGCAGTTTAACGGTGCAATAGACAGCCAACCGATTTTACAGCTCAAGCAGATTTACAGAGGATTTATTATTGACAGTTATCGATGGGAAACCACCGTGATGCAGCAGATTGAATTTAATATATTATAAGAGGCCTGTGCCCGAGATGGCTTTTCTTGCGAATTTTTTTATATGCTCTAATGTGATATTACAGAGCTGAATTTATCACTTTTCTCCATAGTTTTAGCAAATTACGTATAGTCCAACATCTTTGGAATTTCTTTTAATTCTCTGAAGTTACTTTTTAACATCACCGTAAAACATTGCATTTCTGTATTTTACTTTCACTGCTGTCGTTTCTATATTAACTAGTTACTTTTAATGGTAACGATTTTTGAAATATTAATTTCTCCATTAAGTGAATTTCTCGTAAACAGTATTATTATTTTTATTATTCTATTTCCATTTCGTCTCTATTAAATAATGATACATCTGAAACCTTGATGTATTTATATTACAAATTAACTAGATCTTTAGAAAACATATATTACTAATTTAGAAATAACGGAATAGTTTGTCTCAAGTGATTCATAGAGTATTATTTTATAAAATGTATTGCTTTATCGTTAATCGCAGCATATATTTTACAATGCTTAATCAATCTTTTGAGACCAAGTTGAATTTTTTTCTTTCTTTTTTTCTATTAATGCTTTATTATATGATGAAACTTCATAGTGATAACAATTTATAAGTATTTTATTATCTTAGTAAATGCGTTTAGTAGATATCTAGTAAGTGATTTTTGAAAACACTTCTATGCAAACTGAATATTAACATGTTAAGTTACTGGTTAACATAAGTGACATGTATAATTAATGATCCTGCCTGCTTTAAGTGACATTAATTTTTATACATGTGTTAAATTTGTTTGTCAGTATCTTAAAATATGTAGACATTATGATACATAGAAGGTGAAGTATTTTATATTTTATTTCCGGATTGCAGGATGTTTAGTTTTCGTAGAACTTGTGCAATGTTCTGTATGTATTATTTAAAGAGAAAAGAGGAAAGATAAAGCCATCTCAGTCACCGCCGAACTCCATAGCCATAGTACCACACAGTACAACTCAGGATCTTTTATATTATATTTTACAGATGACAATAGTTCCGTGAGCGCGATCTTCTCGACAAATTTTTCACTATATACTTTACGTTAGAGTCTAAAATTTCCAACAATTTCATAGTTACTCAAATTATTATTACTTAAGTAGTAATTTCAAAAATTTTCGATCCTTTTTCTTCTCTATTAACCAGATCATCGATCCTCTTTGTCACGAGTAAACCAAACGACTGATCATTTCTTTTCTGTTTCAATTTTATTTCTTATTTCCTGATTTAAACGTTGAAATATTTAATTATTATTATTAATTAATATAAATGTTGAAATATTTAAATAGCGAAATTTCAAATATCGAAAGTTTTTTCTTCTTTTCCATTTTCTTTAAATCTTCTTAGCTTCTTACGTGTTGCGTGCGTAATTATAAAATTGTTGGAAGTTTTACAGTACTCCGAGTTCGTGGAAAGTCGAAACGTTTCTCGAGTTGATCGCGCCATTCACACAGGCTCCTTACCTCACGATTTACAATCAAATCACAGATGCAGCTATATATTATTATAATAAGTATATTTACATACCGTTTTACAATAGTGCCGGGTCGCAACGACTGCGACGAATCAAATTTTTTAAAAACGCCAGACTCATTAACTACGAAAGAGATAGGAAAACAAACTAATTCCGATATTTTCGTCTCGCACGTGGACGGTTTTCATTTCCTTATTGTTACGCACTTTTTCCGAAGGTTTTTCTATTCGTTTTTTAACGCGTGGAACAGAGAGCTTCGTGCCCAGCGCATAGTTTTTACTGACTCTAAGATTAGAATATAAATGTTGCATATCATGTTATTAAGATTGTTGTACAGACAGCCTGTTGCAAGCCTCGGTCTACGGTTCCTCCACTAACGCTATACTACTCCGATTCTTCTTCAATATTTTATTCGTTCGTTTCTTACATCTTGTTAACGATTATATACATCTTCTTATCGTGATCCGATCTAATCTCGCTATTGAATTGTTTTTTCTGTTAGATCATAGCTCATAGCTATAGACGTATCATCAACAGAATCCTCATTTATTTTCTTGTAGCAAGGCTTCGAAGGAAAAACAGCTTCAGTTTCAATTTCCGGGGAATAACTAAATGATCAAATACGCGTTAGCTTAACTACGAATCTTAGATACATTCCATTAATTGAATATTGCTGGTAGAAAACACTGTAAGTGTCGAAATGGAGAACACTTGGAATTTTTTTACTGAAAAATGTTCTACATACCAATGAGAATGCTCTGTAGCATAGAATTCAAATGCAGTGTCCCTTTCTAAGTCGTTATCAATAATGCTGGAAGATGACGTTACTTCATCTTCATAGAAAGACATATAAATAAGACATATAAACAGCAGTTAAATTGTTTCTTAGCTCTTGTCTATTCCATCTGTCTAATTGAACAGAACATTGAGTTTCCTAGAAGATATGCTTTGTAGGTATTTATAACAGCTGATATTTTTGAATACGTTTCTCCTTTTCATAAATTTGCGCTATATTAATACATAAGTTCTCTTTTTCCCCCAGAATCTGTTTCTTGGCGCTTGCAATGTTTTCCACGAGCACTCGTCAACCAGGTGACACAGTAAAGTCTCCATGAAAGCTCAGAATTGGCGAAAAGAAAAAAACAGAAAGAAGGAAAGAGTATGCGCCTATTTCAGCGAATGAGAAGCAGAAAAATGCGTAGGATTCCAATAACCAGTGACGTCTTTCTTTCAAAGTTGCCACTGCTAGTGAGTAGACTGCGGATGTCGATGCAAATTCATATCTCTTTCTGCCTATAATTAATGAAATGGAATCTAACCGAAGACCTGTTTCAATCGCTAAATATTCTCACGTACATTGTACTTTGGGTATTGTACTTTGCATATTTTTGCATAGCATACGCGTTCTCTGCATTTTTACGCTTTCCGATTGGGCACACAAGATAGTTTTCTTTTCAAACTTAGTCGTTTCTCTTCGCAGTCTGTCCTGTCGGACATTCGGTCGATTCTCCCATATTCTTCATAAATTATCACGTGGATGACTATTCCCAGTAGGGGGGAAAAACATGTCATCTTGTATTATCCCACGAGAACTTAGCAGGTCAGCAGGATGCTTGTTTCTTTAACCTTCGTTCAATGTTGGCTTTGTGCGTCTGCAGAGCTAGTTGATTAGGATGCTGTGCAACTATTTTCTCACGCTTCGTTGCGTCTCTCTTAATTTCCACTTGAGTTCTTGGTGTTCTTAGATCTTCCCATAGACTTTCGCTCCCGATGTGCCACGCTGCATTCGCAACCGTTCTCAGCACCATGGATCGCAATAATTCAAATTTAGCGTATCACGTGCTTTGTCACCGTTGTCCACAGAGATGAGATGGTTGAGAGTACAGCTTTTGCTAGTCGGATGCTCGCTGCGTTTCAGTCGAGCGCTCCACTCGTGTTACGGGCGTTTGCAATGTTTCGGGCAATCTATGTTTTTTTTTTTTTTTTTTGGCAAACGATGAAACAGTCATTTTAAGTTAGACGTCTTTGCTTTTGCACGGAAACGCCAGCGAGTCAACATCTTCGAGTAGTATGCTGCTGGGCTATGAGTCGACGATATTTTGAGCTGTTGAAACTGCGCGTTGAGAGGTTGCAGACGCAAACACGTCTTAGCAATCTTTGCTAATATGTTTTCAACAGCTGGAAATATCGGCTCAAAGGCAGCCAGCCTACTAGCCGGCAACTTTGATTTGTTGATATTTCGGTACAAAAATGAAGGTATTCGATTCAGACACCTGATCGAGTTGCAAAAATATAAATTGTTCGAGATATTATGAACACCTGGCGACACGAACAGAGCGTTCAAGCGGGTCGCGTCGGATATTTTTCTGGTTGCGAGTGTCCGGGTACCTGATTGGTCGGATAGGACTCGAGTAATTTGTTTTTCATTTCGAGACAATATCCAATTATCTTTCTTTTGATAGTTTTCTGTATTTCGAGGTGGTCAATGACTACCTTCTCGCGTAAAGGAGAAATTCCGACGCAATGCAATGCAATTGGCAAGAAATTTAAAAGGAAGGAGCTTCGTCGTTGCGCTAGCGTTGTCTCGCTCAAACGACGCAGATCTTTAACGCTACGTTTGCCGACGTTTCCTGTACATACCTATCTCTACGCGTCGATTTGACGTATGAACAAAATCGTACATTTTCTTCAAAAAAGAAAAACAATATAATTATACGCTATGAACTTATAAAATGAAACTACGAGATATATATCTATAACTTAGTAATTGGAATTGTCCAATCGCTTTTTAAGACACAATATGCCTTTGCATCGGTACAACGTTTCCTACGTTCCAACATGTTTTCGTTTGATTATTAGGCGGAACTGCCGACGCTATCTGCCATCGCATTTCTTGTTGCGTAGCCGGTAGAACCAGCGATGTCCTTGAATATTTTGTGCATAAGTGGCCTGCCACCAGTGGTCTGTCGCCCATCCAAGAAGGATAGCTTTTCCAATTTTCCAATTTCTTCCAAGTCGTTCCATCGACCGCAGTTTCAGCACCACGAACCACGGTCAAATTTCGCGACGATCTGCATCTGAATGTTTTTTCTCGTACTGGGAATCGCACGGAAGATGCGTACTTTTCTTACTACGGCGAAAATCCGGGAAATCTCTCCCTTCGCTTCTGTCTGACGATTGCTCCGCCCTTTCGCCTTCGTCCGATTCGAGAATCCGAAACTCATCCTCGTTTCGAGACAATTCGTTCTCATCCTCTCCACAGCTCGCGCCACAGCACATTCTCGCGTATTCTTTCTCAACGCGTCATCTCCTCTTCTGCACGGATTCGCACGCATGGAGAAGGCTGACAAGTTGAATTTCTCGCAATGCAATAAATTCACAATGCTTAAGAGTGAGCTAGTATCTTGCTCGTGAATGGGCAGGCTGGCGACAGCAAGCGAAACTCCAAAAACGTCTTCACACTGCGGCTGCGATTCGTCATGCAGTTTCTGCAATCGCGCGATTCACGCACCGAGCTTCGTTTCTTCTTGCGAGATTTTTCTGCCGAAGGATTTTCCAGCGTAAACGCGCGAAACAGCATTTCGCCCACTGGAGATCCGAGAGATCGGGTCCCAAGCGTCGTCGCCGCGTTCTTCGCGCTCGCTTTCTTCAGCAGTTGGCACGTTTATCGCGCTCGTATTTCTCGCTGCAGCGATGCTTCGACGAGCGAAGCGAATTTACCAGCGTTGCTTCACGATTGCGTCAAATCGGCGCGTACCCGTGGAGATAGGAACGCCAGGTGGAGGACTTGGAAACTGGAAAGCTTCGAGAGAAATGAGTTTCCGTGTACGTTGGTCTGGTTAAACGGGTAAAAGTCTGTACACAGGGTAGAAGAAGAAAGTAAGCCGTTCGTGTAATTTTCCTCTTGCAAGTCCACACGCGTCCGAATGACGCGCGTTCCGCGAAATCGGCGTTGGAGAGGAAAAGTTGACGCGTCGATGGTTCAAAGGGGACTCCCCCACTGGCGTACATAATAAACCACGTTGAGCAATTAACGTACTTGCGAGCAATTATGGAGTCTTTACTGTTAGTCCAATTCAATTGATCGATTTTTGTAACTTCGCTTGCTGTTAGCATCGAGCGACGCGCGTCTCGAGTTCTTCGAGCCGAAACACAGAAACTTTCAGTTCGGTTTGTTGTAACGTACGATACTACGATTCGTTGGAAGCGTAAACTGTGAATGTTTTTCTTGCATTGTCAGTTTCTCGCGGTGTCCTTCTTTGTTCGAATACGCTTCTTTTTTTTTTTTTTTTTGTTTGTTCGTTTGAGATATTACACTATACGATTGGACATTATACATTCTGATGGAAGTATCAGCTTGAATATCTCTGTTGCAGAAATATTACATACACGGTGTTTGTTTCACGATAGAGGTTTCAGTTGTGGTAGGAATCTGATTATTTGTTCAGAGAATAATCGATCGATTGGCTCCCTAGACCGAGATTCATGTTCATATACATATATCATACACACACATACAGCACATAGGCAGGATGAAACAGCGAGCCACAGGGATAGAACACATAGAACGAGTAAAGCAAAGAAACGCAGAATCGATGATTTGAGACAAAAAAAAAAAAAAAAAAAAAAAAAAAAAAAAAAAAAAAAAAAAAAAAAAAAAAAAAAAAAAAAAAAAAAAAAAAAAGGAAACGAAACGAAGCAGACAATTACAGGGAAATCATTTTTCTAACTCGTAATCTTTCGCTGGGCATTAAAAGTGATATTAACGATCAGCCGATTAGTTGATTGATTGATTGATTGATTGATTGATTAATTGAGACATTCCAATAGACAATGCAGTTTTTCCATTTTTCCTAAACAAAGAGAAAGAGAAACGAAAAAAAGAAAAAAAGAAACCGCCGAATAATCAAGAAATTACTACGGAAACAGATCAACAACAGAAGCGAGGAAATTACACGAAAATTCGTTATCCGGGAAACGTCTAAGTCTGGAGAAAGCACCTTTTCGCAGGATTCATCGTCATTCCCCGTGTTTCTTTTCCAAACGCTTTATTTGATCGGTGGGCGATTTGAAAATTGGAAAGTTGAGATGCTTGTTCGAGTTTAAGGAGCGAACATGAGAAATCGGAAGTCGAAAAAAAACAAAAAAAAAACAAAAAAACGAAAAAAAAGAAGAAGAAGAAAAAGAAAGAAAGGAAAAAGAAACGAAAGGAAGAAGAAAAAGATTGGGAAACGTCGGGCTAGAAATTAGAAATATTTTTGAAACTGAAGAGGCGAAGGAATTCGCGATTTAGAAAGTTGGACGAATTTTCTATTACCGGCGAGGTAATATAAGTTAGAGCAACTAACGAAATTGTCCGGACGCAGATAGGCTTAAGGTCGCAATAATTTCGCGAAATTTTACTACGCAGGCTTCTGTTCGAAGGCCGTGAACTTTCTAATTTTCGATTCAACTATATTTGCATTTATCAGTCGAAGAAACGAAACAGTATGGACAAAGATTCGACGAGTAGCTACGGATATTAACATTCCCGTTTTTTTTCTTTCTTTTTTTTTTTTTTTTTCATTAATATCGATTCGTTTCGCTTGTTATTTATTTTCCTCGTTATTTATTCCGAATGTTAATAACGATCATCGGAAATGTTGGCAGGATGCATCGACACGAGCTTTTCCATTCAATCTTTCTGTTTCTATTCGTTGTTGTCCTATCTGACTCCTTTTCTTTTCGAAGGGAAGTGCATTTGCTTAGTTGTTGTATATATTGTAAATTATAGCGATTCGTGTACTCGAGAGCTAGTAATTAACCATAGTGTTAGGGCTTAGGATTAACCAAAAGAGCAGGTTGGTTTCTCGTTCGGAACGGTATATAGTTTTTCTATTTCGAAAAGGACGGTAGTTAGCTTCTTTAATTATTCGTAAGGACAAAATCTAGTCAAATTGGGGTTTTACGAAGGATTTACGAGGTTCGACCAAATTTCTATCACGTGTCAAAGAAGGAAGTTACGACGTTGCTTCTCAGGTTCGGCTGCTTGCCGAGGCGTCAAGTGCTTTCAACTGAACGCTACGCTCAAACTAGAGTATACGATAACAGGGAAACCAATGAGATAAGGCAAGTTGAGACTGCTTTCTTTTTAAGAACGCGAATTTCTGGTCAACGTTACGATATTTGGACGATTTTGCGAAATTCCGGTCAGCTGATTGGCAGGTTCGTCATTGTAATTGCGCCGATGGCTTGCCAGAAAATTTGCAAGCTTCCTTAAAGTAGTGCAAACAGCGAAGCCTATTGTAAAAAGGCAGCTGGCGAAGGCTAAATTTAAAGAGCGATTGCACCGAATGAAATACAGTGGAACCTGCAGTACTCGAATTAGCGGACAGGATCTTGATAATACATCTTATCAAATATTGTCACATATCAATTAATTATCCAATCTTCTCGGTGAAATTCGACAAACTCTACTTAAAAACCCCCCCGCTAGTTGTTCAATCTTTCTCCCATTGAAATCATTCGAGCATTTGTCGAAGCATTTGCGATGAGTTCCATCGGGAAAAAGTGGTGTTGTCTTTGGACGCGTTGTATCCTGTTTATGCCTGAAATCGTCTAATTAAGAGACCTTTCTCCAAAGTGGTAAAAATGTCAAATTAACAAGGCTTTTGTCGCCAGCTTCGCTGTAATCTTCCTTTCCTCAACACCAGGACCCGGAACGTAGACGACAAGATTTGTCCAAGTTCCAAAACGTCTTCGTGTGGTACATATATACTAGCGTTTCCTTGTCGCTGATTCGTCAGCATTACTACGCAACGGAGCACAGATATCTATTTGTCAAGTCCACCGAAGTTTTTCCACCTCTGAGAACACACGAGCAATTTCCAGTTGCGCGCTTCTGCTTTCCATTGTACTGTTACTATCAATCGTACGTCTCTCAAAAGCTCTTCTAAACGTTCGCAATTTTTGCAACACCACCGCATCTTTCTTTAACTCCTCTGGCATCTTTCGTTTGCCCTTTGACTAATTTGGTCGTCACACGCGAGATGTTAGCATTACGCGCAAGATAAAACGCAAGGTGTTATTATTTAGACACGTTGTATATATATCTTGTATTATATAGTTATTATATATGTAAATATATATATAACGTACAGTTATATATTATATATATATAACGCGTTTAAATAATAATTCCTTGCGTTTCTATATATATATATATATATATATATATATATAAAAGTATGTAATTGGTATCAATTTCGCGCGAAAGTAACAGGAGAGTAATATGAAATTGTAGACAGGATGCATAATAATAATGCAAAGGACGGAAGCAGAAAGTATCGTTCATAGAACGTTCGGATAGTAGAGCATTAGGATAACTTTCCTTTTTTTTTTTCTTTTCGAATATATCATCCTCGAGCCTGTACGATTTGTTTGCACGTGAACATTCGATAAATTGGGCCGACGATGTCCCTGGTGACTGTACCGCGTAGACGTTTGTCCCACTAGGGAAACGTTCGCGCTCCCTTCGCTCCATTATGGGACTGATGTTTGGACAATTGTTGCATTTGGATAGAAATAGTCGGATCGATGTTCGGGCGCTGAAGGTTCCACCGCGTATACGACGAGAAGCAACCGATTGAATAACGGTAGTCGAGAATCCGCTTCTTCTTTAAGAATACAAATTTCCGCATAGCGTTCCGCTCTTTGGACAGTTTCAATTCTGAGAACAGCCTGACGAGCTCTCGGATCGGCTGGTTGATCGGTGCAAGTGCCGATCGTTCGCCGGAAAATTTGGAAGCCTTTCGCAGAGCGACGCAAATAGCGAAAGCTTACGTATGACGCGCGTTTATCATTATTTCCTTTATTTGGACACAAACTGTCGAACCGAAGGGAAAGAGAAACTCAACGTCAAACTAGGTGATACGCGAAAAGAAGAGATAAATTTTGCAATACGAGAACGAGAATTAACGTGCGAGGAGTTTCGTAGGTAAGAGAAGTATAGTTCACTGAAATTGCGACCGTACAACGTGCTAATCACGACTATTACGTATTAAAAGTTAATCTTACATCTCTTCGTTCTTTCCTGTTCTCTATTTCTCTCTCTTCTTCTTCCTCTTACTCTCTTTAGATATGTACGTCTATCACTCTTATATCTAACGTAAGGAATTTTCTACTCGATAGCGTACTCAAACGACCAGTATTTCACTATATTTTTGAATAGTGATTTTTATAACTGTAAAGGCGAAGTAGTCGATAGTGCAATCTTTCGAGCGTAAGTGTAGTTAGTGCATCAGTATTAAAGTGAGAGCATAGGAATATATGCAACTTTCGTGCAATTTTCTATAATTGTGTATTTTTTTTTTTTTTTTTTTTTTGTAAATTTTACGTGGAATTAGAATGTGATTCTTAGAGCTTCTTTTAATTAAACGGGCGCGTGAGACGTACGAAAACAATTAATAGGTCGAATAATGCTGCGAGCCTTGTGTAATTCGCGTTGTTAAACATTCAATTGGAAATGTGATTTTCTTCTTTTTTTCTCTTCCTCTTGTTTTTTTTTTATCTTAGTCTTAATTACTCTTCTCGTTCTTTTTTGTTAGTTTTTATATTTACTGAAGTTAGAGTGGTAAATTATCGAATTACGAAAATATAGATTGCGTTTGCCGATTGAGTTCGCGTTTATTGTTAAGAAGAGATAGAGTACGAACGTAGCATCGAAAAGCAAAGAATGACTATCATTAATTGCCACTATTCAGCGATAGGTTACTTTCTGTAAAGAGAATTGGAAATTTCATTGTCCCAGAAAATTTCTAATTTAAATCGTGATGTATATTTGCAGTCGCGCGTTGACGATTCACTTTAGTTATTCATTATGTCGAATGGGTAAAAACCGGAGAAATACAACCCAGTAATTTTGCAAAATTTATCTTCGTGAAAGATGTATAATTACATTCCGAATTCTAATTTAAAATTCACATCTTTCAATTATGGGAAACATCTCTCTCTCTCTCTCTCTCTCTTCATTATGCAATCGATTTCAATTATAAATACAACCTATTGAAACATATTGATCTTAATGAAATTTCTAATTTCATTCTTTGTCGTCGTAAATCGTACTCGCAATTTACTACGATTCGAGGGTATATCGCAACTAGCTTTAAATTAATGTAAATATTTCTTCTCAATTATCAGTCTCGCTATGGTTTTCCTTTGTTCAAACATGCATTTAATTTGAATATAACTTCCGAAAAAAAAAAAAAAAAAGTCAAGTTTATATGAAGCATTTTACTATGAGATAAAGCACTACTAAATAAGATACCTATTCTATTGATATTTATCTAAAGGTAAAGTAAAGTTTATCTGGGTAATAGCTGAGCTGTACATTATTGCTTTCTGCGTTGGATAAGAGCCCGGTTGCGAATTTCAGTGAAAGCAAAGTCGCCGAACGAGAATCCAAATTAACACAAATCACATAATGCAACGTTTCTTGCGAATCTACTTGGGGGAAATCCTTTTCTCTTTCTTTCCACAAAGTAAGACGTGTTTCATGCGAAAGCGAAAAATCCTAATTGCAGCCATTTTCACGAGAAACATTCTGACAAATATTATCGGACGTTGCTTTTGCAAGAAGTATAAATTGTCACTCCGCGAACATCTCCACGCTGTGAAAATGTAAATTTGGCATCTCCATTGGCAAACCGAGTAAAAACTAAAGATTGTATTGTTATTGTTCTCGATATATCGAGAATTGATGAATTTTGTCGTATCGTAAGCAAAGTACGCGCGATAATTGTGCTTCTTTGCAAGAGATCGCAAATCTCCTCGCAACTTTTTTGGCATAGCTGTAAACGTTGAAGCAAAACATTTTTGCGATAAATAGAGATCACTGTTGAGGGTTGTTCTTGGAAAGTAAAAGACAGATATTCGAGCACCATAGTGCGTGGAAATTTTTGAACGTCGAAAGGAAAAGCAATTGGAGCTACTAATTTTTGCAAAAGTCACGCAATGAGTATAATGAGAGGTTGAGGGATAAAATAAAAATTTGAATCTTCAGTAGTTTAGGAAATTTTGCAAAAAGGAAAAAAGTATGTTTCTCCCGAAAATAAAGAACGCTACCGATAAAGAAATTAATGATACTATTATTACTATTAATAATGTTCTTTATTCTTAATGACAAAGAAACTGATGAAGAGTACTATGTTCAAATGTTTTTCAGGTTTCTGCAAAAACGAACGACCTTAGTGAGAGAACTAGGGAAAAGTGTTTTGCAGGAAAGCTAAGAACATTTAGATTTTAGAACGTTCGCAGAGAAACTGAAGAAAGTGAGAATTGCAATTTCTTTGCAACCACGTATTCAGAGGGGAACGCTGAATATTAAATTTTAAGCCTTTGACAATTTTGCAACAGTCATTGCAAATACCGTAATCTCAGATTTTTGCAAAAAAATTGCAAACATTAGATGCAAAAGTTTTTACCGAAAAGTCATAAAAATTAGATTGTAGAATTTGTACGGCAGACTCGAATGATAAACAGATTTGTAGATTTTTTGCAAAATGAAGATAAAGGGAAAGGCTTGTTCGATAACCACGGCAATTGTCACGTTCAATTTCTGTGGACATTCAAATGCGAAAATATCAGGTAGAAAAATGTTTTAACGGCAATGTGAAATTCCAGATAGAAATATTTTTCAAAAATGCGAGATCGACCTTCTTTTGCAAGAAATCTATGAAACCTATTCGTTCGAATAATTGAAGAAATGAAAGAATTCCGCAAATTACGCGCTCGTATTTGTATTGAGGTTATTCCTGAAATTTCCGCAAGGAGTGAACAATATCGGGAAGAGAAATGAAGGAATTGGAATTGAAATTTTTTATGTATTTTCTCATTCAGAACAAAACATTGCATCTACGTAGAAGAAATACACTCCGTGTGGATTTTCTTCGGATTTTTTCGCTTCTGATGTAGAAATTTTTCGCGCTTTAATCTAAGTAAATTTATTTATTAAAATCTATTATTATAAACTGTCCCGAGTGACATAGCGTAGGTATATAAAGATAAGAACGATTCATAACTATTCACACGAACGACTGAATAATCGATTTCTTTCCTTTCTTCGCTATGATAATGTGAATGACAAATGAAAATACAATTTTGTACTTAGGAGTGTGTCTACACAGATAATTGCGGTATATCTGCCGAAATGAACTATTCCTTGTATGTACCGTTACTTTTACTTTAAAAAAAACAGCTATGTACGTGCTTGTGTAAACGAATAATTTTTCATCTACGCGTGTAGCTTGCTTGAAATTCATCGTAGTTGGATATCGATCGTGTTACGCAGGATGAGTCAGGACACGTGTGAAGCGCAGCAAAAGCTGATTCGGCAGGCCAAAGTAAGAAGAAAAGTTTATACAAAAGTTTATACAAAAATATGCCCGATATGATTTTGAATCGGCGATCTTTTAATAAGTGTCTTAAGGCGTCTATCTTCAAACTACGTAGAACACGTTTTCCTCTTCCCTCTTTCAAACGATTTCCCTCCTTTTCCGCACTCTCCACTTGCAATTGGCCCATGGCTGTCCCCTTTTCCTTCCTACTCCGGATATTCCGCTTTAGCCACCGTTCCACGTATTTTTATCTACGTTTTCTTCTCACTTTTTCATAGGCAATCAGCTGATGCTTACATTCGACCGGACCTTTGTACAGCAAAGTTGTATAACGCGTTAGAAAAAGACGCATTACGCAACGCTTCTATGTAACGCGTTATACAATTATGTTACCTATGCAGCGAGCGCCGGTAGACTTTGAAAGATCAAAGAAAATCGCATCGCCAAGCACGCCGAAGAACGTTGTTCACATACATACGTTACACATACATTAGAACGTACGAGAAGTGCGGCAGCGACCGCTTCAGCACGCTGAAATAAGAAGAAAAATCCGTGTAAACTTTATACCTGGTATGACCTCGTTTCGAGCGACGTTCCGCGTTGTAATAGTCGCTTACCTATGTTCAGACAAATTGCTCCGAGTGATCAAATACAGCTCGGATAGAAGCACGAACGCATCGCGTCGTATATCGTCGAAATTGTCCCAACAATTTACGCGGATTCGTCGGCGACTTTGGTCGTCACGCTGGCGAAGAATTTCAGCATTGTCAATTGGTTTTATGAAGAAAAGATTTTAAACGTCCAAGAATTAATAATCGAGTGGATCCAGACGCGGAAAGCGAGGTGGTCAGGAAATAAGACCAGGAAATTGTCGATCCAAGCAATGCCTAGCATCGCAGATTAAGCTGCAATTCGAAATTCCTTCTTATTTTGGTGCACTGTATCGTTTGGTCTACTACAGCCTCCGTCGTAGTTGTCACATGACTCGTAACTCACCGTCATGTCAACTGACTTATATTGTACATTGCTTTGTGAGCCGACATTTCATGAACCTCTTCAGGCTTATCCTGAAACTGGCTGTTTTAATTTATGTTTTACACTCGCCATGGTAAAAGCGGTGTCTCTGATTGGCCAATTGTTGGAAGCACGTTCTGATTGGTCGAGTCGGGGCCGGATGGCTAGAAGAAGGTTCTTATTGGCCGGTTAGAGGCACCGGTTGATCCATAAGGAACGCGAACATAACCTGAAATACTCGGTTTCAGAATATCCAGCGGACGAAATGTAAACGTAACGAAATGTAAACAGTATATAACACCATCGATAATCCTAAGAGATCAACTACGATGAATTCAGAAAACTGTCATGGATGTCCCGAATCAGTTAATTTGCTTTAAACCTTGTAATTTATTTTAGAGTACGACATTGTAGCTTTCATCGTAGTATTATTTTATTACTTTCTGGTTGATTTCGTAAACGGATACGTGATAAATAGGAGATAAGTGTCAGCTTAAAGTACTAATAAGTGCATGTTTCATTGCATTTTTAGTGCTGTCCCTTCGAGGGTCGATCATTGCCCATTTACTTGTAGCACAAACACTCTGAATCTTTACGATTTAGTTCGATCGTAACGGAAAGTGAACATTTGAAGAATGCGTGGTACAATATATTTACTAAGCGATTGCTAAATAATTGAAGAATTAAGAGGAGCAATTATCTGTACAGATTGAACTTCGCGATAAGAACAGAGAACAACAACTGTATGAATCTTTTGCAGTTCGATGTAACGTTTTGTTTATCGCTGTGCGACACAGAATCTGCGTGTATTTTTCTACGTTATTTTGTGAACGTAATTTATAGAAAACTTTATGTTCGAAACTGCGAAGTATCGACGAGCAAAACGTTTTGTATTCTACGTAATTGTGAACAATAAATAATTAAGCTTCTGCGAATTTGCCAGAATAGAAAAGGAAACGTATTAAACGCCAATCCTTCTTTGTATACGAATTAATTATTTATTGTTGGAGACGACGGATGCGAATTAAGTTTAAACGAATTTAACTGCAAATTGTTTAAAAAATCGATCGACAAAGTTCCTTTCCCGATTCTAATCGATCGTTTCTTTGGTTAGTTCGTTAACCGAGCAAAAGGATTACCGCAATACTTAATAAAGTGTTTGATTAAACGATTGTCCGATCGAACGTGGTTTATTCGGAACAAGTTTCACATGTCCGCGAACTTTCTGTATAAAATTCCGTCGAACGCGCTATAACGAAACACTTGAGCGTTTCTGCGTTATTTTAAGTTCCTATCTTATTTAATTCTTCGATCTTATCCTTTAAGTTGAGAATTACGAACGCAAACGACCGTATTTTTTTTTTTTTTTTCATTCGACTTTACGACATTTTTATATGCTTACATCTATCTCTGAAAGCCAGACGAGTGTAGATATCTTTAGTTAACGATTGATTATATCGCCAATCTATCAATAATTACTCCGTAAGTCTTTTTTCTAATAAAATATGTGAATATTTGTTGGATGATTCTTCCTTACACGATCAGTATTTTCCTAATTCACAGCGTGCGTTTAAAGTCTCACGACGCTGCACGTTTGAGATATTAGGAAAACGTTTCAAGTCGTGTCTCGCGCAATTGAAATAACGTTTAAGAAGCAATACAGCGAAACGTTTTTTTTTTTTTTTTTGGCATTTTAATCAAGATCGACATCATTTACGAATACTATTCGATCTTCTCTATGGACAGATCTAGTTTTGGCAATAGAATGTTCTTCCATGTACTTTCATTTCTATCGTCGTATAATTCCATTCTTGTGTTTGCAATTGTGTCCTGCATTACGCAAAGTGGAGAGTTGGGGAGACACGGGAACGATACGAAAAAATTACCCTAGACTTTATCGACTGATATTTTGATCTTATTAATCGTTGATTAAAGTAATATTGAAATCAATTAAAAGATCTTATTAACTGATCTGTAAAGAATATACACATACTGTCGATATCTGTTTGTCGAAATATCGCGAAATAAACTTTCGAAACTTTACACGAAAAGTGCAAAAAAAAAAAGAAAGAAACAATAATTTTAAAGATAGCGACAGTGTCTTGTCTCGTCCCGTGCAAGAGACAAAATGGGACGCACCTATTAGATTGTCCGAAAAGTTCTCCTTTTCTAAGAAAATAACAGATGCGCAATATTTTTTGTCTTATATTATTTTATCGAATTATTTTGTTCCAATAGAACAAATTACGCGTGATCCATTTTCTTCTACAATTCAGTAAAATAATATAAAACAAAGAATGTCGTGCATCTAATATTTCCTTATTAAGAAACTTTTATATATATTATATTTATTATTGTATTATTAATTACATTATTATATATATATAATTATATTATTTCCTTATTAGAAACTTTTCGGACAACCTAATGTTTGTG
The DNA here is from genome assembly GCA_014737475.1 of Bombus confusus. Classification (NCBI taxonomy): domain Eukaryota; kingdom Metazoa; phylum Arthropoda; class Insecta; order Hymenoptera; family Apidae; genus Bombus; species Bombus confusus. The sequence continues at coordinate 141,374 of JACXIV010000082.1, forward strand.
CGTGTTCGCTGTTGATAGACCAATTAATAGACTTTCGATTTCTCTCAAATGAGATACTAATCGTTCCGCGAAAACACAGTTTGGAAGGGTTCTACTAGTTGAGGATATTCTGCAGATAGACCCAGCTCTCTGTGCAATGCGGTTTTGAGGACAGTGGAAGCAAATTTCTTCCGTACAATTGCTCCAACAACTTTTCGTTTTGTCGCTCCGTCTTTCTTTTGTACGTAATTCGTTAATATCACAGAAGTACAGAAATTTTATGTAAAAATATTACATCGAGATTAATCGAGCCACGACGTCTTAATTTGCTAACGAACAACGTTCACTCGACAATATTCCAGACATAATCCGACCGAGAACAGTTGCTTACCCACCGACGTTCAAACGATGATGGCAGAGACAATATCAGGATCGTTAGAAAGCGAAAAATCGTCGGTGAACGCACGTGGACGCCATGAACCGACCGTGATTATCGGTGTCGTGCAAAAGTCTGTCTGATTTTAGTATTTCAGAAGGCATAGCAGTGCAAAATAAACAATCATCCCATCTTGCCCCATATTCTCTTCTTTCTTCTTATCATATCGACGTTCTTCGCAGAGCGGCGATTTTGAAACAATTTTGAAACAACTAGCGTTGATGCAGAATTAACTGGAAATAATATTCCAGCGAACGAAATATATCGAACGCACGGAGGATTCAACTGTAGAGACACTCGACTCGCAATCAGTTTGGAATAAATTTCGCGCGTCGACAAGATCGTTTTACATGCGTCTGAATGTAAAACTTAATTGAAAAGCTGTGGTTGAATCGGAAAAACTGTGTACTATCATAAACGATCCACTAGCAACACGAATAAGAAGATACCTTAAAAAAGTAGAAAAAGATTTCCGCAAGGAAGTACATTTTGTTCCCTTGCGTGAGAATATGCGTTACAAAATTTGAGAAATAAAAGTCGCATCGACAAAGCATCATCCAACAATTATTTGAAAGGACGAGCAATCCGTCAGCTAATTTATCGATTGATTGTCGTCTACGTAACGGTATTAAGTACGCGTACTTTCGTTTCAAACCTCTACAAGATCAAGCTCCTTCTCTGGAATGTAAACGTAAAGAAGACTTAGAGAAACGGCTTTCTCAACGACGGAAAGCTCGTTTCGAAGAATTAACGATAGGTATTTAATATAGGTAATCAGCGGGATCGGTATATTGGCACAGACACACGTGCAAGCACGTAAATGCGTTTACGAGAGTTTCTGACGAATTGGAACCGGTGCGTTTGTAGCGATATTCCGATCTACGTTAACTGTATGCGACCTTTTAATTGTCAGCGCGAAGATATCAGTGAATAAAGATATTCAAATTTGTACGTCAGCTTCGATATAGTTATTTCACGCTTTACATTTCGATTATTTGGCCGCTCGTCGATCAGAAACTCGTCGAAAGCTCGAGCGAGCAACGATTACATATATTTTGTTACTTACGCGCGAACGAAAGCGCGTGATTTCAGTTTTGTTCAATCTGCTTCGCATTTTCTTGCCAAAACGTGAATTTCCTCTGCGAAGTCGTTCAATCAGATTCATCGATTGAACTACAAATCTCGACCGCAGTGTGGCTTGTAGCCGAGGTCCGAGTTTTCAGTTTAATGTTTCCGACACTTAGCAACGATTAAGTGACAAATCGCTTATTTTCGTCGTCGCTTGAAGGTCTCTTTTCGCGCAGCAACGACGCGTTTGATGCTCGAAACCAGCAAAGTGTATTTGTAAAACGTCAGCTCAGGTTTAGAAATTTCTTTGCATTTGTTAGCAAAATTTGCAAATATTTCTACTTCAGTAATCGGATAACTGCGAGCGCGTGTCCCCTCAAAGTCGCGTTACTCGAATATTTCAATCCACGCTTCGTGCAATAATAGGAAAGTTACACGAAACATTGATCGAATTATGTCACTGTAAATACCAATTCACCTTGTTACTTGTAAATCGTCGTCAAGACTTTACTTCGATAATTTAGTCTAATTTTTGTTAGCTCTTAATTGCCATATAAAAATCTCAACGTTATTTTTATCCACTTACAACGACACATGGATGTGTTTTTAACAAAATTTCCCACTATCGATTAACGGTGAAGTTTTAGCAAAATCAACAAAGTTTACGTATTTACGATTTTATTTTATTTTTAAGTTTCGCTGCGTAAAGTGTTCGAGGATGTGTTTCTCAGTATGAAGATCCCCTTCAGCGAAGATCATTTAGACACGCGACGGACGTTTGTTGCAAACAAACGAATTTCTATCGGCTTTATTTCATAAATATTACCTTTTAGAAGTTTTAGATGCGAGATAACCTTGGAAACGGGTAAAAACTCGTTTTATCGAGAAACCTGTAATTTTCTGCGATCGATTAGCCGATTGAACGCGAAACATCAGAGGACTCGATGTTACGAGCGAAGCGTACGTTTTGAACGATAATCACAGGGAAACGTTCTTCCTCGTCTTTCTCTTTCTCTTCACCTCGTCAGTCTTCAATTAAAAAGAAGAATCTACTTCTGATTAGTCTTCTGAATTTGACCTCGTTTTGCGATGAAAAATGTCTCCTCTCCTTTTTGTTTCAAATGTATCTGCGGCTAGTTTGTCATTTCACGAAAAGCTCGAGAAACACCTTGGCGGACGAGTTACACAGACCGGCACAATGACAATTTCTACTATAACTCTGTATAATTTCACGTTAATTTGTCTTAAAGCAAGCTGCAAAAGTTCAAGCGAGAGGAGCCGCGCCAAGACATTGAAATGCTTGAGAAATGCACAGTTTGTGGTACGAGAGCGTGTTCGCCAAACATTTGCATAAAATCTGTTTATAGTACAGTATGCTATAGACAGTACGAAAGCGAAAACACGTAGAGATCTGTTCATCTGTTCACCATTTTCAGATTTCAAACTCTCGTGTGTCACATCGATATACGATTCGTCAGTGCATTCTGCAGGTCTTCCAATTCGACTGGCCGATCAAATTGAACGACCTGCGGTTAGATTTCGCGGGTTGAGCGGCTGGTTAGAACTCGCTGGTTGATTCGTCGGTTCGATCAGTCAGCCGGAACATCGCGCGTAAATGCGAACAATGGGGCCCGGACACCTCAGTTTCAGGTCTGCGCTGAAAAAGTAGACCGCGACGTTCAGGAAACGTTGGCACGAAGTGCAAGTGCAACAGCCGTGCGATTGTTGCGAAGAAAGCGATACCATGGCTGTTTTACTATTTAGTTATTGCGAGTGTTTCACGTTTATTTAGTATAACGAGTGTTTGAAATACGACGATAGCTACGAATATGTCCGAACGACGGGCTGCCGGGATACCTAAGAAAGAAAAGAAGAGGCGGAAAGTTAACAGAACGAGCAGAGTGTAGAATTTTGGCAAAATGGAGGAAATAGATGCTGCGGATAGGAAGAAGGAAGAAGCTGTGATCTGTGCGTGGATAGATTGTCAGCAGCCTATTGCACTCTCAACGACTGGAGCAGGTATAGGTAAAGAAACATTCGCCTACTAAGCACGTGGCCGGGCAAGCAAGAGACGAGCAGTTGAGCTCAGGAGCCGATTTGCACGAGTCATTGTTGAGACAGACTATCTCACGTGGCAGTAAAAGTGACGACAGTTAGTTGCTGTCGCGACACCGTGGAACAAAGCAAGCTCAACGCCACGACAAAGCGACTGTAATTTTCACGCGACGAAGGTCGCAACGTTTAGCGTCATGATCGTAAAAGTCACGTCATCAAATTTAGGTCGCGTCAACAGGCGACACTGAGTTTGTGACTTTAGAGTCACGAGGCTGAAAGTTAGAACGGTACATTCTGCTTCTTACAGAGAAACTTCATGACATTGTACTGTCACGTGGAAATGTACTGTCACATTGAAGCGTCACGTGAAAATGTACCTTTGGGCCCGGTTTCCACCTCTCGGGTTTACGACACGGTATCTGAAGCTTGCGAATACGTTTCTGTTCCGATCACGCGAGTTTGTTCGCCTCTACTAACTGGATTCGTTGGATGGAGTACAGAGCATGTGACAAAGGACTGCAGCGAAAGCGAAGGAGGTGTCAGGATGGAAGACGTAGCAAGCGAAAGATGAGATAGAAGGATTGTAGAATGGCTGAAGAGGCTGCAAGAGAAAAAGAAATAAAAAGATAGACCATAAGTAGATCAAGGAGAGTTTTGAGCAAACAGGCAAGGGTATAATAAAAGGGCAATTAGTCGTGGAGCGAGTTGGAGTCAGCGTGAATGGGGCTGAGAGAATGAATGAATCAAAGTGTTTGGCTGAGGTAGCTTTGTAAATATAGGCACAGTAGAAGCTCAGTTATCCGAACTAATTGGGAGAACAAAGGTGTTTGGATGAAGGAATTTTTAGATAATAGGGCAGTTAATTCCCTCACGTTCAAAAAGAAATTGATCTTTGTTCCAGAATAGTAATACAAATAATAGAATTAGATGGGAAGATGTTCATCTTTGAAAATTCATCTTTGCTTTATATATTTCAAGAACATGAATGTTAATAATAGCAATACAAATAATAAAATTAAATAGAAGGATGTTCATTTTAGCAAGTGCATCCTTGTTTTGTATATTTCAAGGGAGAACATGAATATTAATAATAGCAATATAAGTAATAGAATTAAATAGAAGGACCTTCATTTTAGCAAGTGCATCCTTGTTTTGTATATTTCAAGGGAGAACATGAATATTAATAATAGCAATATAAGTAATAGAATTAAATAGAAGAATGTTCATCTTAGCAAGTTCATCTTTGTTTTGTATATTTCAAGAACATGAATGTAAATATTAATAACAGTGATATAGATAATTAAATTAAATATGATCCATTAAAGACTCGTGGATGCCAAGTTATGGCATCTATGGTTTTAGTTGCTAAATCAGGCAACTTCTTCACCGGATTTAATTCGATAGAGTCTCATTCCTTTTGTACTTCCTGCCACCTTAGCTCCGCTTTTAAGGTGCCAAATACTTCAAAATGTCAGAGAGTATCATCATTGCCACTATATTCGTGTTTCAATTCATTATTCGAAGCACGCATAACATTAATGCCATGGTCAATTGAAGACGATTCGTCAGATTGAAACCATCGTGCCACGTCAACGTCGCAATCAGCGAATCTTATCAGGTATTGTATTCAGTGCGAGAAAGATTATCTTCCACTTGTTCAATATTATCTTCCACTCTTTCCTATATGGTATCTTCAGTGTAGTTTACCAACTTTCTCCATGCTCTTCTTGATGTCAAACGTTTGACACATCCAAACATGTGCCGCCACCAAAATCTATGTTTAAATCTTTGAAATTTAATTACTTGCGAAATCGTATCACCTTTTCGCTAGTAATATTTGTGATCGTTTTCAGAATTTTTTGTACGCGATTGAACCTTTTACATTCGAAATCTGTTCGAATAATAGCGCGTCCGGATAATCGAGGTTCTACCGTATTTGTAAACGAAGTCCAACTCTTCGCTGTGAGGCCGAATGAAACATGTTCTAATAGCAAATGTATTATTACTATTACTATTATTTGTTTCGTTCAAACTCATCGATTGTCATGATCATAAGCGATTATTTTTAAGTTTGCTGGCTCGTTAAATTCTGCTCGATGTCTTAATGTCTTTGAAGAAGGTGATCTTTTTTTTGGAACGAGACCGATGTGAGGATGTCATTAAGATTACTGTCGACATTATGTCTTCTCCATTTTTTTTTTTTTTGTGTGTGTAAGATGCTCCACGATTAGGTAAGTGATCCATAGTCATCGTTGCAGATGTTACATTTAATAGGAAGATTATTTTCCAATACGAACATATATTTCAATCGTTTCTTCTTGGACTCGTCATTTGTCTTCAAACCATAGAAGCCACGGATCGATGCGAGGATATTATGTTTTATTTTCTCCTCGTTACACGTAGAACACTCTATGATTACGTGGGTGATCAATAGGATTAATAGAATTAATACAACTAATACAATTAACAGAATTAGTAGAATAAAGTTCTTCGTTTGTCTTCAAACCATAGAAGCCAGGGATCAGCGTGAGGATATCATTAAGATTATTGTCGACATTATGTTTTATTTTCTCCTCGTTACACGTAGAACACTCTATGATTACGTGGGTGATCAATAGGACTAATAGAATTAATACAACTAATACAATTAACAGAATTAGTAGAATAAAGGTCTTCGTTTGTCTTCNAAACCATAGAAGCCAGGGATCAGCGTGAGGATATCATTTAGATTATTGTCTTCAAATCACAGAAATTAGGGATTAATTTATGGAGCGAGGATACATTGTAATTTCGCCATACTACGTTCCACTTTTCTTCGCCTATTATTTTAATATATTTTACACTTTCAAATAACGTCTTGCACGTGGGAAGCATTGATTTGGATGCAAGTTTTACCGTTAGATCAGCCAATTCGTCTCCAAATATATTTTTGCGACAAGAGATCCAAGCCTATTTTTTTTTTTTTTTTTTGTCGATTATTTATGGAACAAAGAATGTTTGTTTAATCCTCTGTACTCGAAAAATTTGTTTAACATGTTCCTTCTGTTTCTCATCCTGGTATACTCTTCTTCTGAAACTTTTCAAGGCCAAGGGTTCTGTTTCTCAAAGGAAAATGATAGAAACGTGTTCTTGGATTTATCTACACGGTAGTCTGTTCCCTTTTTCCATCCTTTGTCGCTGGAAACTCTTCAAGAAGCAATTTTAACGTTATCAGTGTCACCGTAACGACGCCACTGGAGTACGAAGGGTTAATATCGTTTGGTCATAGTTGCGACTAACTTTTCAGCTAGACACTGCTGCATCTTATGCAACGGGATGCCTCGATGTTTCCAACAAGTTGTTCCATCCAGTAATGCATTTACCTCAAGCTTTTAGCACGTTATCGATGCCTAGTTTTCAATCGGATGTTTGCATTTTGAGCGTGAAACTCTTAATCTACTCAGTTCCACTCGATTTCTATTCGTTGCACTATACGCATGATCTCGGTGTTCGAGATTCACCTTGACGCCGCTTAAACGACGTTGAGTTACGTTTCACACGATTGATATTGTGGTATTTCCACGTGATTGATCATTAATTAGAAACAAATTAATTACGATTTAACGATATAACTTTCCTACGATCCGTACGCTGGAATTGCATAAAATCCCTATTGCCAAAATTATCCAAATTTTGGCAATTAACGTGGCTAATTACCTCGTCCGTAGCTGCAAAACAGTTAGCCGAGCGAGAACCATCCAGATATTTCATCTTTCATTTTTTTCTGCATTTGAATTTAGAGAAGTCTCTATCTCTTGGCGTATGCGGCGTCGTATCGAGGAAAATCCGTGGAAATCTTGGGAAATCTGTGTATTACGATGCATACAATATTTATATTTAGTATAAATACTATGTTTATAAAATTGTACACTAAACTGTATCTTACATTATACTGTTTCATCAATATGTTTCACAGCGATAGAACGAGTACGCTCTTGTACGACAAACTGTAATTAGCAAGCGTTCAGTGAAAAGTACCTGACCATTTGAAAATGTATAATCTTTCGAATTTCTTTCCATACGTATACGTACATGTGCGGTCAACTGCAGTTGAACAACCTACGAGCATTTCATGTACAGAACGTAGCAAAATATGGGGTACGAAGCGATGGAAAATCGTCGAATCGAAAACGTAAAGCGACGGTTTTAATACGAGGCTGAACGTCCGCGAGAGAAATCAGTTTGAGATGAATCTAATAAGAATTTCGAGAGCCCGATTTTAGTCATTGAAACGCTGTCGTCGATAGGCGACGGATCGAAAATTTCGTAAATCCACAGCTGTCGTCAAAGAGCGAAATGAAGGTTGTAATTATTATGTTCGAGAGGCGGAGATTATCATAATTATTCCGATCTGTTTCATAATTATTTTATAGCATAATTTTACGTGTCGTATAAATGATTACAATTCCGTGTTTACGCTGTATTTTTTTTTTTTCCACGAAATAAATATTTGTATTTGTTCGTAAACGTATCTAAAAATTAGACACACTTTTCAACGTGTATTGTACCGATAATGGTGTCGCATTTAGCTTCTCGTTCGTTTGCGTTTCGAGTGATTGATTACAACGCGCTTGTATTTTTGAAAATTAGACGAAAACATTCTATTTCGCATTTTTCGCTTATTCCTGCAGGCGGAATAACTTTCTGCTGATTATTCAAATTGACGCAGATGGGAACGAGCAAAGCGCACGCGTGTACGTTATACGCATACTTATAAACATTTCAAACTCGATTTTCGCGGAAATGACGCCTCGTGTTAAAAATCCACGTTCTACATTTTCAATTTACCTTCGCTTCTTGCACCGCGTTCTTCGATAGTTTTCAAACATCTATTACGCGGATTTGGGCATTATTTGAATAAAATATTGCAGAAACGATTATTCTGGCGATACATTTAATAATAATATTATATAATATTTGATAATATAATAATAATATATAATATTTGATAATAATATAATATTTGAGTAGATGTTATTGTCAAACGGTTATACGCCAGTTTATTCGAATAAGCAAATAATTTTCCTTGAAAGAATCTGCCAGCTTATTTCATTGTTTAACTGTCAAAGAAAATGTCATTTTTTATTTTATTGCATACTTCGTGTTTGGATAAATGTTTCTTGAAATATTGTCTTGAATAATTCCTCATCCAACATCGTCAACTGCGTCAAAAATACTGATTTTGCAGTCTCATAGGTCACGCAAACTTGATAAATAATTAATATTAAATATTAATTGAATAAATAATGAAATAAATATTAACGATAAAAGATATACTTGGAATGATACGTTTATGTTGTATAATTGTGTTATATGTATAATTGTATATACATTTTTTGAGAGTAAATGCTGCTACTTTTCATAAATTATAAAATAATTCGCGATTATACGGTTTATAACTCAACTGTGTGTGAAAGATAATATTTCAAATTAATATTAGAATCCGAATTATTTATTCTATTTGAAAAAGTTAACTAAAACGGAAAATTATTCGAAGATGATTTATTTGATTTGAACATAAAATCAAATTACTTCGTCTATGTCGTTTCTAAGATGTAAATATTTAAGTAGATGAAACGGCTCATTATTTTGGCGATTTTTATGCAGCTACGAAAAGTGTAAAAGCGCAAAAATATGCAGAATTCACGTGTCAAAGGTATATCGATATTTAGTAAGCGAGATTTTTGCTTAGTCTGTTTGGTTGTGCTCATACCTAAAAATTTGCATATGTAAATATCAGGTCCGATTGACACAAATTTTACTGACACCGGAGCAACGATAACTTTGACTGACAATAGCTTTAACCGATGAAAGTATTAACCGATAACAACAATGATCGACATAAAGTATAACCAGCTTTTTTTAGTAGAAGTTTGGGTGAACGCAGCGTTTTTTAAGCTTGTTCCTTTCGTGGCTCCATTTTGTCCGGGAAAATTTTACGCGATGCTAATTACGTACGTAAAAATGTAGCACAAAATGAACGTACAAACAAGCCATTAATCGATAATAAATCAGAAAAGTTTAATTTTAAATAATACGTGCTACATTTCTGATTTTATCATTTATTAGCGTTTGCTAGGACAAAACTAAATTTGCATACCGACGAGACAAATATGCTTGTCTATTTTTTAACAAAAAATTAAATCTTGGCTAAGTGTTCGATATGACAGAGCATTTTCAATTGTTTTCACGGTTAATCGAGATTTTGATTTCACGATCGTCGATGACGAAAACGTCGTTTTGCTACAAATATGTAGTAGAAAATATTACGAATGTGCTTAAGACTATCGTAGAAATTGTCGCAAGCTCTGTCCTAATTCCAAGTCAAAATTCATGTAAATGATTTTTTAAAAGCTTGTGTTTCATATCTATGTCGATTAATAATTAATTAATAATTAATGACGGATGATCGACATTTTTAATCTCACTGGTGCGTTACAGATGCAAAAATTGTCACAGCCTGATAATTCTGTCCGACCTATAGTTTAAGAAGTCCTGGTTCAGAATATTGTTTCAATCTGCTTTGTTTCATTCTGGCTTTGCCAATACATTTGCTACGTACGTGTGATCGTATTAGTTAATAAAGAACCGATTTTTGCATTATAACTATCACTAACTAATATAATCGTACATTTCACAGAAAGCTAGAAAGTAGACTAACTCGTGTTAATCTAAACAAAACGTGTATTTTTGTCGAGTTTGCTATAAGCAGTTGGTGCAACTTCTGTGTCGATCATTGATGTTGTCGCTTAATGTACACTGTCACCGGTCGAAGTTGCTGTCAGTCAAAGTTGTTGTCGACCGAGTCTTTCAATTGTTGTTGGCGAAAACAATGTCGATGACTTCAATGGGACGCCAACAATTCACCGGCATCAGATACTTGATCGACACTAGGCATTTGATCGACGACAAATACTTCATCGGCACCTGATTAATGTCAGACTCTTGGTCCGTACCAGACACTTGATCAACACCAGATTTGAACGATATTTGGCATTTGAATGACACTAGACTCGATCGACAACAAATACTTCATCGACAGCAGACACCTGATTAATGTCAGACTCTTGGTCGACACCTGACTTGATGGACACCAGACTTGATCGACACCAGACTTGATCGGTGCTAGGCATTTGATCGACGACAAATACTTCGTCGGCACCTGATTAATGTCAGACTCTTGGTCCGTACCAGACACTTGATCAACACCAGATTTGAACGATATTAGACATTTGAATGACACTAGACTTGATCGACACTAGGCATTTGATCGACAACAAATACTTCGTCGACAGCAGACACCTGATTAATGTCAGACTCTTGGTCGACACCTGACTTGATGGACACCAGACTTGATCGACACCAGACTTGATCGGTGCTAGGCATTTGATCGACGACAAATACTTCATCGGCACCTGATTAATGTCAGACTCTTGGTCGATGCCAGACTTGATCGACACCAGACTTGATCGACACCAGACTTGATAGACACCAGACTTGAACGGCGCCAGACTTGATAGACACCAGACTTGATAGACACCAGACTTGAACGATACTAGGCATTTGAGTGACACTAGACTTGATCAATACTAGGCATTTGAGTGACACTAGACTTGATCGATACTAGGCATTTGAGTGACACTAGACTTGATCGATACTAGGCATTTGATCGACACTAGGCATTTGATTGACACCAGATTTGATCGACACTAGGCATTTGATCGACAACAAATACTTCATCGACAGCAGACACCTGATTAATGTCAGACTCTTGGTCGATGCCAGACTTGATCGACACCAGACTTGATCGACACCAGACTTGATAGACACCAGACTTGATAGACACCAGACTTGAACGGCACCAGACTTGAACGGCACCAGACTTGAACGATACTAGGCATTTGAGTGACACTAGACTTGATCGACACTAGGCATTTGATCGACAACAAATACTTCGTCGACAGCAGACACCTGATTAATGTCAGACTCTTGGTCGATACCTGACTTGATGGACACCAGACTTGATCGGCACCAGACTCGAACGATACCAGGCATTTGAGTGACACCAGACTCGGTAGACACCGGGCGCTTGATCAACGACTGTACTAACCGCTAGCAGTAACGATCGAGATACATACTCAGCAGATGGACAAAACTAGACCGTAGGTTGTTGTAAACAATTGGTTCAACTGTGTGTCGGTGAAGTGTCGTCGGTAAAAGCACTGTCGATGAGATCTGTTTCATTGATTTCAATAGGACCTCAGCAAATATCCACAGTCTACAATATTCGAGTCTACATTATTCAAAATCGTTGTTTTCTATCTTCCTTTCAAACAAATCTTGCCCAAATTTCGAATGTACTCTGTAACGATGTTCGCTAAAATATGAAACTCGTAGGTCCGAAATGACGAAATTTTATTGGATCGTACGCGTAATATATACATACACATACATACATACATACATATATTACATAAATATATATATATATATATATATTCAGAGAACATGACATTTGAGAAACGCTATATGAAAATACTTGTTCAGGTCGAAGGGTACGCCGCGGCAGGCCGCGGCTTGGAACAAGGGGTGGAAAACACGGATCCCCGTCTGTACAGGGTAATTCGCCATCGAGGAGTGAATGGTTACCCTTGGATATGAGAACTACACCTCCTGCTGCGATGCCTGCTTTCCGTGGTTTCGAGGAGTCCTCTTCCGATGGCGTGGTAAATTTGCATTGTTCTTACATTTTTTTTTTCCTCCCGTTTCATCTCATTCAAGCTCGCATCATTTTCAACCTGGGCGTTAGCCCAGTTTTTTTTTTTTTTTTTTTTACACGACCGCGATAATTTCCAATGATCATATTCTGTGCAAATAGAAATGAAAGACACGGAATGTCCCAGATTTCGTTTTTGCGAAGGTATTAATTCCGAAGAATCCTAGTTCGCGCGCTCCAGCGTGTCTTTCGCATAATGGCACTTACGTTGTTTTATAGAGAGGCGGTGCTGGACGTATCACTGACACGTTTCACTTACGTGCACTCAGCACGCGCTCGTTACGAATCGGGTATAATACATACGTATTTGGACAGAAGAACGACAATTATACCGAGAAGAAGATAAATTTCACGGTAAATTTCCGTCGAACGCTCGAAAGCCCGTCTAATGATAAATCACGCGGAAGTGATATTTTTGAACTCGCCTTCGCTAAGAAATTTCGCGTCGTCTGACTTGCCTCTCGAAAACTTTTATTCGCTTTCGAACGCAACAATCGCCGCCTCCGTTCAACGACAGGCTTCCAAGCGAAATTCAAACGCGAATACGCTTCCCTTTCGTTCCTTGCGAAATGTTTCACGCTGTCGGTTTTATCAGTTACCTGCCAAGATCATCGCGCATTAGGCAAAATTACATGCAGCGTGTCCGGTTTACTTCGAATGCTGAAATATTTCGAAAAATATAAACGGCGCAAAAAGGTGTTCCAGACGAAAGTCGCAGAATATCGAGGCGAGCTTATTATACTCGGGAGTATTCGAGCTTGAAACCTGGCGCAGAAGACACGAGTCTGTAATATTCCGAAAACGTCTGAATGCCAGTTACACGAAAACGTACTGAGAGATAAAGCTATCCGCTTGAAAATTTTAACGCCTCTCTCGCAGAGAGTTTCAAGGCCGCCACAAGGTCAAATACACGAGAGCGAAGTATATTCCCCTCGATATCGTGCAATTCTTGCCCGAAAAGCTTTCTCCGTATTTTTATCATTCGCATCTTTCGAGATAAACCGGACACGCCGCGTACTTTCGCAGAATCTTCAACGAGGTTCCTTTCCGTTTAAACGACCATCTTCCTTCTTGACCTGCTAACCAGAAAAGCCAACCTGTTATGAACGTAATTTGTTCGCTTAAGGATACCCCTTTTCTGAAGTAATTCGACCAGGTTTCTATGAAAACGTGGTCGTCACATACGCGACGTAAAGGAGCTAATTAACTCGGCTACATTAAATGCAGCGCCGAGAAGAATATTTGATTCGCGCACGATCCAGCTAGCGTGTTAAAATTACCGCGTCATTTTCCTCCTTCGCTTTGCTTCTCTTTATTTTCACCGAATCTTTTTCCGTGCTCGCTAATTCTCAATAACGTAGCCCCCGAGGTTGCTTTGTCCCAAAATTACTCCAGAAATTATTCCGTTCTCTGTCATTCTCAATCAAAGGCAGTTCCCAGTCGTCTACGTTCTTTTCTTATTCTCGTCCGCGTTTCTCGCAACCGTAAGAACTTATCGATTCAAGTTGTTCGAGTCTCGCGTTCGTCCTTTTCCATCCTCCAACACCTTGAAATACTAATTTTCTCTCAACTCCTTGCCTGCGCGTGCGCGTCGGTGACCGCGAAAGCCGCTCGAGACAAACGCTTGTCGTATAACAATCTGCTGCATGGGTACTGCGCCGTAGATTCGTAGAACGTAGAAGAGAAAAATGAAAAATTCAACTTCTTTCAATTTTACGCTTGCACCATTTTCGTAGTCGTCTGTGCATTTATCGACCCAACCGCGCAGACTCTTTATTTTCCTACCTTCTTATCCTTCTTATCGTTCGCAGCAGTTTATCTAGTTCCACAGTCATTTGTTGCGCTTATTTGTTTGTTGCATTTGTTTATTTGCTGTATATTTATTTTCCGTATCTGCCTGTTCTCGTCGGACTATGCTCAGGATTAGGTTACACTTACGTTTATTTCTATATATACTTATATATTTATTGCTTCACTGACCACGTGTTTCTCTCCTTATTTTTCTATTTGTCGCCACGACGAAGGTGGCCAGGAAATGCTTAATCCGGAAACAGTTCTGCGCACCATGGCTCAGAAATATCTGCACAGTTTCGGTCAGTTCGCGATATAGTGCGTGACTTTATCAAAGTTCCGCAGTTACAGAGTCGGCTATTATTGCAATTGTTTCGAGTAAATATCCAGCCAAGATAACTATCGGGATGAATTCATACCAGTCGAGTATTCTGTCCGTGAAGTGATTGTTCGTTGTCCGTAACTAATCGTTTCGTACATTTATTCGAACAATGAATGCAGCATTGTTCGAGTAATGCTGTGAATGATCGTTTGTCATCACTTGACTGTGTACAAGTGTATACAGGTACCGGTAGAAATCTTACTATTAATTTACCAAACGAATAATTTGCCATTTCACGAGATGATTTACGATAAACTTATGAATAAACAACATGTAACTTTTACGCGGACTGTAACAGCAATCGGAATATCAGACGGAACATCGAACGGAAAATCGCGTGATTGTTCTCTGCCGTTCGAATTCTTCACGAACCCAATATCTTTCTTATTCTTCTTGTTAAACAATTTGAATATTGGTGGTTTTACCGTACGCCAGATGAAACATCTGCTAACCGCGTGTAACGTCGCAGTTGAACCACGTCGAATACTTTCGAGCGATAGTAGCTGCATCTTTTTATAGATAGAGCGAAGAGAAGCTTGGTGGCGTGTAAATTAAGCGTCAATGAAATATTAAATCAATATTATGAAAATATATAACAAACAAGGTATTTATACATTTTGTCAAATTAAACTTTTCGGTGGCATCTAAATCAATTGTCAATTAAATATTAATTCAATATTATGAAAATATATAACAAACAAGGTATTTATACATTTTGTCAAATTAAACTTTTCGGTGGCATCTAAATCAATCGTTAATTAAATATTAAATCAATATTATGCAAATATATAACAAACAAGGTATTTATACATTTTGTCAAATTAATCTTTTCGGTGGCATCTAAATCAATTGTCAATTAAATATTAAATCAATATTATGAAAATATATAACAAACAAGGTATTTATACATTTTGTCAAATTAAACTTTTTCGGTGGCATCTAAATCAATCGTTAATTAAATATTAATTCAATATTATGAAAATATATAACAAACAAGGTATTTATACATTTTGTCAAATTAAACTTTTCGGTGGCATCTAAATCAATTGTCAATTAAATATTAATTCAATATTATGAAAATATATAACAAACAAGGTATTTATACATTTTGTCAAATTAAACTTTTTCGTGGCATCTAAATCAATCGTTAATTAAATATTAATTCAATATTATGAAAATATATAACAAACAAGGTATTTATACATTTTGCCAAATTAAACTTTTTCGGTGGCATCTAAATTAATTGTTAATTAAATATTAAATCAATATTATGAAAATATATAACAAACAAGGTATTTATACATTTTGTCAAATTAAACTTTTCGGTGGCATCTAAATCAATCGTTAATTAAATATTAAATCAATATTATGAAAATATATAACAAACAAGGTATTTATACATTTTGTCAAATTAAACTTTTTCGTGGCATCTAAATTAATTGTCAATTAAATATTAAATCAATATTATGAAAATATACAACAAATAACGCGTTTAAACTGTTTTTTTCAACCGAGTCACTCAACGATCAAATTGATCATTTCCATTGAAACTTGGTCGAGTAATTGAACATTAATTATGCATTATTATGCGTTACATTAATCACGTATTTTGATACCGAAGTTAAGAAATTGTCGGCGAACGATGTTCGAACAATTATATTTTCCGTACCGAAATTTATCTTTAGTCGTCGCAGGAAGATCATAAACCTTCATAATCGTCTGGTTAATGCGAAACGGTCATTCGATTATATAAAACGTTCTGATTAATTCAGCACGCTTTAATTAATTGGACGTTTGTGCGAGATTCGTTGTAATTTCGCAGATAAGCTTGCATAGCGAAGGGATTAACACAGTGTTCCCCGGGCGAGGATATCGGTTTTCGCTTCCACATGGCGTGACCTTCACATCCTAACAAGATGTTAATCCATTAAACAAGACAGACCTGGTTAATGCTGAATTTCGTTTACCGCTGAAGTACAATCGGTGGAAAAGATACAGTGGTTGTAAGATCGGAAAGAAATTAAAATTCACATCTTCCAAGGATCGAAATAAGTATAACGTTAGCTCAAGATTATTCCTTCCTCCTTTTCCTAAGGAATTCCTTTCTAACGCTAGCAGATCAATTTCTTATCAATTCGACGACTGTTATCAAGAGAGGTATTGTTTGTTGTTTCGAACGTTTGCGTTATTCGTTGTCGAGGCTTGTATTATTTTCATCGATATTTAGTTCATCATCACTGTCACTATCATTAGTAATATTAAAACGTCTGAGCCGATTCCTTGTTGAACGGAGTTCGCTTTCACTGTCTCAAGCACTGTCGTCGTCTTCTATCTTGTCAGGTTCAAAATAATAATATTCTTCGTCACTACTATCGCTATCGAAAATGTCCTTTCTGGATCTGTCAGGTATTCAAAGACTAAAATTCGTTCTCACTCGATCATTATCCTACATAGCGAGTTTACGTCAAACGCAAGATAAGATTTCTAAAGATCTATAATTTTCTTTCATCAAAAACAGTAGTAAACTGTTTAGTTTACTATACCCATGCGTAAATACGCATAAGAAAATAAGACAAGATCGTCCGCAACGGTAAAAAGACTTGGGCGGCTATTGATGATATGAAAGGGCTTTAATATAATGCAATGGTAGCATATGGTAAATAATTTCTTCACAAAGAGTTTCAACAAGTACTATATTTCATAGTTTTTCATTGTCCGACAAAGCCTTACATATAATATAAATCAATTATTCATAAAAATGCAATTATCTCCTGAAACTCTATTCACAGTGTCCAAATTAGTATATTATACACTTACGTTAAACAATATACAAATTCCATTGAATTTTAAAAAGAACGTCTTTAAGAATAAAGTGAGATGCTTGTCATACGGTTTCCTGCCTTTGTATAAAGTCCAAGAATATTATTAATACCATTCCCTTTTCTAAAGGAGATTGAAAATTTGAATTCTGAACAGCTTTTTAAATAAAACACTGCACCTATTACTACATGTATTATTTTTGTACCTATTTCCCTGGATTAGGGATTAGCAAGAACATGTTGGTTTCTTTTTTTTTTTTAAACTTTGACGAACTTGTGTTCGGTAGGTGCACTTGGGAGAGGGAATAGCAGTTTGCGAGGAACAACTAAGGGCTGTGAAATGGAGCGATTACAGAAAATTGACACGTGGCCTGGCTGCAATTTTGTTCAGCCCCACCGAGTTGGCCACCTGCTCGGTCACAGGACAACGATGGAGCCGAGCTGGGACTGCCACTGAAAGACCAGTGAAACCTGCGCTAGATAAGGCCAAAGTACAGGCTATTATATGTAAGTACTAGCAGCTACTTTTTCTCGAATAAGATTATAATCGTACGTATTGCACAGGAACAAGTAGATGGCTAAAGGAAGGAATGTGAGTCTGATTGATTATAGTGACACAGGGCAGATCCCGTTGAAATCACCAACGCTGTCTTTGCGAACCACGATTCACCAACGCTGGACTCACCGACACCAGACCTGACCGACAATAGCTTTGATCGACTGGCAGTATTAACATGGAGAAATAAGAGATGATTTTTAATTATTCATGTAGCTTTATCGCTACAAGAAATTGATGGTTGGCTGCCTTATGGCTGCCAGATTGAAAAAGCTAACTGAAACTCCAGACAGAGCAAAAGCTGGTGGCTAGCAGATAAATAAATTTTGGTTTATTTGGTAATTTTAATGCAAGTCAATACGAAATTTATAGTCTGTGTTAGGTTTGGATTAGTATTCTCAATCCGAACCCCGTAAAGCAACCAGCTATCAATTATTTGCTGTAATACACCTACATGCCTAAGTAAAAAATTCTCTCTTACTTCCCAACGCTAATACTGTCAATCAGTTAAAGCTGTTGTCAGTGAAATCTGGTACCTCAGTGAATCGTGGTCCGTGAAAACGGTGTCAGTGATTTCAATGGGCTACAGATCCACGCTTTCTCACACGTGCATAAATACAAATTTGTGAAACGTACGAATTTTATTGCTGTGTGCAACCATCAGTATGAATCGTTCAGGAGCCATATTGATCAGCTGCATAAATTTTAAAGCAGGAAAAGGCAAGGTTAGGGACAGTATCTTTGAAATTTACATCATAAGTTGCTATTATTTCCATCCGTAATTATTTATAAAGAGGCATAGCTCACCTGTGATATCGATGAGCTTAAAATATATTGTCAAGATTATAATTCTGAACAACTTTTCCCTCATATATGTTGCCACCACTTGGCCTCAATTTAATTTAGTAGATACCTATCTAATCTAATCTATAATCCATTGGTGTATCTTTCATTATTATATTATTATATTTCTCTTTCATTATATTGAGGATGATTAACATCCTCAATATAACTATATAATAACTATATAACAAACTATATAATATGTTGTCAAGATCATCACTCTGAACAACTTTTTCTTATATACATAATCGCTACTCGGCTTTAGTTTGGTGTTGTTTTATTTGGTTTGATAACTTTTATTGTACATACAGAAGAACTCAAAAACGTATAAATATGTTTTCTTAACAGACTAAAAAAATACTCTTTGGTAAGAATTTAATTTTTCCAGTCTTAGTCTCTTCTAAAAAAGAGTCTCTCACAAGAATCACTCTACTGTAACCTCGTTCTGAATATCCCCATTTAACTATCCCTCTCTCACATTGCGCAGTGCAGCCCCCTATGGGACATCTGAATTACTATGTCCATTCGATTTGGCAGATATTAATCTAATCCAACCTATAACCTATTAATTTATTTTTCTTTATTTGTATTAAGGACGATTAACAGCAATGAGTTAAGTTTAGATTGAGCTATATAAAAATAGGATCACTTATGTGGCAGAGTGTGAAGTGTAATGGAAACCAAATTGAATTGAAGATTTTTATGAATATCCGAATAGGATGAGCAGCGGTTACGTGTATAGGTGAAAGTTGTTCGGAATGATAACCTTAACAACATATCTGAAGATCATCGAAATCGGTGTTATCGAATTATCCCATCATTTTCTTGAAATAAATGAACTCAAGTGGTAGGTAAGTGATTTGTCATTAAGTTTCTAAGTTGTTTCTCATGAAGTAAATAATTTGTTTTTTGAGAATTGAACGTTAATCGTGCATTTAAATGCAACATGCAATCGAATTGCAAAATTGATAAAAAGTGACATTTGTCAGTTTGGCTTCTGAGAAATTCGTATTTCAAGTTGGGTCATATAGCATCAAACGATGGAAATAGCAAACAAAACACAAAACCAACTAGGATACAAACGATAAAACATTGACTGGAATTAAAGTCATAACCATTAATGTAGCATAACTACCGCGACGACGTACATTTTTAACTACATACAGCCAGTGTGAAAAGTATTCATAATTAATTTCAACAAAAATATTGCAGAACGTCGTTTATGAAGAAAGTTTTGACAATGAATATGTATATATTCTTATAAGTCTACAGAATAATATTCATGAACAACTAGATGGGATATTTATATCCTTCGTGAAAATGTTAACACACATCTAAAAATTGGCAAAAATATATGCGTAATAAGTATTCGTACAGTTTAATGTAAAAAAATTAAGAAATCTTATCTAATATCTAAGACAGGGAATCACTAGATTTAATTTAATTTTAATATCTAAGGAGTTTTCTTATCAATTTTATTATGGCTCGAAGCCGTCGTGGTATTGAATTTACAAAATTGACGAGTACTTTACTCGAAATATTTTTCCATTCTTCTAAAATAGCTCTCTTTAAATCATTTCTCTATGAAATACGGTGACTCGGTACTTTTCGTCTTAGACGGTCCGCTATATTTTCAATAACGTTCATATCTGCGAATCATGGTGGCGCTGTCAAGTGTTTCCAAACATCATACAAGGTTCACGCTCTTGTATTAGTAGCATTATGCTTTAGGTCGTTATTTTGTTATAAACTATAATTTTTTTGCACCTTGTCATAAAGTCAATCTTTATTATAGCATCGTACGAATAACATGTCAATTTGTACTAAGCTTA
Organism: Bombus confusus; assembly: GCA_014737475.1. Classification (NCBI taxonomy): domain Eukaryota; kingdom Metazoa; phylum Arthropoda; class Insecta; order Hymenoptera; family Apidae; genus Bombus; species Bombus confusus. The sequence continues at coordinate 161,950 of JACXIV010000082.1, forward strand.
CAGGAATTGCTCGTTTGTGTTCGCCTGACTGCACCAGTCAAATTTATTGTATCAATAAAACATTTCGTTCGTAGCGATGACCCTCTAATTACTTTAAACAGTGTAATCATTCACGCAGGTAATTACATTTCTTCACGGTGTCAAGACACGAATAACCTCTGCATTTCTGTAGCCTATCTGTTTCTCAGATGCTAATTCTGTTTAGCTATTCAATCAGCCATTATTCTGTCTACTGTTCTTGATCACAACGGATTCACAAAGCATTTGCGAGGAAATAGACAGCGTTGCTGAACTACATATAAAGGTTTCTCTGTTTCTACCTAATAATGTAGAGATTGCACATTGTACGAATCGTTTGAGGAGATTCAGCCTTTCGAATGGAAGCTTCTTATGCAAGATGGATCGTAATTTGTGGCACAATCAGAGCGAGGGGAGTAATATGGTTAAAAATAAGGCGACACTCGAGAGTAAGGAAGTTATAGACGAGTACCAGAAGAATAGTCCATTTCAATTTTAATCGAACTCGCTTTTTTGTTTTAGTAGAAATATTCCTTCAAATATTGGCAGAATGAATATTGGCTCAATGTGTCAATTAAAACAATAGACCAAATTTTATTTATTACGTTCGTTGTGTTCATCCCCATACTCGAAGAATTAATTAATAATTAAGCATTGACGGAAAATAAGCCAAATAAGCGAGGACCGTGGCCTAAAAAGCAGAGGAAGTTACAATAGTAGTTTGTGATGAAATCCGTGAGGCTAATCACGTGTCATTCAGCGAATCTTCAAACGCATTTCTCTCGAAAACCAAGCCACCAACTTAGTTTTGTTATTTCTAATTCACTTTCATTCTGGGTCATAGAATTTGCCTCGCTCAGCTTCCACCAAGCTTACTGACGCACGATGTATATTCTGCATTTCCCTTCCACATTATTTCTTCGACAGCATAGGTTTTCTTCTCTTTCCATCTCATATATAATTCTTGCCATTTCATTCTCTTATCGCTGTCCATTTGCTAATCGGCTTTTCCGTACTCTTGTTTGATAAATTTTTCGCCATGGAGACTGTCGAAGCTTCGTCAATTCCAATATATCTTCTACAGCGCAATCTTCCTCCTTATGGTGTCGATAACTTTGCTCACACTCCGATACTGATGCGTTCAACAATTTTTCTTTTTTCTTTTTTGGATTACAGACTGGCTAACAATATATTCTTTGGCAATTTTTCTAGTGGAGATTTAGATAGATAAATTTGATTTTGAAATTATTTTATTCTCCAGTTTCTTTGATATTGGTTTCATGTTTGGGTAGAGTTTAATTCTCAGTTGCCGTTATGGGTCCTAGTGACCCAGTTTTACTCTGGAAAGAAATATCTTAAAGATATTCCTTTATGATTGTATCATTTGTACAATATATTATTAGTTTGAAGTTTTTTTATAATCTCTGAGGATTACACCGCTGAAACTCTCGCCAGTCGTGTATCAAGTGTCGTGGCAACTCTCCATAGTTAGTAAGTAGTCTTGTTGACCCAGGCGTGACAAAAGCGTATTCTTTGCTGAAATTCTATTTGTGTGCAAAGTTTCCATACAGATTCTTGTGCATCGACTGTGGAGAAACTGATTGAAATCTTTTTTATTTCCTTTTAAAACACATAAATCTATCTATCTATAAATAAAATACAGAATTTTGGTACTTTTGTGTCTGAATGACTGGACTTTTTCATATAATTGCCTGAGTTTTCTTATTCGAAAACTGCTTTTCTTCGACATGTCAGATAAATATCTTTTTTGAAACACGCACTAGAAAACTATCTTTTCCCTTAGAGTACCACATCTCGAAAGCATCATAGCAGATGTTTAGCGAGGAAAACATAAAGAAGTAACCGCATAATTTTTCATAAAAATGTCTTTCTTCTATACTTGCGGTTAAAAAGATTTTTTTTTTTAAAGAACAATGTCGCTTTGTTCGTTAACCCTCCTTTTATCAAAAAATATTCCAAAATGTTCAAACTATCTTCAAGTTTTGTTCATCCAATATCACTGTCATTTTTCACTGAACAACAGCTACTTGCGAATCGAAAAAGGTCTGAGTATCTGAAATAAGAGTTGATTTACTATCAATGGAAATGACAAAATTTCAGTTCAGCAGTAAGATCATCATCTTGTGGAACAATACATTTCTTCTTTTATAGATTATATATTTCTAACACTACTTTTATGTAAACAGTAGAGAATTTTGAGTAGCATAGTTTTGAATAGGCTAATTAAAAATGGCTCGACGAGGACCACCATAACATTACCAGAATATCCATAATATAATCGTGACGATAATATCATATTATAACCAGCGTATTATAAAATTGTCAGCAACAAAGGTAGATGTACGTTTCGTACTGGCAAGTGGATGTTGAAATATTTCAATTTCGGATTAAAATAGGCTTACGAAGTTTTCCAAAGGTTGCGTAACAACTCTATCGTCTGATTTCGTGTTTCAGAAGGTGCTAGATAACGAAAAGGAGATTAGTGGGTATAAAGCTCTTGAGATGAAAAACAGGAATAGAAAACAAACGATTTAACCGTTGAGAATTTCATCGCACGCGCCTATTGAGATTTTCTGATGTAAAACAACAGCGTGACTAATTGGAAAATGATAAGATATTCCCTGATTGCAGCTCGAATCGACGCGTTATTGCTTGACGACGGTACAAAGATGTTAAATTTGAAGGGAGTGTTCAAAAGTAGCATATTCTCAAACGAAATGGCCAAATGTTTGATTACGTTGGAATTGTAGGCCCCTTAGGAGCACTTAACGCGGTTAATGTGTTTTTCTTGCGCATCATGTTGTATCACTGTATATATTCATAGGCAACAAATCAGAATTCCAATACTCGGATTTATACTCAATAAACCAAGCAGAAACGTGACAGTTATGGATAATAAACAAATTTACAGGAACAAATGTCACATATATTACTAAGCTACTATATCGCTATATTAACAAGCTGCAATGTATTGTGAGACGATCTTCACCACTAATTGTTTTATATACGTTTAAGACTACTATTCACGCTGTATACTAATTTTCTACTAATTGGAGCTGCATATTTGTAACTTCTGTATACATTTGTTGATTTCATACGTTGTTTTGGTTTCAAATGTTACTACATTTAGATAAAAAAAAAAAAAAAAAAGAGAAAAAAGAATAATATAGAGCTAACGAAATTTCCAAAGGTTTCGTACAATGCACGTAATATATTCGTAAAAGAGGAAAGCTTTCTATGAAAAATACTTTCGCGAAGCACTGCGCGTCGTGTCATTTCAAATAACGAGACAAAATTTAAATTTGTTCGCTGGAAAATTGCCAACGCTTAATGAGTGAAATTTCCGAGGTTGTTAATCCAAGAGTGATAACGAATCTGCTCATAAAACATATGTGTATGTTAAGAGAAATATTATTTTATAAATATTATTAGGCGTAATACGCCGGTCGGGTATTGAGCAGAAATCGAAGAAACGTTTTAAAGAGTAAAACGAATCGGAGGAAGTGCAAAACAGGAAATCGGGAGATTTGGATTTCGGTGAAATTTTGCAAAACAATCGAATCGAGCGGATCGAAGCGACACATAGGAAAGGAACGCAAAACACGTTGGTATCAAGAATCATTGTAAACACAGGATATCCAGGAATAGAGCGGCGACTACTCTCGACGATGTCTAAACATTTACTTGGATTGAAAATAGTTCGTTCGGGAATTGGAATTTCAGTCTATAAAACCACTCTTCTTAGAAAAATCTAGTTACCCCACGTCGATCTATTTTCTCCCCGAGCTGTGTAAATATCGAAATAAGCACACGAAAAGGCGGATCGAACGTATTAGCAGTCGCATGTAACGTTGACGCTTGTTTTCTCCATTAATCTTCAGTAGCTTGATTTTAAGCAGTGCCTGAATATTTAAAATAGATTCAGCCGTAAAATCTGATATCAGAAAATGTATACGAATTTTCTTTCGATACGGAATAATGGAAGAAAACGTTCTTGCAATATGGTAATGCTAAAAAAGATTTTAATTTCTTTTTTTTTTTGATATTTAATTTCATATATATATATATAGTTATACAATATGTATATTTCAATATATGTTTCAATATTTTCAACGATACTAATTCAGCAATACAGTTAATATTAATCAAGCGATATTAAATTGTTCGTAACTTGAAAAATAAGCCTCAATCGATACTTTTCAATTTATGCCGCATATTTTGTAATACTTTCCACAGTTATTGTCACTGTATATTGTTTCACCTATACAGCACGTTTCTCGTAACGTGGTCAACCTACTGGGAAAACCAAGTCCAATATATTTTTTGTCCGAGGCGTTGTTTTCCAGGAAAACTGGATTTGAACATTTGTCAAGTATACAATTGAACTTGGCTAATTTGATTAGGCGTGAGTAAATAATCGACAAGAGGTTGTTCTATACGCGGAGGTATTTCGTGCAATATGTATATATATACATATAAATAGAAAATAAAATGAAGCTCCATTTATGTGAATTAGACGAATTAATCAACCTGAATTAAGTAAAAAACGTGGAATGAAATTTTGCCGTTGAAGGTACGATTTTAAGCTCGTTTAAAGAAAAAGAAAAAAGGCTTTATTCGTATTTAGTTAAGAATTGGTCTAGTACGCGCGTATGATAAATTTTCGCACTCATTTTTCTCGAGAGCAAATCGTCTTGGGAAAATATTTTGCCCTGCGTTTTCCCACTTATTCTCACGCGCAGAATAACTTTCTATCGATTATTTGTTCCTGTCCAGGTCAGATTTACCTATGTGTATTCAAGTACGCTTGATAAATGTTCAAACTCGATTTCCTCAAGCACGAAGCTTCGGACAAAGAATTTTATTCCAAGTTTCCAAGTTGCTTTCGCACGTACAGTAGCCCTTTAGTCGATTAATCACGTTATGCAGCACCACACCCTGTGTATACTTTTGTGTCAATAATTACTTGTCATTTTTTATTAACATTGTTTCATGTTATTAAACATATTACTATTATCAAACATTATTATTATTTAAATTGTGCTGTATTTTGATACTATATGATGTTATTATTATTATTATTATTATATCGTATAGTTATTTATATTATATCATATCTATATATATATTATATATTATATATATATATAATATATATATATTATCATATTATATCGTATTAACTGCAATACATCAGATTTTAAAGTTTTTGGTTTCGTAGTTATGAGATGTAGTGAAAATCGATTCAGGAAATATATACAGGGTGTTCCAGAACTGTCTAAAATATAAAATACATTTTTTTTTACATTTGGCGCTTGGTTGTCGAAAAAAAACTGATTTTGAAAATTTGATTGCTATACGTAAATTTGCATAGTTACTGATTAGATGCAAGTAAACCATCGGCGGGAGATTAATCTGCCTGTGAAAATATTTGTCCACTGAAGGTTTCATTTTCAAGGAAATAGATTAGGAAATAGAGTTCGTCCGGTGTGCGCGTATCTGATCAATCTTCGAATTTTACTTTTTCGGAAACGAAACATTCTACGAAAAAGTCTTTCATCTACATTTTTCACCTACTTTCGCTCGGATAACTTGCTGTCAATCATTCGTCTCTGTCCCGTTCGAAGTTGATCAAGTTCGACTACACTTGGCAAACTCTCAGGCTCGATCGTCTCGAAAACGAAGCGTCGTACGAAACAAAACGATTTCATTCCGCCTCTTCAATTTGCTTTCTCACGTAGAATCGCCTTCTCGCTGATTGCACGTCAATACCGGGACACCCGGTGTATCGTAATCACGAGCGACATCTATGTACAGCGGAAAAGCTTCAGTATTCGAATTACTGGAAAGATATAACCGATCAGACGAGGGATTCTTCGGATAATAGTAGTCAATAGTCATCATCGATACCGGGACACCCTATATATCGTATCCACGAGCAACGTCTATGTACAGTGGAAAAACTTCAGTATTCGAATTAATGGAAATCTGTAACTGACGAGACGAGGGATTTTTTCGGATAACAGTAGTGTCTTTTCGTAATTATTTAAGAAAAGCGCACTCGCTTAGTCGTTGCACATATCCTAAATTACAGGTATTCGCGTACTCGAGAGCTAGTAATTAACCGTAAGATTGGGCTTGGGGTTAGCCACAAGAGGAGATTTGTTTCTCGTTCGCAACCGTGTAGTTTCTCTATATCGAAGAGGAAGCTAATTGGCTGCTTTAATTATTCGCGGGAATGAGATCTAGACAAATTGGAGTTTTACGAAGAATTTCAACAGGAGATTTAACAAACTTCCACGATGCGTCGAAGACAAAAGTTATCATCGATTGTCCATCGAGTGAATTTTGTAAGTTAACGGTCGCGTCGTCCTTCGTAATTTTCTACTCTTTAATGAATAAAATAGAAGGCAGCGTTTCGAACAGCTCAACGCGGAAATTAAAGTATGCAATAACAAGGAACCGGCAACGGTTGTGACCAAAATGACTGAAAGTTGCCGTATAAGAATTAGCAGGTAGGGTTCACTGATTTTAGTTACGAATCATCCTAATGAATGACCAAAATATTATTGGTCACCGATAACCACTGTTGACGATAGAATTTTTTTTTTCTTTTTGGTTACCGGTGACTGTTATCATGACAATTTCTTCTTGGTCGCACGCAATCATTATATGTAATAAAATTGTTCTTCATTGTCGATAGCCATTATACGTAACATAGTTCTTTTTTTTTTTTTTTTTTTTTT
>JACXIV010000082.1:169827-263878 GCA_014737475.1 Bombus confusus
TTTTTTTTTTTTTTTGACTATTATTCATGACGGAATTTTTTTTGGTTACCGATGACCACTATCCATGACCTAATAACATTTCCTTCCGGTTATCGGTAACCGTTATCAACAACGGAATTTTCCTTTCGTCGTCGTCAATTGTTAACGCTAATCATTAATGATAATCAGTATCCGGCCGAAAGGCACTAAAGGCGGATCCTCTATTCGTTTTTTATGTTCATATTATTATATTATATATTCATATATATTTATATTCACGTTATGTTCATATTTCAATTTTCTTAACTCGTTGTGCGACGAGAGTAAGCATATTCCCTTCACCTGATTGCTCGCTCGGTATACCAAGTAGCCAAAAAAAAAAAAAAAAAAAAAAAAAAGAATCTTTCATCCATATTGGTTATCGGTAAGCAAAAAGACAATTCTCTCATCGATAATGATCATGGTTAACGGTTGTTCGTAGCCAAAAAGTCAGTTGAACTAATCTGCTGCTTCTTATGTATGCAATTTTGTTGACATTCCGATTGTAACTGTTACGGTGTGAGGTTGCAAGCGAGCGTTACGTACTTTTGGAGCGGCGATTCTGTTTCTGTTCGCGATGGGCACGAAGTAGAACGAACGGAGGAACGAACGAAATATTGGTCGAATGCAGCGGCAATCGGTAGAATCGCGGTGTCTGATTTTCCACGCCCGGTGAAAATACATTTCTCGTTGAAATTTTACAGCCTACGTGACATCGAGGTTTCCCACGGTCGACGTGAGCAGCGTGAAGCAGGTGTTGGCTTACAAGTGCAAGGAGAACTCGACGGCACTCAAGATGAAATCCATTAGATACATTTGGTGAGTCCGATTTAATTTCCCGTTCATTCTCTCGTGCTTTCTCTTTCTCTCTCTCTCCTTACTATCTTCCCTTCGATCGTAAACCGAGACCTTCAGGTATCGCGCATCGTCAAACGAGAACTCACCTAGATTTTCATCCGAGTATCGTCGACGTTTCAAATCAAACGAAGGTTCGCTTTTCGCGCGACAATTGTAGATATTCGCGATGTCGAAACAGCTGTAGAAAATCATGCAGTTTCATTTGAAAAGTATCCTCTGTTAAAATTATTCATTTGCGAATATCGTTGATAACATTGGTTCCCGGCTATTCCGAATCGTTGATCGTTGTAACAGATTGAAACGGTAATTGTCGTAGATTATAGCGGATTAAACCAGTGACGGTTCCATTGAGAAGAACCGCTGTGACAAAAAGAACGCTGCGCGTTTGCATTTAAAAGTGGTATTTAAATCATTACGGGGCTTTGATACCCAATAAATGAAAATGTAAATCCCGGTAACTTGTGTAGGCGTGAGCCCCCTCGTATTTGCATAAAATTGCTTCTTTCAGTGAGCCAGGCGCTTTGACTTCTAGATGAAAGATTCTGGGCGCAAAACAGATGTTTTCCGTTAACGAAAGACACGGAGCTGAAGTCAGTTAAAGTGAGGATAAGGTTACGGACGAAGGACGAATATATCGTTATCTATGTCGAATAACAGAGGAAAATCGTATTAGCTTTTGCCAGTTTATTCTTATTCGCGTTGACCGGACCGTTCGAATTGCGTTTATCTTCCCTCGAGAAATCGATAGCTGACTTTCCGCTGCGTATCGCTGCATTCCACCACGTTTACCAATAAAAAACGCAATTATCGTCGCCGAACGATTCGCTTACACGCGTGTTTGCACGCGTCTGCGCGAAAAACAGGTTCATACTAATTTCTATATTTGTCGATTATCGTAAATAGGCAAGGGGCAAAACAGGAACAATTAACGTTTCCTCAGCGTTTCCCGATGGGAACTCAGTGTTGCTTGCAATTAAAAATTCTGCACGCGGTCGACTGATAGACAACTAGCACGAACGTTGGACACACGAAACGCCGAAGAGTACAATATCGTGTTCTATCGAAGCAATCGATGCAATTTACGCGTTGTTATGGTATTTCCATTCACAAAATTTTGTTAAACTTCGCTGAAACATTCAGCTGTCTCGTTTATACGTTCTTCAGCCGGTTACATTGATACATCCTTGCGTAAGGTTTAAGAATGCTTTAAAACGATAGGTACGCGTTCTTAACTATTTCAATAATCATCGTATCCGATCGTTCGGAGGACGTTGCAGTTAAGGCTGTTCTTCCCTTCTGATTAGTCGTAAGCTTTCTAAAACGAACTTCCACGCACGGGCCGTGATATACAGCCAACTAGTTTCATTAAAGAATCCTCTGCAGTAATTAGTCCAGGATCCAGCGATTTCAATGGCAACGAAGAATACATTGAAAGAAAACGCATTGATCAACGCTCGTGCTACGGGCAACGCGAAGTACTTGCATATACCGGGTGTTTCATGATAAATGGGCAACGTTCGAGGGACAAATTCAGCACTGCAAAGGAAAAGAGAAATAAAAGATAACAGAGGAAGATTCGTACGAACGTATCGCAATGGGTTATACTGTACGATATATACAAGAAGAATTTTGAGGGCTTACAGTAGCCACCAAGACTTTTAATTTTATACTTTAGTAGATTAGTACGATTGATTTCAAGTGTTCACATAATTAATCGGTTAACGCGACCTCTTTGAAAAGCGTGCGCCTAAAATGCGTCGCATTGTTCACGCTGCATGTAGTTTTTCTTATAATAATTATTTATATTTTTGTATTTGTCCGTTTTACTTCGTCTTGGCCTACAAGTATCCGAAGCATCTTCAAATTTACGAATGTGCTTCAGCTTTCGCTGAGATTGCAATTTGAATAGCGAATTGTAACTATTTCTTACGCATGACCAGTATACTCGTCGTGATACGGAATGCTACGATCTCTTCATGGCGAGTATGCTCGCCAGAAACAGCTCGCTGGTTAAAAATCCAACGGATCGATACACTGAAATTACAAGGTAGTTACGTTTAGCATTTCCTGCGGAGGCAGTCAGATACCGAAGTAACAGAACGCTACACTTGCTAAACGGGAGCTTGAAGTTTCTGGTTTAATTATTTAATTATACATTTAATTACTTTCTACTGGCAGAGACCTGTAAGTGAAGTTGAAAAATTCACCACGCGAAGGCGGTTGTGCGCTATCGCATCGTCACGAAACTGTAACAATCATCCGAAAACTTTCACGAACGACACACAGCCAGCCTATCCTGAGGACATTAATTAATTAAAAAAACATCGAGACGACTCGACAGTCTAAGAAACGGTCGGAGAAACGTATAACTATTAAATCGTAAATTAGTAGAAACTGTGGCAGATTATGCGATGATCGTACCATTCTTTACATTTAATACTACGTACGTACAATACGAAACAATTAATATTCGAGCGCGTTGCTGCTCGCATCTCCGACATAAGCTTCACGTATACCAGCTTCCGAGCTTAAAGGTAATTGCGCAAAAACACGTTGTATAAAATTTCCCAATGCCTCCGAGATAAATTGTTATTTTTTTTAAAAAAAAAAAAAAAAGAAGTTATGGCAGAAGATAACAGTTCTGAGCGTCCAAATTCGCTCCTCTTAAGATCGTGACTTTCGAGCTATGTCATTGCTACATATTTTTCTATTGTCGAATTAGGCGTTGAATTCGCCCCTTAAATATCGCCAATTTATCACGAAACACCGTGTATATAGTCTTTACGCATTCGACGAAAGTCCTTTATATATGTTTCTTAATATTGTGATCTTTTACAACACAGGTACCTGCACCGCTGACCACAAGTACGTATTAGGACGCATACTCGTTACGTTTATTGGGGAAATTATGTAGTGAACTGAATTTACTTCATCGAGTAAACGTTAGGAGACTCACGAATAACAAAGTAACTAAGAAATAAACTCTGCTCTGCGATAGGCGGCCAATTTGCGCCAAGTATCAGCAGCTGTCCTGACGCGTGCGCGCGTACTTGTGGCCGGCGGCAGCGCGCGATAAAATGTTTCACACAGATCTCTTATTAGACATATGTGCATGAAAAGATAGCCGAAACGGGGGAAAGGAAGAGGCGAAGTCTGGAAGGGTTGATAATATTTGTTCGCAGCGAGAGACAGGAAACGGAAAGATCACCAAGGGCAAATCCCGAAGATAAGTGAGAGGTCGTAGAAGTGCGTTGAACGTGCAGCCATGATCGAACAACTTCGCAACGTTCAATCGAATCCGAGGACTTGTCGCGGCTTGCGATTAACCTTCTTGCTTCGTCGTCTCTCGGCATCGACACCTTGAAAATCACAATTTTCGATTAAGCTGGCTCGCCGTTTAACCCGGCCGTGGCTAATACGCCATCACCGAGTTACTCGAAGGATTCGCTACCGTTCAAAGGTTCAAAAGCTTCAAGAGATCAACGCTCTGCCGTGTTGATTCAGGTGTATCCGGTCGAAAGATGACCTCGAGGAAAGTGTCTCCTGACATCTAAGAAACCGAGCATCGATTTCGCGTACGTCTGTGGGACATTAACCGCTGTGTCTTCAGCTCGAACGCGGATACGATTCTCTTATTTGCTGTACACGCGGGAAAAATTACTTCTCTGCTGCCTGGCAGGGACGACTTGATTTAAACGGCAGTCGCAGATATGCCCTTCTGATCTAACACAGGCAGAGCAGCGAGCGGTTACTCGGGAAATCGATATTTCACCTTCGATGGAACAATGTCGAGACAATTTGGACGGCTAGAGCCGTTGTAGGATCAATTCGTTAATTGCCTCAGAATGTTAGATTATTCTGACGCGCGATCTGTAGTTCGATTACATCGAGAATGAAAAAAACCCTTGCAAGGTACGCGTCTCTTTAAGAAAGAACGCGACGTTCTCTTAAGTTGCGTAATATCCGAATTTTCAAAATTTGGATCGCGTCAAGGTTGTCCTTATGCCTTAAATTTACGCCGTGTTAAATTAGCACCGCTAGGAACCGGTTGAAAATCATACGAATCGGTGATATTACCTTCGTGAAGAATTATTTGCAAGAAACTTTAACGTATATTGGTTAAAGAAAGAAGAAAAAGAAAAAAAAAAAAAAAAAAAAAAAAAAAAAAAAAAAAAGAAAAAAAAAAGTTAAAAACATCCGACTATCGTTATCGATAACCGAGCCTTAAATTTATCGACTCTGATTTCTGAGCGTTGAATACAATTCTTAAACAAAGAACGGATAGAGTGTAAATAAAATAACGAAAAGTATCGCGAACTTAAAAAGGAAAGGGAACGATCTAACCTAAAAGTGAGAAGTTTTGAAGGGAAAAGCGGACGCGGCCTACTTGATAGAAAAATCGTCTTCGAAACGGATTTAAGAAAAAAAAAAAAAAAAAACAAAAAAAAATCGATCTTAATAACGAAGGAAATCGTAATAAATCTTATAATTTGTTGCATAGAGTTAATAATTAGAAATGAAAAAAAAAAAAAAAGAAAGAAAAAATGGGACGAAGGAATTTCGTTAGTGATAAACACGATTGTTTATTATGAACGAAAGACAATTTTGTTTGTGATTCGCGAATGAACGTAGTGGTAGTGGCAAGCTCTTAGGATGGCATCCGATGAAGTACAGTAGAACCTCGATTGTCCGGACTAATCGAAGAACAAGGATGTTCGAATAATAGAACAGTTACTTTCCTGACGTTCACCCTTGAAAGTTCATATTTGTCCTATATGTTCCAAGAGAGAACATCAATTATAACAACGGTGATGCAAATGATGATATTAAGTAAGAGATGTTCGTCCCTAAGTAAGTTCGTCTTCGTTCTGTATATTTCAAAAAGGCGAATAAATATCGGCTTGACCGGCAAGTAATGTCGTGCTTTTTGTACAAAATGATAGTCACTTTGTGTTCTTATTGAGAAATTTCATTCGGCAACGTAGAGTGTCCATTTTGGTCGTCAGACCAAATTTTGCCACCGTACGGGCAACGATTCCACTCGACCAAAACTCATCGACATCTTTCTCCGCAAGAAACGTGGGCGCGTGTATTTTACGGGCCTTCAAAGAATTTTTATCACTGAATTTGATAAGCATCCGAACAGATGACAATTGGAGGAGGATATTACGTCCGAGGAGTGCGACGGCTGGCTGAGAACATCCCAATTGAACTGCCTGAGACGTCTCTCATTGTCACGGCGAAGAGTGACTCCTTTTCTGCTCGCCATTTCTCGCCATTTCTCCTCGATATTCGCCTTCAGCCGGTCCAATTGGTTACAACATCTCGTGGAATTTATAGTCTCATCCCTTGCAATCCCATCGCGCGCACAGTGTGATCTTTCCAGGCTGTAAACTTGGACTTGCAAGTTGCTAACGCTATTGATCTTGGCTTAGTCCAATGCCCTTTCCCTACAACATCATCGTAGGTGACCCATTTCTCATCGACCGTGACAATCCGCTTTAGAAATGGTTCGTTCTCCTAACGTTTCGCTATAGCGAATCGCAAGCGAAAATTCTACCCGCTATATCTCTTTTCGACATCTTGCGCGGCACCTAAATGTCGTATGAGCCGTTTAATGCCAAAACGATGTAGGTCGAAGAAGGTTGATTACTGGATAATTAGAGATAAAGTAGAAATTCTATAGGCGATCGAGTGGCTTTATTATTATTCCTTTATCCACCGAGAAACTAGCGAAGACGTACTTACAGAAAAAAACTTCTCGACGAAACAGAACGAAGGTTACGTTTCCGAGGTATACCGTTGCGTTAAACAGGCAAAAGATTCGCATTGAACGTCTGATATCAGGAAACTGTTGCAAGTTGATGCAAGTGATTCTGAGCGTTATGTTCTGCCATTGTCAACATCTGTCTGGTTATCGACGGCCGACACTTTGTCGTTATCGGCTTCGACGAATGTGCCAGGCCGTTTCTCGTCGCGCGCTGTGAAATCTCCACCGTGAAATCCCGCAAACGGCCATTCGCGTCACTTTTGCACCTACAGCGTCGTTGCGGACCCCTTTTGTCGTTTGTGCGGTGCTTTTCGACAACGCAATCTGCTCAGTTGTACGTCTTCTCGTCAGAGGTGTCATCAGCTAACGTACGGCCCTATTCGAGGGGTCAGGAGATTGATCGAAGGCGACGGAAGTGTGAGTAGCGCGAAAACGCGACATTACTTTATTGGCCAGCCCGATATCAACGTAACAGAATGATCGATACTGAAGTTAAACGTCATTCGATCGAAGATCCATGGGTGCCAAATCTGTTTGGCTGCTAAATCAGGCAGCTGTGTTTGCAGATTTCATTCGGCAAAGTTCACATTCCTTTTCTAGATCCTACCATCTTAGGATCTCCGTGCCTAAAGACTCGAACGTTGCAAAACGTCGAGGCATATCATCATTGCCGTTATATTCGTTTCTCGGTTCGTTATTCGAAGCAAACGTAGCATTAGCACCGCGGCCAGTCGGAGAATGTCCGCGCGTTGAAACTGTTCCGGATCTCTCTCTGCTACATCCGTCGTAATGTTATCTGCCACTTCTTGCTGTGCGCTGTGCTCACTGTAATTCGCTGGTTTTCGCCATGCCTGACCGTTCATCCCTTAAACCTAACTTCGCGTAGCTCGCGAAGCTGTATCACGTTTCCGCCAGCAGTATCGTCGGCAGTTGGCAAAAGTTGCGTGCGAAGGATCGATCGAACTTCTCGCGTGCTAAACCTGTTCGGATGGTGGAACGTACTAGGTAATAGGAAATTCGCACGACAGGGATTCGGATCATCGAGGTTCTATTGTAGTTGGGATGATAAGGACGCAGTTTGGGTTAACCGATTGTTAGTTAACTTTCATTGCGGAGACAACCGTAACGGAAGTTGTGTTTCTTTGTAACGTAACGTTCGAAGAACGTACAACACGCGACGGAAACGCGTGGCGTTAACCGATTTCGGGTTAACAAGCGAAGGAGGAAAAACTACCTGCTAAAGTAGCAAGCCGTTTAAATAGGCACGGGAATGTAAGTGTTCGAATTCTTTAGATACTTGTATGAATTTTTAATGTCTTTATTAGCTTACACTCTTCAGAGGCAAACCAGGCAGACACAGCAATGGAATTCTGACTTCTTATTGCGCGATATTTGAGATCGGCAAAATATTTGATCGTAAAATTGGAACGTTTGTTTGCTTTTTTTACCGGATATCATGGTATATATTATGGAATGTCGGCGTCTAATTTTCTACCGATCTTTTTCCTGGAATATTGTCTGAATTGATATAATCTTGAAACTCGCGATCGGACCAAGTTATGCAGGAAGCTATCGGCTCTCGGTGATCTGCGCTCGGGCTTTAGTTTCAAGATATTAATTTCAAGGAAGTGGCATCGTCTCTGTTAAGTACATTTCACTTCCTGCCGTTGTTTTTTACCGTTTTACCGTTTTCGGTCGGCTCGTTTCGCAGCACGTACGTGCTTGATACGCGGCTTGGAAGTTTTAATAATTCTATGTAAGTGGTAAGAGTTGTTTCATGAGTTGGCAATCCTTCGCAGAGCAGGCAGGACGAAATTATTTCGAGAACACTTCGAGAACCGCCAGATTTCCGCGCGGCTTGGTCCGATTGCATCGTCGTCTGTTTCTCGACTCGGCAGAGGTATTTCAGCAAATTGTAGTTTTTCCTCGCCAACGATAAACGTACCAAGACGTTGGGCTAATCGCAACAACACGTTGATCACTATTTTTTTCGTCAGATTTTACTACAAATTCACCATCTCAGTAAACCGAGTAACGAAAAAGGTAAAAGAAAAGGGACAACTACCCGGGATGTGAGGGTAGCAATTTTCGTATAGGAAAACGCCTAAAGTTTAAACAAGTAAATAGATAAATAAACCGAAAAATTAAAGAAGTGAAGAATATATATATGTATATATGTATATATATATATACATATATATACATACGTATAAATATAGATGAAAATAAACAAACAAACAAACAAATAAATTCATATGTGCGTATGTGTGTGTGTATATAGGGATACATGTACGTATACAAATGCATACGCACGCATATAATTATATTGAATTACTATTAACGAGAATAGATGAGAACTTATATATTATTTGTTGGGAGAGCATATATTATACGATATTTAATATATTTAGGATATTTATTTGTTGATTTGGTGATAATATATATACATATATATATATATGTATATATGTATATATATATATGTGTGTGTGTTTGTGTGTATAACATAGAAATATATATATATATATATATATATATGTGTGTGTGTGTATATATATATATACACGTAAATAGGTAAATAATTTTTACAAGGCCTATGACAGGTTGAAACAAATGAAACATGGTATTTCAACGGGGAAAAATCGATTGATCACTTTTTCGCTGTTTTAATCCGGATTATTTTATTAACCTTACCGCTTAACTCGTTGTTTTAATCTGGGGCAATTAGAAACTGGAATTAAATAACAACGTTTGATGCATATAGAAAGCTGCGCAGTATCCTTCTCCTTATCGAGATCGATTCGTCTCCTCCCTCTTCTAGTTTCCGTTCACGTTGAGAAGTAAATCGACCACGGAATTAACGAAAAATTGTTATCTCGTAGGAACGTTATACTTGTGAAACTCCGTACGATTTTATATTACGTACATATCGAACTTGTAGTTTAGTTGCAGTGTTGGGCGAAAGTTTGTTCGATTATTAAGCGGCAAATAAAAAATGAAAGTGACGTTCGAATCGCGAGTCAGAATTAAATTCCTCGTTTAGCTAGTAATTCGTTTATCATTTCTCACTTACGAGTGAAACGTTATTTTTAGTTTGGGTTTTATTAGACGATAAATGACACGCAATAAATAATTTTTGGTTTCTGCTTCGTCTACTTGCTTCTAAAGCTGCTCGCTTCTCGAACTAATCGCCCGAAAGCCCGTTTAATTCTCGCGTATTCGTCGCAACTGATAAAACTGACACGATTCAAAATTACAAATTGTCGTTTACAGTAACGTGATACCCGTGCAAACATCAATTCGTTCAATGATCGATGAATCGTAGATAAAAATGAACAAAAACAAATAGAACTGAATAAAAATAAAAGATACACTCGTACCTGTAAATAACAACTAACTCGGCTACGTTAAATAATACATTCAGTCTCGTGCACAGTAACAAATAATTTATCCGTGTTTTTCGTTCGAACTTCCAAATAAACCGCGTCTCTCCAGATAATTGTTTGCGCCAAGATTTATTCCAATATCAGTGCCCAACATTGTTTGCAGACGAACGATTAACACGCGAGAAAAATGTGCAATTAATTGCTCGATCGAAAACGTCGATTAACTTAATTGCAAGGCCTAACAGATACAAATTTTAAGCTATTAAACGCACGGTAATATTTCGTTCTGCAGCTGGACGGCTGCATCATCGGATTTCGATGATCCTCGTCGGAAAGCAATTCATTCGAAAGATGAATCGATCTCGGTAAATCGTTTCCAACGTGAAGATATTCCTTAACGGTTTTATTTAGAAACTAGAAGTGAAAACACATCTCGCGTTGGCTATCGTTTTGTCGGAAGTTCGTTTAAAAAAAATTCTTCCGGCCACGAGATTAATCGAGCGAGTGCTGCGTGTTTAAGCGCACTTTCTGCGGTTTCGCGTATTTATTAATTTTTTGTTGTCATCGGAAATGGTAGGCGATTTTAAGGTGATATGTATATAAATGTTTTGTTAAAACGTTATCATCAGTTCTGTGTAGATGAGCGAAATTTCGTAATTTTATTTAAACGTTAGAAGCGTCGTGCATAAACATTTAGAGAAAGTATATCGATTCGTTGCGAGTCTGTTAATTTTATCGACGTACGGTTTGCTTAGCTGCAGTAACAAAGAACGTTCAGCGTTTGGATTATTAAATAGCCGTGTAATTTAACGAAATATATATATATATATATATCGATCGATCGTGTTGCGAACGAGAGGGGATATCGATAAGGAAATATTTGGGAGGAAATTTTACACGTAAGAAAACGAATCTAGCAATAAATTTTCTAAATTAGCGGTTAATGAGCGAAATTACCGTGGAAGGTTCGCAACTTTCATCTGCTGCGTGTGAAAATTATCGAGGGGAATAATTTTCTTTGATTAACGAGAGTTTCGAAAGATCAAAAGCAGTTTCGAGCAATAAGATTTTGAATACAATTTATACAAGAATTTACTAATAAGTAAACAAAATTGTTCGCGTTGTGAATTCGTACAGTCGGAAACAAAAAAAAAAAAAAAAAAAAAAAAAAAAAAAAAAAAAAAAAAAAAAAAAAAAAAAAAAAAAAAGAAAAAAGAAAAAAAAAAAAGGAGAACAGAAAAAATGAGTGGGCAAGTGGTAAAAACGGTTATCAATAAAGTTCAAAATAGTATTGATCTTACATATTATATTTATATACGATTTATATAAATACCCACCTAATTTGTATAACGTGCACGCATGTGTACACGTATACATGAATGATCTAATCGATTATTGAAATCGCTCTTTGTATTCTCGAGCGAGCAGAAGCTTTGAACGAATGCAGTCAACCAGTTGCAGGAGAACAAAAAAATAGTAGCAGTAGAATTTACTGTTTTTCAATTGTTCGGTGTCTCCGGATACGATATATGGTACGCTCTTCTAATATTCCAACGAATGCATAAGATACGGTGCAACAGAAAAATGGCAACGATATACCTGTCTCAAAGGTAATAAGACTGGTTCTGTGAAGATGTTTCACGAAAAACCTGTATTGTCCGCTTCGAAATGGTTCCCTTGAGAAGCCGCACACCGCCAGATTCGCTGCCGTTACTCCCGCAAACAGTGCTGTAGCTCTTCCACTGAAACTGCTTTGGGTCAGTCGGCTACAACTTTTATGCAGGTCGTCCACAGTTGGAAAATGACGTCCCTTAAGAAGGTCTTCGATTTTTTGGAGATTCGAACCCGAATTTGGCGAGTATGGTAGCTGTGCAACCACTTAGAATACGTCTCTTGCCCAAGAGCTCGTTTACAGAGAATACAGTGTGTCAGGCGAATGCAAAAGTTCTGGCCTTCTTCCTCGATTTTCTACTATCTGCATATGTTGCAAATTTACGTTCCAAGTATCTTCCTCCCCATTTTGTATCGCTTTCTATCGAGTTCCCAATTCCATCGCGGCGAGACGACATTGTCAAACGATGATCTGTCGCACATTGTCAAAGCTGTTTTCTGAGGACCAACAAATTGTACCAGAAGCCAGGCAATTGTACCGATTGAAGGTAATCACACGCAAGCGCTTGGAAAAAGGACTAAGACTCCAGCATACACCAAATAAGACACTGAAACAGGTTTTTGTAGAACTGTATGAAACGCACTTGCCGCGTAATCGGCCCTGTTAGCTGAATCCGTTTGAAATTAATAACGAAGGTAGAGCAGAGGTAGACGCCTCAAACAGCGCCACTGCATTGATACAATGTTGGGGATTTTTGAGAACCGAAATCTTTCTCATTGCTTTTTAGACACACCCGACATTAAGTACTATTCAGAAGCACAAAAAGAAAAAAAAAAGAAGATATATATGGATATATCACAAAACACTAACAGTTAATATAAATTCAAAGCTACTATCGCAAATTAGTCAGTGGTACTGCGTGTTGCTAGAAATTCTGTTTAAAATATTCTGCAATATAAGATATACCTGCAATTTGTGAAGTTTCTGACATGATCTGTACAGATACTTTCTAATAATGTTTACCAAATGTATTCCGTCATATCGCCTATCCAGTGGAATCACAGCATCCAATGAACTCCATAAGTTCTCGATTGAATTACCCGAGGCCTTGTTGATGGCCACTTAAGCAAGTTTAACTGGATATTTGAATCTCGAGAAAGCTTCTTACTTTTCCTGGCAGTGTATCTGCAGTCATTCTCTCGTTGTGGTATGAATGCTTCGTTGAGAGCAATTCTTAAGCCTGTCTCTTTTAAATTTTCTTTCGTTACGTCGATACACTTATCTGCATTCATGGTTGTATTTAGAGATACCAAAGCATCAATCCCATATCCGGTCTTTACACCGGCGCTTCTTAAACTTCCTCCATTCCCATTTTGCCCGGACAAATTTTACGCCATCCCTGTTCTGCACATAAAAATTGACGCAAAGTAAATACACAGAAATGAAGCATTAATCGATGATAAAGCAAAAAAGTCTAATTTCAAATGAAAATTAAATTTAATTTAAAAGTTCCGTTTGATTGTTTACTTTTATACGAAGAATTAAATCTTGTTTTTTTTACGTTTTTCAAAGTTTCGTCGATATTTTGGTTTTACGATCACGACGAAGACGTTGTTTTGCGACATACGTATAGTACAAAATGTTAGTGTGTTCGTTGTAGATATTGTAGACGCGTAGATCGTTGTAGAAGTTGTAGGGAATTATTTCCTAATTCCAAGCAAGTAATTAAATGATTAACACTTAAGAAATTAGAATTAGGAATTAAACACTTAAACGAGTTTTCAAAAAGGTGGCGTTTCATATTTATGTCGATTGATAATTCGATGAATTCTTCTTGGTTCTTTGACGACAGATGACCGGCATTTTTCATTTCTCTAATCTGTGGCAGTTACGTCAATTTTCACCGTCCCATAATTCCAAATACAGTTTAAGAAGACCTGCTCCAACACAGTTGCACAGTTGCGCTATCGGTGCAACAATTGATTTGTTGAATTCCTAATTGGATTTTCTCTCTTCAAATTTTATGTTTGTTCCCTAATTGCCTGTACATATATTTCCACCATCCCATAATTCTGTCACGGTTGGTCTTACAATTCAAGAAGTTCTGGTCTACACCGTCGATGATCCACAATTTCTCTACTTGCTACTCGCTACTCGATCTTCAAATTGTTCTTTACTCGCTGCAACACAAATTGACATTCATTAGTGCATATTATCTTCTCCAAGAAGATATCGATATCGTTTTACCAAAAGACAGACACAGAATGGGACATGGCTTGCAGAATACCAGATCACACAGCCTTCCATTCTATATCACATCTTTCCGGCATTACAATCCTACTTGGTATGCTACATATATTCCTGTTGTTTGGGCTATTATTACTTCGCTTTGATACTCTACTTTTGTCACTAACATCCTTCTACTTATATCAAAGCTCGTGTCTAGATCTACGTATCAGATCCTGCTAATCTAAGCTACTCTAAACGAGACTACTCTGATCTACATACTGCGGATTAGGCGCTTTTCTTGTCCTGTACCTTGTTCTTTATCATCCTACCCAATCTTCCTATCTGATTTTCTTGATCAGCTCACAAAAGCCTCTTTTTCTTCTTCGCTCAATAATTCTTCTATATTGCACTTGTCTTCTGTATTTCACTTCTATATCCCCAGCACAACGTTCCTGTGCAGACCTTCTTCAATCAGTGCTTCAAGATCCCCAAGTTTCTCCCATGTAAAATGCACCCTGCTTTTTCTTCGTTTTTGCAAAATCTGTTGTTCGCCTTAATATTCTGGCATCTCGCTCTTGGGACCAGCTGTTGAACTTTTGGCTCATCCCTCGCCTTTCTTCTGCCGGATATTTAGGTAGACACGTGGTAAGTTTACGCCATCTGTTGTACTTTCTTTCATTTATCCCATTGTATTGTCCTTGATCCCGCAGTTCCTTGCCTCTTTCGTAGTTTTCTCCATCTTCTACGCTTCTCACCTGTTCCGTTTCTTCCTAACTCCGTCCAGAACTCCGTATAAATTCTCTTCTTTCTTTATCGCCTGGCGTATCATCCGGGTTTGCCCTCTTTCCTTTCGAACATTATTCCACTAAACTGCTTTCTCTGTTTTAAAATTTCTTTATGTTTCTGTAATTAATATGGCTTACGTGCAATTCGACTTCATTCAACCTTCGTCACGCAGTCTTCGAAGGTATATTTCTGCTTTTCCTACGATTTTTCGTTGCGCTCATCGCATTTCGTTGGTGTTCATGGACAATTCCAGAATCTTTTCCTACGACAGCGCATCGTCTTTATCACATAGTATGTGACTATACTTCTTTGATACATTATATATATTTTTGGAAGCAATTGCGCGGTCACTTAATTAATCACGACGATCTGGAACAACCCAATTTTGAACCTGCAATCAAAGTCTCGCCATTTTGGGCATCATGGTATCGTTTGAGAAGTAATCTTATTAGCGCAGAGAATTTTATTTGAACTTTAACAGACTTATTCGATCGACCACATTTAAGAGTCACTTACGTTTGATGTCCTGAATAGCGGAACCGGAAATGTCCTCTTGATCGACCATCCTATTTAGCAAACACAAATTTCTACAGTCTACTTATTCGTAATTATCCTGCTTATACGTTCATATTTATTATAAGTCCATCGATTTCAGTTATTGATTAAAGATTAAAGTATGTAAGATTAATACTATTTTAATGAAACTTTATCCAACGTCATTTCTCCCATCTGTCCCTTTGTTCCTGACCGTATATTCACTTGCCGTTAGATTTCTAAATAATAAATTTTTCCAAATCGTTTCGATATCACCCGACGACAGTTACCTTCGATTCGAACTTGATTAATTATTAGACGATTCGATCGATTTCGACGTGCATTTCGTTTCCTCAGTCAACGTTCACGTAACGCTTGAAGGAGCGATTATTTTCTATCGTTAGAGTTCTAATTGTTACACTTCTAATTAGTTGTTTTTTATAAAGTGAGATAATTTGTAAATAAAGTAATAGTAATAAATAAGGAGAAGAATAATAGGAATAATAATTAGGAGTAACGAAAGACAGAAACCTTTGTGATGGATGGTTACGTTAGCAACGGATAATTAACAAATAATTAATTAGGTTGAACTTTATATTGCCAGACCGAGGATCATTGACTTTGTTCCTTGCGATCTTGTGGTTTTCGTCCTGCAGAATCCGGAAATGCGAGCTTCGAGGCGCGAGAGTCACTAGTGCAAAAGTTAGCGTGAAACTGAGTATTTTTAGATTATTCTGTACCTGGTGTTGACACCGTATTGACTTACATACACGATTCGTCGTGTTCTGTGAATAAATACACCTGAATGGTGGTCACCTCGTAGCTCCTCGAATCACGGGTGCTGAATTATTCATTAATTATCAATTGATTGGATTATTTGTCAATTAGGTTCGGGTTATCCTTTAAGCTGGTCCTAAAAAGTAAAAGTTTCTAAACGGAACGTCTTAAGAATATACTAGTTTCTCGCAAAGGGAAAGAATTAATTTTCAACGAAGTTCAGTCGAATGCTCACCAGTGCAGGCTAATCAGTTGAGGGACAGAAGCAACGTGGCGTGAGACGGACATGCAAGATGCTTTTGGGACGCTCATAATGTTTTATCCGGTGAGATTTCCCGCCTCGAAACTTGCATTCATCGGATCGTGCTCGTCGAGAATGGCCAGCGAGAAAAAGAAAAAGAGTCGGTAATTTTCGATCCCGCGAAGTAAA
Source organism: Bombus confusus (assembly GCA_014737475.1). Classification (NCBI taxonomy): domain Eukaryota; kingdom Metazoa; phylum Arthropoda; class Insecta; order Hymenoptera; family Apidae; genus Bombus; species Bombus confusus. Next base: position 186,228 of record JACXIV010000082.1, read on the forward strand.
GTTCAGCCGTTAATTAACCCATCTCGGTAAGCTTTAATTATTGTTAATTATTGAATATTAGGTAACCGATGAATCAGTCATTGATCAACGAGCTAATATACTTAGGGCGGAGAATTCGTGGAACTTTTACTCTAGGGAAAATAGAATTCGCGCGGAGACGACGTGTTAGCCAGCTGGCCGGCTAATCCTTGCGACTCGAACGGGGAATAATGGGCTGGCTGATCGTACATGGTTAAGCGGTTGCCGAAAATATCTTCCCTCTGCTCTGCGTGCCTGCCGCGTGAAACCATAGGCCAGCGTACGCGTAGATGCGCGCGAACAATTGGTCGGAAAGATTAAGCGAACAAATAACAACGCGGATTCCGTGAAACGTCAACGCGACTCTATGAGAGCGGCGGATCGACATCAGCAATTACCGCAGGCAACGGTTTTTAATTAATCGGCTTTTGTCGGCCGAAATACTCGAACGTAAATTGAAAACTCGATCGAACACAATTGAAAGTAAAAATTCAAATGTTTCTCGACTATAGCCTAGTTAAATTTGTTAACGAATTTTAAATTATCGAGAGAATGTTGCAAAGGCGGAGGTGACGGGGACTGGGAGTGGGGGTCGGGTGGGGGGTGAAAAATATAACCTTCTTTCAAGCTGAACGGTAGGAAACGCGCGATTGTTTCGTCGTTGAGCAAAAAGGGGAGAAGAAATGCCGGGGCAAAAATGGGGAAACGGGGCGTGCGTGCGTGCGTGCGTGCGTGCGTGAGAGGAAGAACAACAAAATTGACAAAGATATACGAATAATCTAGATACCAGATAACGAAATGACATACTCCATGCCTTACATAGAATTATCTAAGCCTAAGTAGACGTATCTATACAATTAGTCGTATTAATCGAGATAAATTACGGGAACGTCATGGTCAACGGAGAATCGAGAAATCGAACATATGCACAAATCAGCTTCCGGGGGTGGATCTTCGAAATTGGCAGTTTCACTTTTTTTTCGTTTCCTAAGCGTTTTCTTCGCATTTAACCGAGCAGCTAATTGACGTTGTTGTAACGTATCACGTTCCGTCGAGGGATACGTTTCTATACCTTTTGTTTGTTTTCTTCTTTTCTTCTCGCACGATTTAACACGGACATCGGGAAGATCGACTTGGCTCTTCACCACTCGGCTTGTCGCTGTTCACGCCGTTACACTTAGCACCGATCCGTTGAGCAGAGTTTCCGGCTTCCGAGAAACAGCGAGAGTTCAGAAGCGAGGGGGTTCCGACGTTTGAACTTTCCGACGTTTGAAGTGGAATTTACACTGTTTCGCGTCGCAGGAGCACGGCCGATGAATGCTGCTTTCGTCCACGAATGGTCCGCGGATGGAAACAAGCTCATCCGCGACGCTGCCGCAAAGTGAAACGGTGTAAACTCGGCTTAAGCGTAGAGGCCCGTATACGCCTGCTACATGTTGCTCGCATCGACTCTTAAGTTTCGTGACACGTGTTACAATGCGATTATGCAATCGTATTATCGGGTATCGACGGACAGACATCGGAGGCAACTTGCATCGATGCAGCGACCCAACCGACAACACAGTCCCATCTTAGCTGGCGAACATAATCTAATTGGGACGCAAGTTTCACAAGTTGCAAAGGACAGGACCGATCTGATTTACTTAATTTCCGGTAGATTCGTTGTCATCGTATTTTTGGGCTGAACTTCGTCCAGCAGATGCTGAGGAACAGAAGAGTGGTCCATAGGAAAATAATTTCTACGATCAGTCGGGGTCCGTTCGTTTTTTGGTTCCATCGGCGACGCGGAATTGGAGAACCTGCTCCTTTCAGTTGGCCATCCGATTGCGTGTCTCTCTTTAGATTTTTAATTTTCTCTATTTTCATAACGAACGGACCCACCTCCTATCGTCGACAACGATGCCGAAGCTGGAAAACGATCGGACACGTTGAAACGCGCGTTTCGACATTGCCATCAGGCTATGAATTGAGAAGAATCCGACGATGTGTAGGGGTCGGCTGAAACTGAACAGATTTCGCGAAACGTAGACGTGTGGACGCGTGGAAACATGTTTCAACGTGAATGTTAACGGTGTGGATAGCGACAGAAGAAATTGTCAAATTCTGTGATCGTATTTGTAAAAAAAGAGAACAGTCTGTCACTTATATTACCCTTTTGCAATTTTTTCCAAATTTCTATCGCATCGTGCAAGCTACGTGCATTCATTCTGACTGATTAATTCCGATTCTAATTAAATAAAGGTATGTTCGAAATTGAAAATAAACCGGCGGTTGTTTCGAACGAGAAGAACAATGAACTTTATCTCGAAGCTACGAGAAAAAGGGACGATGAGAAGGGTTGTGATTTAAAACTCGTGCGATCGTTTGGAAGAATATCTTCATCGACGATTCGCTGTAAACAAGTGCACGATAGTCAGAAATATTTATATACCTTTAGAGTGGAATTGTTACTTACAATGAAATGAATAAATCGTCGATGGGAGATTTCGCCAAACGAGCGAATTGGTCAATGTGATCCGGGGGGTTCGTTGTTGACCGAGCATTTTTCTTAATGAACCTACATCCCTAATTAGTGTGGAGAGTGGCGCTGATTAACTGGACACCACCTCGGAAATTGAGAACTCGGTGGATTCTAAATTCTGTTCGTACGGTGTTTGTCGATAGAGCTGGAATTCTCGCAAAACATCCGCGAAAAGAGAGGTATATTTTCTCTTCGAGCGTTTAGATTAAACCTCGTCGATTTCTCTTTCACGTCGTATATTTTGACTTTTAACTTGATCCATTAGTTGTGTACGTGTCTAAAACCGAACGACTCAACAGCTTCCTGAACAGCCGTCGTTGGCAATAAAAATTAATAAATCTGTCGAACGTGAAGATAAAGCGTTTCGAAAATACGACCGTGGCAATGTTTCCGCGGTAAACGAAATTCGTCGCAGGCGAATCGATAAATTAATACGCCTCGTATCAGTTAATCACGGATTATCGAACGCGATGTATAAGTGATGCGCTAACAGATATATTCCTTATTAAAATACTGATTTATTTCCCCAAAGAAAAACTTCTATATAGTTACCGTGTGATAAAGCAGATAGAGGTAATAAATATTTATTAACTGTAACATTGTTTATTTATACGAAGGAGATATTTTGAAATCCTATTCTTTAATCATTAATTTATTTCTTTATTATTAATTAGAGTTCTCTGATATACTTAATCGCAAGTAACAAACGAAATGCGTGATCGAGACGAGTCACTAGTATGGAGATAACGTTGAAAGAAACAATTCTTTTTTTTTTTTTTTTTTTTTTTTTTTTTTTTTTTTTTTTTTTTTTTTTTTTTTTTTTTTTTTTTTTTTTTTTTTTTTTTTTTTCCTTTATTTATTTATAAATAGACGAACGTATATGATATATCGTTAACCAGGAACAAGCAGTTTATGAATTGCTTTTTATCGTTTACCTCGTCGAGTGTCAGGTACATGAAATTGATCGAAAATTGAGAAACTATTGTCGATGACTTATTTATTCCTCTGGAATAATTAAGTGATCGCGAGAAATTCTCCTCCGGCTTGAATTCTTGAACGTTTCTTTCTTCATGACGAAATGCGATTTGATTACTATCGAAGAACTAAATCTACTACTATTCATTTTTATCCGTAAGAATACTATTATTTAAGTAAAGGATATGCAGACATTCTGGAAATGGTTGTTCGCTCGCATATTGTATCCGTATAAGTTGATCGCATATACCGGTGCTTCTCAGCCACATGATGAAACCAATTTTGTGTTTGAAATGGTCGCAGTAAAATTCAATTTTCGACGGAATCGTTGGTTGAGAAACGCTAACTCGACTCCTCTCTGTATTACTGCTATGGGATTTTCTTATTTCTGGCGGAAATGAAAAATAAAAAAATTTCCCGCAGAAATTGTACGATTAAAGGGAAAGTTAGGTAAAACTGTTGTTTGGGGGACCCAGCGCGTATGCTATCAAGGTCACCTGCCATAAGCGACCCTCGAAAGATATTAGACGTTGCTCGAGGTTCGTTAAAAAATTACGATACAAAGTTATATATAGATATACAGCTGAAATGTGTGCTCGCTGTTGAAAAACATAAGTTTTACTTAGGAAAGTTATTTTGTAATAATGAGTAATCTGTTAACGAACAGCGAGACACGATTGGAAATTTTTAAAGGTCATCGAAGAGGATGTACATATCGTTCTTTCGCTGCAGCAACGGCGTAGTTCAAAATTCGTAATTTTTGAGTCATTGGTTTAGAGAAAAACAGTTGTTTCTCGTACTTTGTACTGGCGGAGTCCTGCGAGCGAACTTGAAGGATTCACCGCGCGAGGGCAGCTGTGTCTCCGTTGCATCAGCACGAAACTGTAGCAGCTCAGAATTCGAACGTAAAATCGTGATTTTTAGGTTATGTCGTCGTTTGCAGCGAATGAACGATACGCGAAGGACAAGATCGTTGCAGATGGACCGCCAGACAGCAGTTTTACCAGGGTCAGAGTTATAAAATTGCGTAAAACAATAGAACTGGTTTGAACAGCGGAAATTCTAGCGATATTCAGAGAAACTGAACGGAGTCGAAACGTTTGCGTCATATGGGTGAACTGAGAAGCTTTATTTGCCGACAATTCGTCAAATATTTCCATCAAGTTTAGTTTGATATTGTATACGTTGGAGCTACTGTGAATTAAAGCGTAAAGAGTTACCTAGAAATTCTGCGGGCTATCGACGATAGAATTAAACTGCCAGTCTATGTTGCAAAATATTTCGTGCATATAAGTCTATGATAATCTGTACAACGAAACGATGTGATTTTAATAATTACATTACGCGAAGAATATTTTGCAAGATGTGGCAGTAGATTGAGATACTGTATCTTTTAAACAAACTTCTGTATTCATCCGTGTTTTTTTTTTCTATTTCTATTTCTATCGTTGAAACGACGATACAAAGCGTTTTTGGACTTATCCGCATGAAAATTGTAAAAGCTGATGGATAAGAGGAATACGGGACGTAAGAGTTGATTTACGTAAGAGAAGAGATAATAAACTTGAAATGATGGCGATACCGATGGTCTTCTCTCGAAAGCTAAAAATGTAAAAGAAATAGGTACCGAGAGGAGCGCCCGCGGTTGTGATAAGCTATTAGCTAAGTTACGATTAGTAGATTTACTAATTGATTAATTAGATGATCGTCCTAACCGGTTAGTGCGGCTTCATTGTCCTGATTTGTTGTTTGTCATTTCCTTTATTCTTTCCTGTGTTATTTTTAATAAATTCACGGATTATTTTGTTTAAATGCCTGTCTGTTTATTTATTTATCCCCTTTTATCGTTCCTTTTTGATACCCTTAAGCGTATGCGTTGAAACACCTGAGTTAAGACAAATACAGTAGAACTCCGTTTATATGAACCTATCGCAGAACAAATTAGTTTACATAACCAGGTCGTTTACATGGTAGGAATCCACCTATTTCTCCCTACCATCTGTGATTTTTCGTTCAGTTAATAGGAATTCGTGTTTATATAAGAGGATTCCACGAAACGCATGCCCTCGAATACGTAATAATATCGCAAATCTGTATCGACTGCGAAGCACGAAAGTGTGTCACATAATACGTGCCCCTAGCATTTATATCCTAAAGGCGCGTATACACTGACAGACTTCGTCCGCATACATTGTCCGCCGATAATCATCGAAAGATGTACGTAGGCTGCTTTACAATTGAAAATGTGTTGGAAATGGAACGTACAGATTGTCGAAATCTATCTTTGTACAAATGTGACCCATCAACGGGTCCTTGCAAGTCTCTTTCTACAACGAAGATGAGTACCCTGAACTTTGTAAATCCTGATTTTGAAATAACAAATACATACTTATGCACTGTTCCGGAGCCGAATGTCAGAAAAATATATATAATTAATATTATAAGGATGAAACAAAATTTCTACCATAAAATATCACGTTTTTATCGGCGGACTCTCCCTGGACGTGAATTTTCTCTCCGATTTGAAACGCAAATTGTAAATACGAGTCTACGGATAAATATCTGCCGGTGTGGTCTAGGCTTTAGGTTAAGCGCGCGCCAGCGACAATTTGTCACGCGACAGTCTTTTCGTTTACGAAAAGGACATTCGTTTATGCGGACGTGCGCGCATTTGACGACGAGACCGCAGAACTTTTTCGTTATTAGAGGAAGGACAAATGGAACTTTTGATTGATGCGACTGAGAACGATAAATTGTTGCTAATGCAGACCTAGCCTTATTGGTAGACGTTTACATGAGGCCCGATGCGGACGAGCGATATTTTTCCACGCGATGTCGCCGTGATCGCATATTCGTTTTCGTTGTCTTGGCGGAACGAATTGAAGAAACAAAGGAAAACACTCGGTCACAGCGACATCACGCAGACAAAAGTTGCTCGTCTACAGCAAGTTCAAGTTGATTGACACTCGGCGACAGTTCAGATAAATAGGAGCTTAACTAAAGTTCAGATAACCAGGCAGTGCTAAAATTTCGTTCATATAAACGGAGTTCCATTGTAGTCAGTGTAGTTCTTCCTGAAAATGGGGAAAATGGGTTTTACTTCATTTACAAGAGAACTTTCGACTTGTGGAAAAAGGCGAACGTGAATTCAAAAACTTTTCAGTTTGAAGTACGCGAAGATTATTGACAATAATTTTGTACAGTAATACGATATAAATTGAGGAAAGAGCAGTTAACGATCTAACGAATCGGGAAGTTCCTCAAAGGTTTTTTGTTCTCGATCGTTTTCTTCTTTTTTTCTTCCTAAATAAATAATGGCGCAACAAAAACAGCAGTATTAAAAATAGGAAACACGTCGAATTTCCAAGTAATAAACGTTAAGCATACTTAAAATGAAACAAACTATGTGAAGGACAAAATTGAAACATATGTATGTAGTTACTACATCTACATACGTGTTAAGGTAATTGCACCTAATACGATAAAGTAACTGCACCTAATATGGTAGAGCAACTGCACTTGATTTGAGGTTAGGTTGAGTTTAGCTTCCCAAAAAGAGAAACACGCTTTTCTTCGGTAAAACTAACGTCGAAGCACGACGAAGTTTATACATATTCGCATCTTAACAGCTTTTCTATTAACTGCTTATGTACAATATGTCAAATAATGATATTTGGTACTAATTATGACCGTTTATATATTTTTTGAAAGTGAATACACCCACTGGTGCATCACATTGTCATTTATTATCTTGCTTTGCTAAATCTGAAGGATAGATAGTTGAAGGAAGTGGTACCTTTTTAGCCTTTCCTGTTCCTCGGAGATGTCGAAAAAATGCGCTACAAGCTGATTGTAACGATGAATTTGCGTGACGATTAGCATCATTTGCCAAGTTAGGTGACTTCTTTCTTTATGGGGATTCCCTGTGAGAATATCAGTTTCGTTGTTGATTTGGTGGTTTGAAACATACCAATCTGCATTCGTAATGGATCTTAGCTTTCTATTTTGCCATCTTTAAGTAATTTTAAAGTTGACGTCAGAGGCAGTGTCTCACAGAGTTGGCTGGTTGTTAATAGCTAACTACGCAAAAGTTTAAGTATCTTGAAGTCAAGGTAGAGAATTTAAACAAGATAGTTTAAGAAAGGCTTAAGAAAATGCCGCCTAACATGGAACATCTAGAAAAGTAAAGGAATCTCAAGAAGCTTTTATTTCCCTATGAAAAGTAAATATTTATTTAAATCTACAGGACAAACAAACAAACATCTTCCATTTTTTTCACTTACGTTATACTAATTCTCTTTGTCTTCTACGTGTCAAACACGCGGAAGACACAGCCGAGGCACATCGTTCGTCATCCCAACAGAAAGAGCGAAAAAATTAAACCCACTTTCCACTATCGTCGCCTCTTTTGTATTTGCTGATACTTAATAAGTGTAATTCCGTGTCACGAGTAACAGTATTACTTACTGCTGATTTTCATGATGATTTTACTGTTCCATATTACGTACACTCAACGTGTTCCACACATACGTATTTCGACAGAAAAATAATCATTACACTAAGAAGCAGATAAATTTCACAGTAATTTTCATCAGAAACACGTTTCAACGTTGAAACATCAGGGACACGTTTTTCTTAATTTGCCTGCAGTAAAAGATTTAACTATTTAACTCGCCTATCAAGAGATTTTATACGCTTTCGAGCACTGATATAATCAACTTGGATTGGACGACAGACTTCCAGGCGAAGCTGAGATGCGAATATGCTTGTTTTCTTCCTTTTAACGAAATATTTTATGCCTTGCTGACTGATGTCGCTAGTTACTCGGCCAGATATTGCAGTGTGTTCCATATTAGGCGCTGCTTTCATATTAGGTACAGTTACTATGTTCCATAAAGGACAGGATTTACGCGTGTCGTGTGACGTATTACGTTTCATATACATCATGCCAATATGGCGTCAACATACTGCGAGAAGTCAACTTATCGTAACAAATACTGTTGTTGTTGTACGCGTGTTTTACGATAGAATTATTTGCCGAGCGTTTGAATCAAATTTCATCGTGGAAAAGAGACGCGATATCATACGGTATCAGATTTTACATTTGCATAATTTCCGTCTATTCGTTGAACGAACGAAACGTACGTTTAAGAGAAAACGATTATTCTCCGGTGAAAATAAAATTCCCCTCAACGAATTTCGGGATAAGCAATTTGGGTATTGCATACGTTTAATAATAAAAGTAGAATTAAAAATAGGAATAATAGAAATCGAATGTAATTCGATTGATAAAAATGGATGGATTTACGCATTCGTGATAAAATCGTAAAAAGATTGGCTTCGTTTGGAACGTGCTGTCGCGGGGTCTACTGACGCAAATGGAATCAAGTCGCTAACAGGAAAGACGAACAATTCGCGGTTATTTTTTACAGGTATGAGGAGAATATTAACGGTTTCATTGCGTTTAATTTAACAGAGTTTGTTGAGTTTCTCACTCTATTCATGGATTATAAATTCGGATGGATTCAATTGAAGAAATTTAATTAAATTTTCATTTGATTTTGGTTTAATTAAATTTCGGATAGATTTAATCAAAGAAAATTGCTAATTTTAGTACGCACAGCAACAGCAAAAAATTCCTGGGATCTTAAAGGTTTATGGTACACGTTGTGGCAGAAATTAAACAAGGCAAACGAGTTCCATAGCGAAGCACTGTAAGCATTGTGACAATGTGCGCGAAGAATTAGAGCTTCTCGTTGTCAAGAATATTGATTTTTGTATGTATAGTCTAAAATACAAAGAACCGTGTGCAACTTCAACGCTGTAAGAACATTTTGTTAACCTGCCAAACAATATGAACAGTGTGTCAAATTCAGAGGAAAATTTAACAAATCTCGCTCGATTTAAATTTGAAACAAGATCGCACTAAAGATTACAATTTTAAATAGTGTTATTATTTGCATTAAAACTAACGAGAAAAAGAAAAATAAGAAATTTGAATAAAATACTATATCATAGTTATACTAAGAACATAGAATATGTATGTACACACGTGCATATAAAAGTTCAGATATATTATATAGTACTAACACTAATAAAAATTATCTGTCTATTGTTCCCAATTACACGCAAAAGTAATTACAGTGCAGGAACGACTTTGTAGGTTTGAAAGGAAAATTGTGATCAAAAAATTCTGTCGAAATTATGCAGTGGGGGAAAAGAAAAAGTTTATGGGATAAGCAGACAATAATAAGACGAAAGATGTTAGAATCTTAGAAAAAAAGTTCCAATTAACAGAAACAATTAGATTATTAAATTACTGTAATTTTCGAAAAATTGGTTGTAATTGACAGGAACAATGAGTTGATTAAAACGCTACAGTTTTGAAAAAAGGAGTTATAATTAACAGAAATAATTAAATTGTTAAAAGACCACTAACATAGATGACTGTTATCAATGCGGTAGAAAATGTTCAGTGCACCAAACTTACTATCAACATGTGTAGTTACGTATACTATACTTATATAATGTAGTTATTATCGAAAAAAAATATCAATTTTAAACTATCCTTCAGCCACCGCTATATATGCTACATCTTTATACGAATTTACAACTTTCACATACAAAAATGTTTCAAAATATATAAATCTTATTTTGTCTGCTTGTTGCTACTACAGTTATGGAGTTCCATTGACATACGGTACTTCTGACATCGAGCAATCTGTTAGATCGTTGCTGTAACAATCGAAATGGCTCAATTCTGACTAAAACTTTCAGTATCTGTCATTTTATCGGAAACAATATTTATCAATCAAGGCATGATTCTATTAAATACCCATTGGCCGTCATTTACATGTCTATTTGAAAGTTCTGTGCTTTCGGATACAGGAAAATCTTCGACAGCGTTACTTAAATTGTACGTATTTATTTATCAAATTGTATATTTATACTTCAACTAACAAATAATCTGTCATCGTTTGGGTCCACGCCTATTTGGTCACACGATACATCATTGCAAAGCTTATGACGACAACATGGACTGCCATAGCTACCGCAAATATCCCATTCAGAAAATATGAGTTGAAATGTGAGAACATTAGCTTAGGCAGGCAAGATCTACTTGATCCAATTCTCTATACGGCGATACAACAGTAATATTATAGCAACAACTGCACGAAAATCAGCGATATTTAGCATCGTGAAGCACCTAACTAATAGATGGCGAAGAATGTCCATCGTCGAATATTCGTGTCCATAAACGAATTACCGTCAGTCGTATGTGGCATAAACTTTCTCGAATTTTGATGGCGAAACTGTGTTAAAAGTTTGCAATTTTTTCTTCCTCCTTTTTTTAATAAAAATTATACCCCAACCTAGCTCTAACCTAACCTCGACTTAACCTCAATCCTCTACATAAGTAATGACAAATATACCTAAATGAAATTTGCGAGAGGAACGCATTTCTTAATCGTATGCTAATTTATCTTATATTTAAGATTAAGATTTATATTAAATTATACCCCAACCTAACTCTAACCTAACCTCGACTTAACCTCAATCCTCTACATAAGTAATGACAAATATACCTAAATGAAATTTGCGAGAGGAACGCATTTCTTAATCGTATGCTAATTTATCTTATATTTGCTGAATGGGACGTTTGCAGTAGTCGTGGCTGGCTTTGCTGGACTTCTCTGCTCATTAGCTTCCCAATGATGGATCGTACGACCTAAGAGGCGTGGGCCTAGAGAATATAACGCCGCAGAGTCTGGTGTAAAAATGGATCTTTTAATTGTACGCGGAGGAAACCCATAACGTTCATTAATCGTCGTGAAGAATCCATTTATCTTATTCTTTCTTCCATTAAGGCTTGTGGACGAGGGGAGACTGTTATATAACGCGGACCTAATTTTCGTGCACCATCTCCTACAATGACGTGTATTAGACACGATTAAAATCTTTAGACCATCATCGGTAACTTGCTTCGATCGCTCGTGATTCATTTTTGGTGTTTGTGTCTTCTTATTCAACATCTCTCGCGCCAATAACAAATTACACGTCCACTTATTGTAATTTTTCCTCCTTAAGAAATTCTCTATAAGCTCGTGCTTCTTGCTCAATATAATAATATTCTAATATACCACTTCGCGATACATCTAACAACTATGCCATCATTGGGAAGCTGGCGAACAGAGAAGATTTCGTGAATTTTACATCGTTAAGAATTTGGCCATTTCACGCGCAATGACCTAGTAGTATAGTAATTATCAATTTATAGAGTTCAAAGTACAGTAATAAAAAATTGCAATCAATTATGATCACTGTTCTCGTAATCAAACGAAGTTTTGATTGTACAGGCTAATCTGATATAATATACACCTATGTGCTGATAATTGTGGCAACCGAAAATCACGTGCAAAATTAAGTCGAAAATGTAGAACATCAATGTTTCGTTTTCGAGGAAATCGACTATGAAGTTCCCCATTAAGTACGCGTGCGTTCGAGGAGCAACGAGATTCTACAAAATTTTGGCTTGTACCGGTGAATAAAGCGATACAAGAAATTATCTTAAAGAAAACAGAAGTTTGTACCATAAAACCGTAGTTAGTTCATCTTCGTGTACGTATTTGAAAAAAGAACATAAATATTAATAACAGTAACACAAGCAATAAAATTAAATGAAGAGCTGTTCATCATATCACATTCGATGTCGACCTGTAATTTATCGACTGTAATTCTGCCACATTGTTCATTGAGATCCCATTGAGATTACCAACACCGATTTCGTCGCTAACAATTCGCCGACACCAGACTGGATCGACAACAATGATAGCCGATACAGGATTTAACTAATTGCAGAGTTTGGTTTAGAGTTCACAGCACATATTATGTCAGTCCGCGTCCCAGCTTTGTCCACCTAAGGAATACGTATCTCGATCATTATCGTTCGGTTGACAGTATCGGTTAATACTGACATCGAATAACGTAGCTGTCGACGAAATTGTCATCGTTGAAATCTCGCGTGGAACAGGTCTGATATCGATGAATTGTAGTTGCACGAAAACAGTGTCTGTGAAATCCGTGTCGATGATTTCTCAATGGAATCCGTTAATTACAGAGATTCAAAGCTACCAGGATTAGTCGAAATTATAAGAATAAGCAAAAATAACTTTAACAATATCACCTTTGTTTCTAATGACCAGGAACTGGACGAGTACGAAAAAACAACAATAAAATGCTACAGTGAAATATTTTTATTTCCTTCGATGAATATGTGCTTGTACAATCGACGAACCTTTAAGATTTTGGGTCACCTTCTCTAATATTTTGTATGTTAATTGTATCAGAATTTTTCTGCCCTAGAATGTCCCATCCTATAGCATTAATAATCATATAATCCGTCACCGAAGATCCTTATTTTTCTGTATATGTGAACTCCTCTTGCATATTGCTCCGTTCACCATGTGCCACCCTCTCTCTTTCAGCATCTTCAACATTGTCCCTCCTTCTGTGTTCTTCCCATTATGCTTTGAATTCTTTCTCATCCGTTTATCCTCTGACTCTCACCTGTGCACAGTTCCATCTCTTCCTATTCTTGAGAATATTCCTATTCCAATTGAGATCCTGCCTCATAATTCAAATCAGCACCTTGTGTTCCTTAGTTCAGACGTCTCACAACTCCTCTTCTACTCTCATTTTCCTCCCTACAAGTTCTTGCACTTCATTACATTGGTCTATCGGTTCCCAGGCTTTTCCTTTATTCCTATTAGTTCCCAGTCTCTTGCTTTATTCCTATTAGTTCCCAGTCTCTTGCTTTATTCCTATTAGTTCCCAGTCTCTTGCTTTATTCCTGTTATAATCCCCCAGCGTGCCCTTTCTTTCCCACTTTCGCCTTTAGTTCCTGCTTAGTTTCACCTTTTAATTTCCCTCGCCTAAACCTTGCAGTGGTCTTTCTGTCTTTGCTCTTCATTCTTCCTTCCGGGTACTTAGGCTTTTGCTCGTTCCAAATTCTCCTGTATGCGCGCCATTGCTTCCAGACTCTTCCACTTTCCACCATCCACCTTATGGCAGCCTTTTATCGTTCGTCCATAGGATAAAAGGTATCTTCTTTAAACTCTGCCATCTCTTCACTTGCATCCACTTTTCTCTGAAACCAACGAAATCTCTTTGCAACATTCCCAAACCAGCTGTAGTTTTTCTCTGTTCCTGTGTCGCAGAAAGATAACCTGCTTTCTCTTTCCCTTCTGCATATTTCTGTGCTCACCTGTTTCAGTTCTCCCCGCCACTCCATACTCTTCCTCTGTCTTCATTTTCTTCCCTTTCCGCTCTCTTCTTTTCATCCGCCTTTCTTGGTCTCCGACGCTACTTCGGAACAATCTTCCTATAGCGATTACACGAATTGTTCGTCTTTATGCCATTTGAAGAACCGTGCCAACGATTCCGATCTTCGAGGAACGTTTTACCCAAAACATTTGCCAGACTCTTCGATCGATTCCGCTCGAAGGACGCGCAGTTGTGCATAGGTCTAGCGCTTTTTGCCAAGTTACCCAGGAAATGGAAGACGGTGAAGTTTGAACGGGTCTCCTTTTGTTTTCTTTCCTCTCATTACGTTAACGAGACTCCTTCCTACGTTCGAGAGACATTTGCCGGCGCGTGTTTGAAACGCGGACACTCTTCCAAGCAACGTCTCCGAACATTTCATTGAACATTTAATGTTTCGACTGCCATCTTAATTAAACGACACCGTGAACTTAACGTTGAAACGCTTCAAACGTACGTTCGACTCGACAGATTCTCGGCAGTGTTGGACGAACGTCGGATCGCTTTGCGTTCCTCGCACCGATCACGCCTGTTCGTCCTTGATATTAACCCCTCCGCGGCGAACAGCGCCTTCAGGCGTTCAGTCCTGGTCGCCATCTCGGCGCGACTAACGCTTTTACGCTCTCAGTTACAATATCTTGTACACAGTATCGTGCCGTGCCATCCGCGCGACCGACCTATCACAGTCACAGTCACGCCGACTGTTCAGAGAGCAATTGGCTTCTGAGCGCTCCGTAGCGAAAGGATTAAATACACGCCAGTAACTGTAATATTTTCCGTTCTCGAGGCTTTGTCAATTGATCGGAATCTTGCTTAATACGGATCGTTGAAGATTAACTTGGAAAGTTGTCAACGCTAACTCGACGTAGCTGGTCCGATGCTATTAGAATAGAATCCTGTGTAACGCAAGAAGCTTCGCACAGTCGTGCGATTTCAGCGCCATTTCTCACGATATCCCAAGTCAATGCACGAGACAACAGCAATAAAGATGATTCTTAAGCGGTCGTTAATCGATATTGTTAATGATAGTTATAGAAACGAATCGAGCTGCGAACATCGGAGGGAATTAACGAGCCGAGAGATCGTTGGCTTCGCTTTAGCTCGAGGGAGAAGATTTCTCAGCCCTCGTATTCGGGGGGCGGGGTTAGGTTAGGTTATTTTTTCATCGTTGAAATAATCGAGAATCGGCTCGCGCAACGATACGTCGCGTGCAAGTGATCGCTTCGGGAATTTCCTCCTGCTGTTCGTCTTTGCAAAAGTTATGGTTCTTCTTGGCGTCTTTCGTTCGACAACTTGCATTCTGCGGTCTGAATCAGCAACGTGTAGTTGGGAAAACTGGTTTTCGTTTAAAGTACGAGTAAAAACGGGAGCGGCAGGGTACGACGTTTCCGACGTCAGCACGATCGTTGCTGAACGGTTGTGTTGCGCTTCGCATTTCGCCACATCGTCGAAGGGCTGAGAGTCGCGGCATTGAAAAGCGCGAAGAAGAACGAATAACGGTTTGCAGGGCTCGAGAAATGATCGTTCAACGCGATAATACCAGGTAATTGTGATAAAAGTAGAAGAGAAAGCGCGAGGCGGAGAAAAGGGCAAAGATTACGGATATTAATTGGTTCGTTAATGAACACATAGCGAAGTAGATAATTTTTTTAGATGATCGAGAAAATAAATTACAGGGAATATTTATACATACGCGTACGTACAGAAAAATAAAATAAAATAAAATAAAATAAAATAAAATAAAATAAAATATATATGTATATTATAGTTGCACGCGTGCATGTGTAAATTGAATGGGACGAGAGGAGAATTTTATCCACGGAACAGACAAGTGATTAATATAATAGTTGATTTAAGGGCTGTATTAACCGACACACGATTAGAAAACGATAGAGAGATATACGGTATGATTAATTAACGAAGTATTAGAATAACTATTATACCAATTAATTGATTCGATGCATACGCATGCGTGTACACATTAACAACAGCAACGTATGTACTTGTATACATAAATAACAATACAATATTATTATTATTATTATAATTATTATTATATATTATACATATAAATATATTATATTGTATACACACATTAGTGAATGTTCAATGTTGAAATAAAATGCATATACGTTGTTTACACCATATACGCGTATTTACTCGCCCATTATTATTTCATTCCCTCGAACGCACAACTTTTACCCTGCTTTTTTACATTCCTCTTTTACGCCGCGTTCCAGTCCAGTTAATCCAATCCAGCACCGGATCCTAACTGCAGCAACGTGAACAATATTTTCTCGTTGCAGTACAGCGCGGTCATTTCGGTAAGTATTGCCAACGACCGGATCGAAAGACCATTTTTCAATGCAGCGAACGTAACGTTCCAGCGTTATTGGATTCGTCTGGACGCTCTCAGCGGTTCGAAAGACGCCGGAGTAACACAGACGTCGAGCGATTTCCAGACGAACGACCGCAATGTAATCGCTCGATCCGGCCACTGGACTAACACAAACCCAGTTTTATCTCTTGGACCATATTTTGAACATTAGTGGTGGGTAAATAACTGTCGCGAATAACATTGCGTTTTGAATATTATTAATTCAGAAATTTTTAAGCTATTGTATTTATTATTTTACTATTATATTTTATTTGTATTTTTACTATTGTATTTTTGTATTTTATTCTTTATAGGCACGTAGAACATAATTTTGTGAGTATTTTCAGTTTCTTGGAAAGTGTAATATATGGAAAGGGGTTTGCTTAGAAAAGTAAAATATCGTACAAAAAGGTGTTGCAAATAATTGTAAGCTCTTTTACTTTAATATCTTCTTACTTTTATATTTTGCTTTCTCTCTTATGTTAGCTTGCCCCGGAAGTTTCTTTCGTTTTATAAGGGAATAACAGATGCACGACATTTTTTGTTTTATATTATTTTAGTGAGTTATTTTGTTCTGTTACTACAAAATGGTTCATATATAATTCAATGAAATAATATGATAGAAAAAATGTTGTGCGTCTATTATTTCCTTATAAGACAAAACAAAAGAAACTTTTGGGATGACCTAATATTTATAAGCAATTTTACTTCAGAAAAGAACCAAAACCTGATCTATAACTAACTGTATAAATGCAAATTGAGCGACAGAAAGTAAACAGGAAATAGTTGAGAAAGAAGTTCACTTCAATATTTATTGACAATAAATTGATAATAAATTCGATTAACCGAAAGTAACAAATAGAGAATAAATAAGAAAAGATGAAACTTATTATTGCTACTATAGTACTTATGTACTTACTATATTATAGTTGATAACTCATACTACAGTAAAGGTTATCCTCCTACTTTTCTTTGTTTCCTGTTCTTGAAGACTGTTTGA
This sequence comes from Bombus confusus, assembly GCA_014737475.1. Taxonomy (NCBI): domain Eukaryota; kingdom Metazoa; phylum Arthropoda; class Insecta; order Hymenoptera; family Apidae; genus Bombus; species Bombus confusus. The sequence continues at coordinate 203,439 of JACXIV010000082.1, forward strand.
CTTAAATTCATCCAGCTAATTAAATTTGTATTTATCTGAATGCGTAATCTTACATTCGCTTAGCTTACATACCTGATAATGGGCACTTACATTATAGAAAATATATTTACATATCTAATTACTAGAACTTATTTATTTAGAGTTTGTTTACTAGATGATTATACTCACTTTTTACATTTATTAAAAACATTATAAGATAGTACCCATTTTTATTGGCTCTTATAGTCTATGGCTTAGATCTGCGACTAATTGTTACTATATGTGTGCTTAAGCAAATGTGTGTTTGCTGTAGTCCTGTGTTTCTGAGTTTCGTTCATTTCTGCAGAATGCTCTTGTCTCCATCGTTTCTTGTATCTAGTAAACTAGTCTTCTTGCATCATCTTCGATTGTCCGTATCTCATACTGCCAGTATCTCTTCCACTGTTTCGTTTCCCTTCAAATGCACTGCTCTTGTTGGTTCATACAAAGGCCATTCTAACCATACGTATATGCTCTGTGTTCTTTTCTCTGTACCTGTTGCACAATTCCTCTTTCTCTGTTCTTGGGTTCTATAAGGTAATTATTTATGTGCTTATGAATGTTACCTGTAAGCCAATAAAGATGTCATCGTTCAATTCGTCTTCATGTAACATTTTGGGCAAGATGAACGACAATTTTTAGATAGAGTGGACGTACAGGAGAAAGACAGGACAACGTTGCACCGAAGAATCAATGTGGAAAGCGGTTGAAGCAATTGTACAAAAAAGATGAGCCATCGTAAAGCAGTTGCAGCTTTTAATGTTTCCAAAACAGCATTGGAGAGGTAAGTGGCTTTTTGTGGAGAAAATTCAACAGACGTTCAGGAATAGTTTAGAACCATTACAAACTGTGTTTTCACTCCAAGAGGAGGAGTCTTTTCCTTTTTTAATTAGTCTTTTATTTAGGAGAATTGGAGAGCCTATTATTTGGTCCAACGACAATGAACGTGTGCAATTATGTTAGGCGTACCATCTTTTCTCGTGGACATTGTCGCTGTCTTTAAAATTATTTTCTCGTACTTTTTATATCAAATTTTGGAACTCGATTTTAACATACTTCGACAAACAGATGTCCATACCACGTGTAACATTTTTTCTAGATATAAAATCAATAAATATAGTATTCCAGGGCAATTTTCTTTTACTGATCTCATCTGGCGTCAACTTGCCCTACATATCTACGTTGAACCGCAATAACAACTTCAAAATAGCAAAAGGATTCCTACTAATTCCAATTTACATATGGAAATTATTCTCTTCGCAGTAAAATGCCAAGAAAATGAAAACACGGAACAAGCTTTTAACAGAAACTTTAAAAAAAGCAACGGGGAAATTCGTTCAATTTGTTTCTTTAAAGCAAATATGTTAACAGTACGATATTAAGGATTAGTAATAATTCGTCTGAAATTTATCTACTTACTGGAGATTTGAAGGTATAAAAGCGTGAAAAATGCACACAATATGAAGAGATTTTTTAAATATCCAAAATAAAAGGCTCGTCGTAATATTCAGCAGATTTCAAATTTAGTAGATCTCAAAGAAGCAAACTTCTATTTACGTTTCGTTTGTTTTCTCATTTAGTTACGAGCACGAACTCGCATAAACATCCACGGTCTGGTGACAATGTTCCGAAAACGTAGAAAGAACGATAGAATTTAGCAAGAAAGCTATTTTAAGCTTCTATTTAAGCTTCTATTTTCGTAATTAGAAAAAGTATGTGTAACTGGAAAGTGGTCGTTAATTTTACAACGAACAACAACGTTTATAGGGGTTAGAGAGAAACATTTCAAATTTCTGGGGAAATTACTAATTGCTAATCGACGCTAAATGCTGCGAGAAATTTTCCAAATGCCACTGACGTATCCGTGATTCGACGATTTATTTTATTTACTTCAATCCGTAATAGAATATGCGTGGAAAATACACGTACTAAACAGATATTCTACGTCTGCATTTTGAAACAGTTGCACGATCCTTGACGCGTTGAAATTTATTTTATTACTATGAAACACGGTGGAACTTCGCTTATCCACCGTCGCTTAAACCAGCCAGCTTCTGTTTGGCGTCAGTTAAATGAACCCATAACTGAGCCTTCACTGCCCAAACTGCGCGTAGCCAGTGAATCTTTATTATATAGACTCGACGGTTCTCCGAACCATCTTAAATAACAATAATAATAACAATAATAATAACAGGAATGATAACGAGATCGATTGGATAATTTATTCAAAGTCGTATCGGCCATCTTTTGTACTCGGTGGCTTGTTCAATTCTGCTCAATGTCTTAATTTCTTCAGAGAAGTTGATAATCTCTCGTTGAGGCGTAATCGGTGCGGGCATGTTATTCGCATTACTGTCGACGTTATATTTTTTTCTCTTTCCATTGTATAAAGGGTGTCTCAATTATACGGGATCGCCTAAATACCTTCCTTATTTACGATTATACGAGAAAACTTGCGAGATCGAAGTTGAATTGCTTCAAGGAGCACGTGTTACGGTGGGAGGAATTGTTTCTCAAGGTCGTTTCCTCAGGAGACTTCGAGCCTGTCGCGTATGTTATCAAGGTTATAAAAATATTTCTATTTTATATATATATATATATATATTATACGTTTGTGTATTGTATATTTATATATTTATATTTACGTACATGTATATTGTGTATTTATTTTTTATTGATATATAATACGTATATTTTGTATACAGGGTGGGGCATTTTAAACAGGTCGCCTGAATAACTCGTTTGTTTTTGAGGATAGGAGAAAATGCATTAGACCAAACTTGCTTGGCATCGGAGGACCCATAATCTGGTGATACCAATTTTTCTGTAGATGGAGACGTCAAGGAGATACGAAGGTCAACTCTGTTTTTTTTTTTAAATGGTACAGTATATTTTTTTTTACTTATATTCTGATAGAGTGTTTCAAGGCGAATACAATGACCTACTGTGAAGATCATTCAAGGTCACCCAAGGTCTACTGCAATAGAAGATAAATTGCCCCAGAGTACTCCTATCTTTTCTCCTATCTTCAAAAACAAGCGAGTTATTCAGTTCAGGTGACCTGTTTAAAATGCCCCACCCTGTATATATGTGAATTCCATAGAATTCAAACCACCCAAAGCGCCAACCGACAGTTTGTCTTTCCCTTTGTTTACCGACAGACACTTCAAAAACAGACGAATAGAGAAGGACAGTGACTTAGGACAGAGAGATAGATAGAACACGAGACGAGAACAAAAAGTCAAGATTCTGAAGACGATCCGGAAGAAGAATCGGGAGTTTAGGACATTGACGATCGAATAATAACAAATATATAATATATATAAATAACATACAAATAAATACTTTTAAATTCGTACGAATCATTGTTCAAGGTTGGCCATCGCGTGATATACAAGTCAAGTGACAAATTTCATTATTCTATCGACGAAGTTTGCGCGTTCTGCAACGATGTTCCGTCTTTGATGGTTGATGTGAATAGAATTTCTTTTTCATATTACGCGCGGTTGAATAATTGCAATTGTTAGGAGTTGAGTAATCGCATCGAGAATTGCGAATAAATTTCTACGACGGGCAAACTTTGGCAAGCAGCAAGACGGATTGGCCAGTGTTCTCACGATATCCGCTTTAAGTGCATTTAGATGCGTTTTAAATCGTTCCTTGCATTGTTAACGTTACGATTCATTCGCGTTCGAAACGAGAAACTTGTTAGAGGATTCGATTTAACTTCGCTGCGCGCTTATTATTCCGATTATTCCAATTGACGCCTTTGGCGAAGAGAAATGCTCGTTTGCAGCGCCACGTTTCAGCTGTCGATGCTAATGGCTGAAAAGTATGTAAGACAGCGCCGAAGAAAGTACTCTGGGAGAGTAGGTCTATTGTGCGAAGTGTCCTAATTTTTTTTTTTTTTTTTTTTTTTTAACTGTACGTAATACTCTCGAATACATTTAGCCTAATGCCCTGTTTAGTCGAGTTCTGATAATGGTAGGAAATGGACATGAATTTCAAAGATTCTGTTTCAAAAGTTAAGAGACCTATATTTGTAAAAGCTTTGCTAGCTTTCGTTCGCTTTCGAAGTAATTCCTCTTGGCGAACGATATACCGAGATGGAAGCTCCTTTTCGCCATTTCTTCAAACGGTGCTGCGGGTCTTTATCTCGTAGAACGTTCGCTTGGTCGATCTTTCGAACGTTTCCGAATCGAAACACCGGTCGAACACGATGATCTTCCGAACGACTTTTAATTACAGGAAACGGAAAGAAGTTACCGAGACTGCAGCACGCTGTTACGGTTTCCCTTGCAACTAAGCAACGCGTAGAAAATGAGGAGAGGTGCGTTTGTCGCGATAGAATAAGCACGTGCTATAGTATTACACTATATTATGCTATACTATGTTATTATACTATACTGTAGCGACAGTTATGCCGGACGAGCTGATGAAACGCCTTAAAATAAATGGAAGTGGTTACTGCGTTCATCGATTTGACTTGTTGGTCCGATCTATTGCGATCGAGGACATGTGACCTGGACATTTCGAACGAACGATGATTTTTTGTCAAAAGTCTTTCTAGTTTCGTCTAAAATTTCTACGTGGAATATAAAAAAAGCGTTGCAGCATACCGTTGGATTCATCTGATTGACTCGGAAGACACTGAAACGAATTATCGACCGTAGTCTCCGCTTGCTTCTTCTGAAAAAAACATTTTATTTTTGTCTTCTAATTTACCATTCCTAGGTAAGATTTTTCATTGACTATTATTCGAAAAGAAATAGTGGTAAGAATCTTTGAAATTCACGTCCATTTCCTACCATTATCAGAACTGGACTAAACAGGGCATCAGGCTAAACGTATATTCGCATGAATAAACTCGTCGTCGAAACGATTAAATCAATTCCACCTTTTCGTCCGATTTGTTGCAATGAAAGACACGCATATTTTATACGCAAGATGTATAAAAAATGTTGCGGTTAAAAACATAGATACGTACAGATGTATCACATTTTATGCACAAGATATATAAAAATTATTTTATAAGAAAAATTATTACATTAGAAAATTATTAAATTTGCACGTGCACATAATTTCTATACATTTGTTTGTATAATAATTTTACAGGACCGGGTCGATGGAGTGAAAAAAGACCTGCAGCAAAATTGACCTTGAATTTTAAACTTACTTTCCTTTATTTTAGTGTTGGAGCAAAGATGCAAAAAGAATCGTATGAAAAATTTGGACGTTCTACTACCCGAACATTCTACTATTCAAAAGTTCTGTTGATCGTACAATATTCCATGCGTGTGTTTATTGCTACTACACAGCCTTCCTGCAATTTCATATCTTCCATATTAATTTAGTACGAAGTTTATATTGTACGCACCAATATCTCGTATATAATGGCATCAAAGAGGAAACGTACTTTATTAAGCGCCGAGAGAAAACATGGAATGATTTAAAAAATTGAGAAAAAAGTGTATAAGAGCTTTTGTAAAAATTGCAGATATCAGAAGAACATGATAGAACAAGAATGAAATGAAAATATATCAAATATACTCAGAAAAGCTAAACTAGAAAGTAGAAACATGTAGCTGAAAGCTCTTCAGGTATTTCAAGAAGTAAAAAAAAGTTTTAGTGGAATTGAAGAAAATATTTCAACTATGTGGTATAGTAGCGATATTTTCAAATTAGTCTATGTCGTATAGTAGTGGTTTCTATAAATCAGCATTAGGGGAACGTCACTATCTAAATCTATTATTATGTCACGCGAAAAGATTTTGAGAATTGGATAAATATCATTAGCAATATTGGTAATTATGCAAAGAAAGAGTGTTCGACTTGGAATATATAAAATATATGTTATGCAAACTTATTTTTTGAATTTTGATTTTTACCGACTTCGCGTCAAGATATAATAAGAAAAACTTAGGGCAATCGGTATTGCACGACCCTACCCTAATATAATAATATATAATAATATATAATATATGATACATAATATATAATATATAATATATACTATATAATATATAATACATAACATAAAATATACAATATATGATATATAATATATAGCATATAAAATATAATATGTAATGTGTAGTATATAATATATAATATATCATATATTATATATAATGTATAATATATAATATACAGTTTGTAATATATATGCAATATATAATATATAATATGCAATATATAATATATAATATGCAATATATAATATATATACAATATATAATACATGATATATGTAATATTTGATACATAATACACAGAGTAAGTTTTGGGATGTAAATTATTTTTGGGACATAATGATTTAGGATAATCTTAAGATATCCTTAAAAATGCATATTATGGATTTTCAGCTGGATTTTATCCCAGTTAAACATCGAGCATATTGGCAACATTAGAACAAGCATTGTAGTCGTCCTAGATACTACTTAACATTTAGTCAGGATATCCCTTAAGTCAAATCTTTCAAGAAGTCATCAATTATCGATTACACAAAATATTAAACCGTTTGTCATTAAAACATCCTGAATGACGAGGCTAAATTTATTACACATTTGAATGCGGTAAACAAAGGTATAATTAAAATCAGATATAAAGATGCATATAACAAAGAATTCTTATCTTTGGCGAATCCTTTTTTTTTACGTATCCTAAAAATATTTTGATGATACGCTCAACGATGTTTCACTCTTGATTTTCCACTGTTTCTAATTTCTTCACAAGCAACTGTCTTTAAAGTCTTCATATCACATGCCATAACTTCAAATACGCTAATTCATTTATAGTAAATAAATAATACTTATCACTTTCAATTTGTCACAACCAATCTCTATCATTTTGAACTAATAAATACTTCTGAAATACGTTAAAAGTGTTTTCACAAAACGCTATTTAAGCAGCGCTCGTAGGAAAAGATCTCAAAAACTTTGATATACCTTTCAGTTAAACTTTTCGCTTCTCCTTCGACATTCCTCGAACACGTAATTTTGGTAGAAGAATCTTATAAAGAGGATAAGATAGGTGAAATACAAGAAGAAGGAAAGCACAGAATTTTCATACGTAGTGTAGCACTCAAGGCCATAATTTTCTTGGAAATATTGAGCCATGATACTTATAATGCAACCAATCATCATTTGTACTATCTGTATCACGGTAATTATCATACCCAAATATCTTGATATTCTGAACTTCATTGCTTTTAAGAAATACATAGAATACAGGCAGGAATGAACAAAGTAATCCATTGTGGTATACCATCTCATGGTTGCTGCAGTCTCCACGTATGAGAGCCAAGTGTAAAGAGCAACAGTTACATGGCGGTAAAAATGTAGAAATAACAATGGCTGCTTTCGTAACACGATGAAGATCGTATCGCCAAATTCTGGTATTTTTGATAGGACAAATAGCCATGTCCAAAAGCCAGAAACATAATTTTGTAAATAGTTGCTGAAAAGAAAATAATTCTGTTCTTATTATATATTATTACTGAATATATTTGAAATATTGGTTCGTTTCTTGATTATCGCGTGTAAGCTAAAGTCACGTATTATGTTCTATATAATGAAACAATAAGAATTTTACTATTTTGATTTCTCGAAAAAAAAATTTCAGTACGATATGGACACACTGTATAAATCGATATGCTGCAAATTGGCGAGTATAATTGATTACCAATTAATAAGATAAAGTTTATTTTCAGAAACAAATTTATACGTAAAATTTGTTTATGGAACTATTTTGATAACAATACCATGAACAACTATTAAAAATGTATTTCTTGTTTGTCTAGCGTTTTTCACGTATCAGTGTTCTCTAAACACCGAGCATGAGAAACTGTTTCATATAATAATGTTTCGTTAATAATTATTTTTCAAGTCATCATTCATCCGAAAATATATTAAAATATTTTATTATATTTTAATATAGTAAAAGAAAGTAGCATTACCTAGGTAAGCAAATACTATGGTAAAAGCCATTATGTCTCAATATAAAGAATAGATCCGGTGCTGTTCTACTTAATCCGATAATGGAGAATACTGCATGCAATCCACACCATAATGCAAGTGGGCCTCTCAAATTAAACCTTCGTCTATTCAACATGTATAATTTCCCGCTAAAAATTACCAGCAAGTAAATAATACAGCAGCAGTAACAGTAGAAAAAATTATTCGACAACCATTCTTGAGTGTCTAAATAAGAGTAGCTTTTCTCGAAGATGAAAATATGCGAGTAGATAGATTCAGCGACATGTATTGGATCGTTTACGCTCATTGTGAAATATCCTTTTTACATCCACTGGCTGTAAAGAAATGAGAGAAAATACATGGTCTTTCGGCCACGCTGTCAGTTGACTAAAATGTAAGGACAATGGTTACATTCTCTTTTAGAAATATGTAAAATAAAAATATTTAATAAATAATACGTTAAAAATGATTCGCTACGTTACGTCGATACGTTAACAAATATTCCGAGCGAAGTAACAAGATGATATAAACAAAACAATAAATTGATCATTTTTATGTATAGTATTTAATTAAACTTTCATACGAAATATTATCGTAAATTGTTAACCGGTTGTTAGCTGTTGCGACTTCTTTGGAAACTTTGAAAAGCGTGTACCTAAAAGGTGCCGCAAGAAGTAAGCAAAAACAGCTAATTGGTTAATATTATTATAAACTCAACGTACGAACAGCAGCGATTAGTCAAGCACGACTGGTCACGGTGGTGACTACGAAAATGACGTTGAATAGACGGACGAAATGAGTAGACAAAAGCTGCTGGTGTTACGCGTGCACTTACTGACGTCCTGACGAGCCGAGCGCCGCTCGCTGATTTATACCTCTGTGTGTTCTTCTGTCATTGGTTCATTTGGATCTTTGAACGGTTGGCGCGGAAGTGTAAACAATTACCATTCACCGTTTCTCGCTCTGATAAGTCGACGACCTGTCGATGAAGTATGGCAGCCCGTAGATTGCCGATCTGGCCAGACTAACAGTGCCGGAAACTGCCGAAACTATCGAACAAGACCGTTGACGTTTAAGTGTTAGAAAAACAGACGCGGCGAGCTAGTCGGCCGGGAGATAAGAAACGAGGCAAGAACTACGGTCCGCGTCTTATTGCCTAAAAGTTCTAAAAGTAGAACTTCTTCGCGTTTCTTGTTCCTAGCATGATCGAAAGCTATTATTTCTTATTTTGAAACCTATTAGAAGATAATATTTGAAATATTAGGTAATTGCACAACGTTTTTTGTTTTATATTATTTTATTGAATTATATATGATCCATTTTAAACTATCACATTGAGCTATAACAATTATATCGAATTATGTTTTGTAGTAATAGAACAAAATGAATCGTACATAATTGAATAAAATAATATAAAAACAAACAATGTTGTCTATTACATATCTTATTACTTTGTTGTGAATATTTTCATCTTTTTTTTAACATATTATTTATTAAATATTCAATTTTGCGTATTTGTAAAAAAAAGTGTTAAGAATTGGTCAGTAGATATAAAAAAAGATATTTCACGATGAATAAACAGGATATTATTATCTATATCTAAATTTCTATTGCGTCGATTATTTCCTTGTAAAACGAAAGAAATTTTTGCGACAACCTAATACATTTCTTACTGTTTAGAAAATAAGAATTGAGAAATTTTTGTTAGAAGAAGTATCAAAACATTTTCATTTTTTCATTTTTTTTTTTTTTTTTTTTTTTTTTTTTTTTTTTTTTTTTTTTTTTTTNTGTTTCAAGTTTGTTCCATAAGATGCATCAATTAGATCTCTACATTTTCGTTGTAATGCGATCACTGTCGCTCAGAAATATGAAATATTCCTATTACAGTAACGTTTGAATTTTCTGAATATTTTTTATTGGAACGTTCGAGGGTTTTCGAACGATGTTGAACAGAGTAGGAAGACAAAAATTCTAGTGTCGCGTTGGCTCAGTCGGTTGAAACTTTACAAATCACATGGAAAATGTTAAGCACAAATTTTTGCGCCATTGTATTGGATTATCCAGGTCAAGTTTGTCTAATTAAAAGAAACACATTCATTCATTTCTTTTGTATAGTGTAGCCAAAATGCAAATAAGTCGTTTGCCTATTTTAAAGCTTATAACGAATTGCTGGGCATCCGGCAGATCAGTACAAGCTAATGATTTAATTAAATCTATAATTTACCCTCAGCAGGAGTATTTTGAGAAAACCAACAAGTTGGGTTACCTGTCACCAGGTAAATTATCTATTTACGTATATATCATCGACCTTAACATAATACATAACATAATACAATACATCATAACTTCAGACACATACATAACAAGAAATTGATATATAGTAGTAATCAACACATTCTAAACAATCTTTATTATATTCGATTCACATATGGACATGGTTGATGACATCGAGAAGCCATTGATAGATATTGGTGATTGAAGCATATTAAACCCGAAAGAATGTTGTAATGGGATCCTGTTCACAGTCCAGTACTTTGCCGCAGGCTCACGCTCATTGTGTTTATCGTTGTTATGTATATATTCTAATATATCTTACAAGGAGAGGTCGTTGGGTCATCGATTTTGCTAAAATTCTTTCTAACGAATCTAGAAGAAAAATAAGTCGACTCGCGTTCTACACTTTTTGTCAGTATTCGTTATTTAGGAAGATATTATTACAAGATAAATACGACCAGTCCATATTATGGAAACAATAAGTTTTAAGCAAGTTTTGAGGAACGATAACACAACTTACGACAAAAAGAAAATGGTACTTGTTATACTGCATTTACTGCAATATAAGTTGTTACAAATGAAATTGCATATGCATTTGCGTAAAATAACGATCCTAATATTAGTAAGATGTAGTTAGGTTAGGTTAGATAGATTAAGTTTGGTCAAGTTATGTTGGGTTAGGTTAGATTCTTTGAAGGTTGGTAACTAACTAACTTTTGAATCACGATCGCCCTACGCCTCGAGCAAAGTGAACGCTATTCAGAACTCTCCCCTCTGCAACATATTCGAAATTCAATACAATCGAAGCTAAGGCCTCCTTTTCCGCGGAATTAGCCGAATATTTTGCCCCGTCGTGTTAAAAAAGGGAGATTACGATAAAAGCGACGGCGAATTGTGTGGCCTTTTTATTTCGAAGCGTTTATGGCATCAAAGGATTTAGGTGGTCCGAGGCACGAACAGAGTGTCAAATTCAACGCAGCCCAAGTTGTTAACAAATTTATTTCATTCGGCAGTAGAAAAGATACGGGATCCATAAATGATTTTTGAAGCGTCACGGTTAACTTATACCGTGTGTTGGATCTGCAAGGGAATATAGGGGAGGAAGGTCTGCAAAGAGGAGGCAGAGATTTAGGTGCGGAACACGATAGGAAATGACAAATAGAAGGAGAATATGAATAGCTTATTAGGGGACAGAGATTCGGGTGTGGAACATGATAGGAAATGACAAATGGTAGGAGAATATGAATAGCGTATTAGAAGGCAGATTAGTGAAAGAGTTATGTGTCTATCGCAGGACGTTGGACATTTGAGCGCTTGGTAGTAGAACTGAGTTGCAATAAAAAGTGAAGAGACATTGTTACCACAGGCTAGTTATATATAATGAAAGATAATAAGTAACGTTAATTCTGAAGCCAAAAATTGATATTAATCACCATTTATCATCTACGTGCTTCAATTACAATAACAAATTTTCACAGAAAATTAACTTCTCGAAAACTTGTTTCTCTGCAAATTTATATCATTTATTAGTCCCTACGAGATCATTGTTATCATATCATTTATTAATCGTTAAAGAACATTGTGAACAAAATCTCACTTTATGTAAATTGTGTTTCAGCACAATGTCGTTGTTCCCTAACAACATCATTACGGTGTTATTTCTTGTTGTAGCAATCTGCAACTTTTCTATTTTTTTCCATGATGCTGAATAATAATAAAACGCGTAATTTCGTTCGCGTGACTCTGCCAATTACTGAAACAATAAAAATACGTCGACGCGGAGTCTCGCCCATGACAGCATAAACGTGTCCCTTATGGCAATAGCTTTTAACGTATCGAACGCCAAGGTAGGAAGACTTTCCCCCGGGGGAACATATTTCTATTCTTGGTTTCTCTTGAAAGTCCATTAGATTCATAGGAATCTAAATTTTGCAGAATATTTAAATATAGATCTTCTTTTTTCTTCGTTTGGCTTAGTTACACTCACGGGATGCTAAGACCATATAACCGACCAGAACTGCACTTAACCAACGTTTTTGCATCGTCAGCGACGGCTCACATTTCAAAGATACCTTGAATCACCATCGTCGCATTACAACCTGTTGCCATGGACGTTGGTGGCACGTAAAAAACCCGTATACGTAAACCATGCGACGATGGACCGCAGTTTCTTTGAAATTGCCCATCTGCCGTTACCTCCTGTACGATGTAGGGGACACAGACCATAACTGACGGCCTGGAGAGTGAAAGAAAATTCAGTCGAAAGGTTTATATCGTCAGACTAAAACGTGCGAGTTTTGCTTTTTGTCTAAGCGTGGAAAAAAACTAGGTTTCGTATTATTTTCAAGATTATTTGTAAGATTAAAACCTAACTCAATCTGGTGACGTAATTCTGTACACAACGATACTACAATAATTTTGTAGTAACATCAATCGACACGAAAACCGACAATATTTACCAACACGAAGCATCTAACACACAGTGAAATATGTATGATCGACGATAGTTTGTCACGACGAGCGTAATTTTCAGTCGCGTGCGGTACGATCTTTCTCGAATTTTAGCGGCGAGATTGTATTAAACTCTTACAACTCGTGCCTAGAAAATTATTAAAAGGTGTAAACCTGCGGCTAAATACACGTAATGACGAATATACTTCAGTGAAATAAACTTTTTGCGAAAAGAATACGTTTTCTAACCGTATCGTAAACTAACCTATATTTTCTAAATGGGATGTTTGCGGTAGCCGTGATTATCCTCGTTCAACTCCCTCACTCGTAAGTTTTCCAACGGTGTCACCTACGCAATGTTAGGGAAGGTTGGGGCAGATTGAGGGAATTAAAGGAGAAGATCTCTCTGATAGTGTCGAAAGTAGTATAGTTAGCGGACAAGTGATGTCCTAACTCATATTGCAGACAACTGGAAGTGGGAGACAACATTGTCGACTCGTTGCGGAGAGACGTAAGACGAAATTCATGTCACGTGACACAAGCGACGTAGCTGTAGAGTGGCAGTGGCATAGTGCGACATCATATCGCCGAAAGGGAACCATCTGGGAAAGGGAACCCTGATCATATGACGTAATAGGTGTAGACCTATGTAATGTATAGTACATATAGTACATATAGTACTGCTAAAAAAACTAACCACAAAATAAAATTAAAAGATTTTCTAAAAGTATTAGGCGCATTTGTACCGATACAATGGACATGTATACTTCAATTTCCCTATATCTCGCTTCCAAATATTGTGTACTTATCCAAATATCCTAAGGTATTTATAGCGCGACAATATCTCTTAAAAGTAAAATACGCTGACACTCATCATATTACGCATGCCTGAGATTCTCCCTCTAGAAAGAAATTCCTTGGCTGTCTGTATTTTCTATGCGCACTAGCAAACAATTCAGAAATTGATATATGTAGCAGTAACTGCACATCACTGTTTGGCATTGATAGTGGAGTAACTTAAGAAATATCAAATTTGCTTTTATTGGTAAAACAGTATATTTATGGTCCCATCAGTTTTGCATCAGCCGGCAAAATTATTGCTCATGGCGAAGGATTCTACACGAAGGATTCTTTGAAAATTTTCAATAGCCTCTTCTCTGAAATTTATATTTTTTTAAGTTGTACCACTATCAATGCCAAGCAGCGATATTATAATATTCGGCAACTGAGACAGCGAAATTTCCAATATTGCATATTTGATATTACTTTCATTCAAAAAGGGTGAGATCGGAGCTAATTTTTCTTCAAACAAAGATTCTTCTAGCCATTTTACACAATATATTAATCGTTTAACGACTTTGTAAGAACGTTGTCTCCGAAATTAGTGAAACTTATCTTTGCAGCGGCTTACTATAGGGATTACGTGTTGAAACTTTCAACTTTGAAGATAAATATTTCGACTTTGGCAAAGTCAGGCTCTGTAAAAATTGGATCACGTATAGATAATATACTAAATAATATATCGTTGAAATCTGGAAAAGATTGTAGGAAATCAGCCTACGCTACAAATCTTTTAAGCTGCGTCTCCACTGACAGCAACATCGAGCAGCTTTTTATGATTAGTTTGGTTCAATTTCAGTTTCAAGGTTTTCTCTTAGAATTTTTATTCAGAAAATGTCGCTTCCAAGAGCTAACCTACTTCCTATATTGCTCAACGAAAACGTTTCTTTGCAGTGCCTTTTTTTGTGTTTCTTTTCCCGCCATTTCGGAATATTTACCTCTTTATCCCGTTTCTCGTTTCTTGCCTCTGTCGTTCGTATTCTTTAGGCGGATTCTGAACCACCAGAGACTGCGCTGAAATAAACTTTTTGTTTGTTCCCTTCTTTGTTATATTCAAAGTCGCTTCGACTACCATAGCTATTAACGACTATACGTCAGCAATACACTGAGGTCTTTAGCGGTTACTGAGTTGCTTACTTCCGTAATCGGATGAAAATACAGGTATACAAACATCAGATCTGGACACTCGCTAGGGGAAACCGTCCGGAAATTGAATCGTAAAGAACCAACATGGAAGACAAGAAAGTCCTCGTTCTTGTCAGGCAGACACAAATGAGTAGAGTGTTCTGTGTCCGTCTGAGACAATTATAACATATCACGCATGCGCAGAGAATCTTATTTCTTCTGTTGGTTTTTCACGACTCAATTTTCGGACGGTTTCTACTATGCTTTTGATATGTGAGTGTCTAAACCTGTTTTATATGATCGTGAATGGCAATTGTTGAACATCGTGATTAAACAACATTTATTGAAAGTTTTACTTTTTAGCAGATACCCAAATATACACAACCGTGTTAATGTAAGAGTTGCTTAAGATTCGTGTGTACGGAAGTCCCACTTGTAGCTGAACCTTCAATTCTGGCTTTTAATAAGTAATGCGCAGAGAAGAACCTCGCCCACTTCGATGAGCTTGAAATATGTTGTTTGTGTAACCTTTTCCTATACTGGTTACCGCTGCTGTGTTTTAGTTTGCCAGATGTCGGCAAGAAATGAAGATTAAACGTAGGTTAAGTTTACGCTACACTTTGACGTACAGAGCCATCTTGCATCTTAGCGTATAAATTACACGACTGATTAATTGCTGAAATAATTAATTATCTAGGATTCGGTTTAGGGTGCCGGGTTTAGTTTAAGTTAGGATACGCTTCCAATTCGGCCGCCGTAATTCCCTAAAGTAAAGATGATCTAAACCTGATTCAAATTAAATCAAATCTATTCCGGACGCTAGAAATACGATACATTTTACCTAACATGCTTTCGTATTTAACTCGCAACGTAAAATCGTGCGAGGGTGTCTTGTATCGGAAAAAATTGCTCGAAATAAAGACCTTGACAACATATTTCATTCCTCATCAATTTCGGTGATCTCTTTTCCGCAAAATTACCTTTTAATATTACATTTTATCGATCTGTTAAATACTACTTACAGCAGCATGGCAGTTCAGATAACGCGTATTTAACTCTCGGATTGTAAACGTTTTTACGGTACTCTCAAACTGTGAACGTGGTTCTTTCGTGTCCGACGCATTTCTCAGTAAGCAGTACTTGTTTAAAAAATCAAAAAAAATTCAAGAAAAATTCAAAATCAAAAATTCAAAGGTTTATCATAAACCTTTTGCCAAATAACTTCCTTTAAGCTGGCAGGGAAGGGTTTTCTACCTGTTAGCTAGCAAGAGATTCTCAACACGGTCGAAATACCCACCTTTGCGGTTTAAGGATTAAAATTTTAGGACAAAAAGAAATGATTGTTTGTGCGATCGTTGACCTTGTTGCCTTTTTGTTGTTGTTAGATATATCCGTCGCCACGTTGTTGCTTCATTGTCGGCGCGAAAAAAATATTTCTATAAGTTGCTGTTTATTCGAAACGTTTTGGAACATTTGGCGGACAACTGACGACAAATGGTTGCTCGTTGTTACTTCAATGGAAACCAGGCCTTACCCGAACAGTAGGCAACGAAATTACAATACATTAATAAATACTTCTCGTTACAAGAAGTGACACTCGTCTTCAGAAATTGATCGGAAGATACAGCAGAACTTCGTTCGTCCGAATCCCGCTTATACAAACCAGATCTTGCTCAGTGTCAATTATACGAGCTCGTGACTGAGCCTCGATTACTCGTGACGTACTTTCGGTTATGCGAATGCGTATTCCAGTCATACGCGTCCGCGTGTTTTGTTTAAGCTGGTGCATAGTTTACACAGTTCGCGTGGAAATTGTCGTTCAATCTGAATTATTCGAACGTCAAGCTCTATTATCGAAACTCATTGCAGCAGCTGTCGGTGGTAGCAAACGAGCCTCTGTTATCCGAAATATCCGACCACCGGTTCGAACAAACGATGTTCCACTGTATTTCTATTAAGTGTATTCTCAATCAAACATTTTGATGTTAATAGCAATAGAAAATTATTTGTACGAAATCTGTGATCATTTGTTTGGTTAAGCTCTTCACTGTGCTTTGTTAACCTTTTTTTAACCGACGTATGTATATCACCTGTAATGTGATATTGAAACTTTACCGTGTCGGATATATGCCATGTCGAAGGTAACGTGAAAGCTGCAAAAACCTCGAGTCGTATCGAATTACGGTGGTTTGCAGATACTGTGGATTGCGCGGATCATTATATATCTATGTATCTTTTTTGTACGCAAATCACTAAAGTGGGGATGAAAACAGTTTTCGAGGAAAAGAAACACAATTTATACTTTTCAGGAAACCTATATATACCGGGTGGTTGGTAACTGGTGGTACAAGCGGAAAGGGGGTGACTCTACGCGAGAAAGAAGTGGAAAATGTAGAATAAAAATTAGATCATTGTTTCGATTGACGTTATGTTGATAAACAACATTATTCTTTAGATTTAAGCACTAGATTCAATTAGAATCAAATATACAATAAACTATATTCGTGACGTTATAACACGCCGGAAAAACTTACTTAAAATTCTTATTGAGAATTGATTGTAAATTTACTCTAAATAAAAAAAAAAAAAATGTTGATAAACGCTTCTAATGTGCCCGAAGTGTTTTCCTATTAACCTATTAACTTACTATCCGACTTTTTTATCCTATATTTTCTTTATTCTATTTTTTTATTCTTATTTTTTTTATTCTATATTTTCTTCTTTTCTTTAATTATTCTATTATATTTTCTTTAATTATTCTATATTATATATTTTATAATATATAAAAATAATGTAATCTAATATGTAAATTTATAATTAATATATATATATGTATATGTATATGTAACAGAAAACCAACTTTTTATGTTGGAAAGAGTTTCGAAAAATATCGCATGTTAATAATATACAGGGTGAGTCAATAAAAACTACCACCTGAGTAACAATTATCTAGTGATTTTATCGAAGAAGTGCGCGAAGTGAAATTTGTTGTATTCAAAGAGCCTGATCGGACAAGTAAACTTTGACCTTAAGTATTTTAACAGTCGCCTTATATTTTCCTTTATATCTCGTCGCAGCTGCTAAAAACGACGAATTCAACGACATATAATAATAGTGACGAACGAAATTATTTTAAGGTTATGTAAGCGCTTTCGTATCGCCGATGCAGATATAGGTATGTCAAATTAAAGATTGTCGAGTCCTCGAAGGTCGGATGAGGTGCCAGTAAATAATAACAATAATATGAAACACCGCGATATCTCGGCAAGTAACTAACAAAATCAATCCACGTCACAATCAAACTACAGTGTAAAATATTTCGTTAACAGCGAAAGGCAAGCATATTTAGGGCACAATTGAATGCAGTTGATCGTTGTGTTCGAAAGCGCGTGAAAGCTTTTACGAGGCGAGCTAAATAGCGAACAGATTTTAGTGAAAGCATGCTAATAAATATTGGTCTTGCGTGATTTATCATTAAACACGATTGTTCTTGCGTGTTCAACGTTAAACTTATTTCCTTCTGAATGTAATTATCATTTTTTTTTTTTTTTTTTTTTTTTTTTTTTTTTTTTTTTTTTTTTTTTTTTGTCGAAATACGCATGTACCCGATATGGAACATGATACTGTCACTGATAATGATCGTATAGAATTATATTTATTTTGTGCCGGCAACTACGAAATAGACAGAGTAGTGAAAAATTGATCCGGTTCGACGTTTTCACGTGCGTTATTCGCGGGTTCAACGCGTAGAAGAGAAAGGAAATCAATCAAATATAATATATTCATTTTCTTGTCTTTGTTTGTGATACGAGTATCCATTTTTCATAGTGAAAATACAATTTTTTTGAGATTTCTATATTTTCCCAGGTGTTCCATGTTAGATATTGTTTCTTTAACTCGTCGTATTTGACGTTTTTACGTTTTTTACCGCCACTTCAAGACAGTTAAACTTCCGCGTAGCTAACTATCAGAGCAGAAATTTTTTTTGCCAAACTTACAAGATCGGATGTTCCATATTAAGTGCGGTATTGGCAATCAGCCAATTCTTTGAGACCGTTTCCTCCTTATACGTGCCATTTTCTGCTCTTCAGTACACGTCTCTGCTGCTCTATCTGAACAAATTGCAATTTTCTTCGCATAAAAATGTTATTCCGTTGCTTGGAAATTGTACTACACTGTACTCCATATTACTCTTACAAGTGGATCTCGTGAGATTCGGTTCGCCACGCATGAAATCTCGTCTGTGGCGATGCCTCGAGGTAAATGTCGTTGTGTACACAATCTCTTTTGACGGAAAACCGAGTATAGAATAATGAACACACGGAAATATGCTCCACGTCGGAAGTAGCCTGCGTTTAATGCGAAATATGCGCCTAGAGTTCAGACGTACACGTTTGTCGTATACAGGGTGAGTCGCCAGAAGCACGTCACCTGGACAACTCGTTCGATTGTTGAGATACGGAGATTTTTTCGCGACGGAAGACATTTTTCCTTACGGTGGTCGTGTTTACAGTTTTTGAAGCTCACTCTCATTTTTTCCAAACGAAACTACGTGTCTTTGAGCATCTACGATCGCGCAGCTCTTCCCAGTGTGAAGTCAAATACCACTTGGACTTAAGGTCACTCAAGGTCACGGACGCGACAACGTGAGAAAATCAAAGTGAAAGGTAAAAGTTCCTTGCGAATGCTTCCGAAAAGTGTGTTCTCGGCTCTATCGGCGGAAGAGATCTTTAGAGACACTGAGATCCTTCAAAAGCTAGCACTCTGCCCAGACTTGCTGAAAAAGCAGTGTCGATCGATTCTGTGTCGGTGATGAAATGATACGGACTCCATGGATCCTGGCGATGATGTTGGTACCAGGATACGACTGGAACGAGAACTCATCTAAATTATAATGAAAATTACTTTTTACGACAAGCACAGTTACGACAAATGTGAAGACCCTGTGCACAAGGTTAATGCGAACGAAGTATAGCTTGAAACAAGAAAGAAAAATGCAGAATTTTTTTTTTCTCTCAAAATAACTTACAGAAACGACTGTCATGGACACTTCTGCTGAAAGGTACTCGGACAGTTGCTTGTTTTTGACGATTTAATTTACAGTTACGGTATCACGCGTGAGGATTGCGTTGATAGATAATGAGATAATGACTATACTCTGTGTCGTTATTTTATTATTACAAAATGATAGCACGGGCTTGAAATGTGTGATTAATTTAAAAATGAAGCATGCACATTCACAGGAGCGAAAGAAACTACGGCACGATTTCTGTGACAGACTGTCTACGCAATCTGCATTCATAGACCATGCACGGGTAAGTTTACATCATAATTAATTCGACCTGATACCGATAACTTGCATTCCAAATTTTGATACACCGTCGGTTAACGTTTCAACGAGTCAGGAAACGAGGACATTCTTTGCCTACTTTTAGTCCAATTTTCGAAGCGAATTTTATGCCGAATGAAGCATTAATTGCGATAAATTATCAAGTTGAGCAGACAATTAGCTTCTTAAGTATAGGAGTTTCAAAAATGTGCACATTCGTTAACGCATCGGCTGGTTACATAAGAAAATTCTTCTCAGAGACTTTACCGACTGCGCAACGACTTGTTAACGACGAATTTGAATTGAGACTCTAAAAATTCGCAATTAGATCAGATTCTATGTGACGGGTGATACGTTTGAAAAATATATGCTACAGCGACATTCGCTTTTCTTGACTTTGATCCTTAGGAATGGTAATGGATACGTTGCGTATATCGATATATCGGGGTTAGGACGAGGTTAAGTTGTGAATCCCATGATATTAGCCGTATCCAAGAAACCACACAGTTGTCAGAGTATCGCTGCAACGGCCAGCAGCAGTTGGAGCACCGCTTTCGCGGCGTGCAGCGATATTCCGCGACTTATCTCATCCGGCTTTGACCTTATCGGCAAACTTGAATACGCGACGATGCTACACCTACGTGCTTTTGCTGTAATGACATAGCTGTTATTAAAAATGAGCCACGAGTAATAATTATAATTGCAACGACTATTATCGGAGTCGTAAACGTTGCTTTAGTTTCGAAAATTCGCCTCGTACCTTCTCGCCCTGCGAATACTCTATTATACTTGGATCGTCGTACAATTATATTATACTACGAATACTGTATTATGCTTTTCACGCGATTTTAGGCCAAAATTTTACGAAGGTCGGAATATTCTTTCATATGCAGACAGCTGTATCGAGCTTGCTCTCGTGAATTTTGAAAGTCCAACTTTTCATTCATTTTTTTAACAGCCGGCAAAACCCACGGCAACGATACGATTTTGATCACCTCCGTGTCAGAAATTAACTGTCAGCTCGACTTGAAAGTTTATGACGATTGATGTCTCATCGTGAGAGATACCATTCGGCACAAAATTCAATTGCGAAATCGTAGGACCAACCGTGGGGCGATTTCTCGCGTCACTGTTTCATTGTTTGTTGATTTTATAAGAAGACGCTGCTTTTCATGTCGCAAGTATTACTTTTGATTATCGGTTCCTCGTTGCGCCGATATTCACAGATGCATACTTGTACACATTGCTCTGATATTTATACAACGTTGCTGCAAGTCGATCAAAGTGAAGCAAATTTGCCTACATATATATATATATATATAAAACGAAACAGAAGCACCGCTGTTACTTCCTATCCTATTATCAGCGAGCAATAATTATACTCGTGTGGAATCAGATCGCTCGCTCCGGTATTGAAATCAACATATGTACGTCGTAGTAAATCCACTTGCCAGGATGAGTAGTATTGTAATAGACGCATAGCGTAAAACTAGGTTATTTTATTTTACGGTGTATGGGAAACTTGGAAGGAACTTCTTCGACAGAAACGTCGATGTGCAACGCGGGTTGGTATATTGATCCGGAAAGAAATGATTTTCAGCAAGCTTTTAACCCGTTCAGCCTCCGTGATCACCTATACACCATACACGTGTTGAATAAAATCCGCGTTCTTGGTTTAAGGACGAAGATACAAAAATACAATCGACCATAATTTACATATTACGATATATACCGATATTTCGTATAAATCGAGCACTTTTTTACAGCTTTTATCTTCCGGTTATCTCATCCCCTTTCATTAATCCTTCCGATTAATAATCAACTCTGTCACCTCGTTAGCGTCATACGTATCTGGCAACATAAAACACCGAGCGAAAAGGAATTTTTTAAAGTCTCTTGATATGATGTAACGAGTCCCTGTATTTACGAGAGAAATTCCGTTACTGCGATCAATGAGCGCACGACTTGCGAAAACTACGAAGAGGCTACGAAGCGCGCAACCATTTTTTTTTTTTTTTTTTTTTTTAAATAGAAAAGACACGTACATTACACTTACCTGTTCTTTACAATTGTATAGTCGTATAATTTGTTTCGACGCAGTAGAATCACATATATTGTATTTCGTGGTAAATAGAATGGAACCTCTACTAGCCGAGAATCTGTTGTTCGAACGTACCGCTGTCCGAACATCTCATTAGCTAAACGAAATATGTTTTGCCTGTCTGTTGGTGTCCTCTACTATCATCAAGAAAATAGAGAAAAACACGTCAGTACAAATTGGCATGGTATCGAGTGGCACGTAACTTTACGTGAACAGTTGTTTGACAGGTGGACGCGTAAAGATCCGTACAAAGGTGAACTTCGTTCTTTCAAAATGGGACAACACACGACAATTTTTAGACGATACGAAATGGAAAATGGAATGGCTTGTTCACGTTTTTGAACGATCGAACACGTTATTTCATGCGATGGCGATTTATTAATACATCGGTGCACTGCTACTCTAAATATTCGAAGCGATGACCTCGAGCATGCCTGCTGTTGTCCGTGACACGAAGTTCCGCTCGTTGCAGTAAATTCTGATGCGTGGAAACGAACAAACATCGTGGATCCGCTTCTCTGCGCGCGCGTGTCGCTTTATCTCGAAGCGCTTCCGCAGAGTTCGCGGAATCGCCGTAAACAGCCGGACCGTAAAGAAAATGCCGCGACAAAAAGCCTGACGGAGATAAGTTCGGTGAACGAGCCAGCCAGTGATTTTTTTTATTAAAATTTTGCAGTTTCTTGGCAGCACGAACGTCATTGGAAACATCTAATCTCTGCCATATTGGGTGAAATTTTACACGTTCGCGTTCCTGCGAATTTTCAGTAATTTCACGATGTCTGAACTGAAAATCTTCCCAAGGTCACGGTATAGTTACAGGTCGTTGAAATCGTCGTGACATCGGCTACGATGTTACGAGATCAAACATTTAAAAATCGCCTTTTAAAAAAAGTCAGGATAACTTTCATTTTTCATAGGAGGAAGCATTCGTCGGCGATTTCAGGTATTGCAATTTTCAGCTGATCCAAAATAGATCAACTTCTGTTTCGTTGAAACATGTTTTCGTTCATTGCCGGAAGTGCTTCAAAAATTGTGCACACCATTTCGCTGAACAGCCTGTACAATCGACATAAATCTGAAGAACGTGTTGTTTAAATATTCGTTATAGACTCGGATTAAAAAAATAGTAAAAAGCGACCTCCGCCATTTTCTTGACGATTTCGATCAATTTTAATCTTCTCAAAAATTTTGCTCTGCCTGGTCCAATAATTCTCCCAACTTCTCGAAAAAAAAGAAAAAACTCGAGTCGTTTGGTGCAATTACAGAAAAGTGGTTCTAATTTAAGATACGCAAATATTATTTTTATAAATAACATTTTGCGAGAATTAAATGTTATGGTGTAGTATATTTCATAGTATCGCAGCTCTCGGGGCAAAATAAATAGAATTCTCGTGGCAGCGGTCAACGTGTTAAAATAAAACGAGAGACACTTCAGCAGCTAGGAAAAAGTGTAAAACTGCCGTAATAATTACAAAAATCTACAA
Organism: Bombus confusus; assembly: GCA_014737475.1. Classification (NCBI taxonomy): domain Eukaryota; kingdom Metazoa; phylum Arthropoda; class Insecta; order Hymenoptera; family Apidae; genus Bombus; species Bombus confusus. Next base: position 227,037 of record JACXIV010000082.1, read on the forward strand.
CGTTGAGAGGTCTACGATGCAATGGCTTCGAGAAACAGAAACGTTCAATTGAAAGTACCCAGATGAATCGACAAATAGGACAATTTTGACGGAATTGAAAAACAAATATTTGGCCTTTGCAATATAGGTCTCCACAAATCGGTGATGAACAAATTTTGGCATTTATATAGAAAAAAGGGCGCACGTGGCCAATTTCACTGAGCTTGGAACATATTGTCAAGGTGAACATTTTGACCAACTTTTTCCTATATGTGTTAAAAACTTGTGTACAATTTATGTTACAATTACGTTTCGTTCTGAAGTAGGCGAGCGTATTTTCATATAATCCAATTTGAACTTAACTCTTTGAGAAAGATAACCAGTTTTAATATAAGAATCGTACATAATGACCATTTAATGTACAAAGTATCATAGGATATAGAATAGCATAGAAGTATGCCATTCCTTCGTGTACAGAAAATTGGGAAGAACCGGTTCACAATTTCTTTTTTACCTATGACACATTAATAGAAAAAATCTGGGAAAGTTGTCATAAAATATATAGTTAATAGTCATAACAGACAGTTTTTTTTTTCTTTTTACGTGGGTAAATCCTCATGGACACCCGCCACTCTTGGAGGAAGCGGCAGGGTAGTATGGAACTCTATCCGACTAAAACCACACTAAAACTATTCGACGCTCAACAGGAGTGCCCCGTGACCCCTTTCCGGATTACTGCCAGAGCGCTCCCGCGTCTAAACATAACTTGGACGCTGAGAGGGGCCGCGTTCCCATAGCCATCCCCCAACGTCATCCCTGGCAGGCAGTGCAAGACCGTCTGGCTCCCCGACCAAACGGTTTGGCATCACCATGGCACTGAACTGGCCAGCAGCAAAACCATGGGAGGGCGGGGCAAGCCACTGCCCCGCCATCGTCCTTCCATTGACATAGGACGAGATCCATAAAGGATTCTATGCCGCCTCCTAAGATTTGCCTCCATAGGTCATGCACTATGCAGGTTCCACATCCATGGCCTCCTCCTGGCCACTCTTATCACCATCGACCCGGCCGACCTCTTCCTTCTTCTTCTTGTCTCCGCCGAAAGCAACCTGCGCCGAGCCGGCCTCTGTGTCTTTGGGCGTATCAGCAGCCGCCCTCGCGTCCTATTCGGTGCCTTTCCTTCGACGGGCCGGCGGCCTGCACGCCGGCGATCCTATCCGGTGCGTCGCGGGCACCCCAAGATCCCAACTCACCGAACAACGGGGGACTCGCAACGAGCATCCCCTGGCTCGATGTCCTGGTTTGCCGCAGCCATAGTATCGGTCGGACCAGCGACATACAATCTCGACGCGCGTGACCCTGCTCCAGACATCTACAGCATTGGAGTCGACGCGTCGGGAGGGGACGAATCCTGGCCTCAGACCAGCCTACCACCAACTTCCTCGTGCCGCCGTCATGGCCATCCGCAACGCCACCAGAGGCACAGATCCTCCTATCCGCGCTCAACGGGCAGCGGAGCCACGCGGAAGCTCTCTGCAGCTCGTCCACGATAATCTCGCTGGTGCGACAGCTTCGGCAACAGCCGCCATCATGTTATGTTATGTTATGTCATAATGTTTGAAATTGGTCGCCGAGGTCATCGCCATAAGTCCCGTCCTGGTTCCACTAACTCTTTCGCATCCCAACCCGGTCAAGGCCGATGCAGGGTGACGAGGAGCTCCACAAGAAGGTGAGGTGCGTGGTCTTGACAGGTATGGGTCCACCAACTTCTCCGAAATTCTCCACAACGGATCTGCAAACGGCAAAGATGGGTCGCCACCCGGCTGTAGGAGAATATCAGATCCATCAGGGTTTGCCACAGCGTAGTCATACGCCGCGAAAACCACCAACAGGCTGCTAAAACTGTCGAAATATTAACATGGTCGCACGAACGATCAAGGCAATAATATAAACAACTACCGGTTTCTAATTTTTTTATCTATGGTCCCCGTGCCAAAAAATCTGAAAAAATTACACATTAATTAATCATAACAAGACACTAATACCGCAGAAGTGTAAACGTGATCTGTCGCCAATATCGATATAGAATGAGCGTTTGAAAATTTTCCGAATTTTTTAAAAATCGATTCTGCGGTAAAAAATTCTAGAAAAATTCACAGATGTGCACGCCACTGAGTGGAATATCCCTGATTTTTCTCAGAATTTTCCGTTAAGTAGAACTGAAGAAATGGAGCTTAAATTGTAAATTGCTTTTTGTTTTAAATTGCAAGACGCATAGTGCTGCTGTATTTGTTGTATTTATATTTTTGTTATAATTTTCTAACGAAGCATTTGTGGACTTTTTACTACGCGATATTTCAGTCTGCTTTTTTTAAACTTACAAAACACACTGGTAAAACTTAACAGAAATTAACAAAAATTGGGAAATTGATTGATCAGATAACGAGAATTTACATAATTTTAGATGAGCAGAAGAAATAACAATGAATGTACAATTTTAAATTAAATTTTGAAACGTGAACTGACGACAATGGCACGTTGCACTATACATAAAGATGGCACACATTTGCCAAAATGTCTGAGCCATCAAATGTCTGGAGTCCATAGATCGCGATTCGCTCTCTGGTGGACTAAGAGTTAGTGATCCGATAGGACTAATAAACTACGAAAGGGTTTTACGAGCGACGCAAATTGTCTTTAGACCTCAAACCCTCGGACGTGACGAGTCTTACGTACAGGGTGGCCTGTAAGTCACTTTCTCGTCTAGAGGTTATGTGACTCTCCTCTATTCTATATTTTACAATTTTTTATACACTTTCAAAATGTATTTTTTGGAAATTTATAATTAGAAAATTCACAGTAGACCAGCGAATAAAAACAATTGAATTTTACTTTCAAAATCAATTAAGTTTCACGTAAGTCGTCAAATTTTACTTTCAAAATCAGTGGCCCATTCCCATGAGAAATGCGTATCTATTTCCACCTCAGTGGGTAAGACAATTAGGGGGAAGGTGCCAAGCAATCATAACTCAAAGTTTACTCACTATACATCAGCACGATCGTATCTACGAGTTCTTCTGTTACGTTAACTGGTAAAGGATATCGCTTGGCATTTGTTTTAACATACAACATAACCTATATTTCGAGGAAGATTATGCCACGCCGTTCGTAAAAAATTTTTGCCGCCGCTTGATATTTTGTATTGCGACAAAAGAAAAAAAAGCGATAATCAACGGCTTCTTGCATTTTTTCTTATTTATTCTGACTTTTGCGCAGCTGATTTGCGTACAACTTGACTTGCTTAACGAAGTTTAGGGTTAAGGTTAGGTTTGTGTTAGGTTTCGGTTAAGGTTAGGTTTGTGTTAGGTTTCGGTTAAGGTTCCCCTTCCGGCACTACCCCCACCCCCTCCCCAAGAACGTGGAAGCCTATGAAGGTTTCTCCACATAAAAAAAAAAAAAGAACGAAAGGATTCCCCGAGGACGGGGCCCGGCGTGCAATGGCCGCACAATGTACCGTAGCCTACGATACAGAGATGAGGGTGCGAGGTCTGCAGCTTCCCTCATTCGTGGACGAGTCCATGCGCGAGGGGGTCGATAATGGATGCGTTTGTAGTTCCAGGTTCCCCTTCTCACGCGCCCGGAATGGCCATTGCGGGAGTTTTAGCCGGTAGAAATCCGGCACTATCCTACGCCCTTCCCCAAAAGGCGCGGGATGTCCATGAAGGTTTACTGCACGTATAAAAAGAAAGTAAGGGGAATCAGAGTTAGAGTTAGGTTAGGATTCCCCAACACATTTGGGTAAGACGTATAAATTGTGTTGAGGTAAGATGCCGCGTTACATTGATCGCAACTTACTTGTTTTAGCAAACAATGTGTATTTATCTATCTGTGTATCTAGTGAACGATGCAAATCTTTGACGATGAGAACCGAACGGAGGAAGATGGACGGAGGATTATCTAGGATCTGCTGCACTAACATCAGAGGATAAAGCTAGAATTGCAAATAGGAAATACACAACAAGATTTCTTGTTTCGTTCCCGTCTTTTCCAAGTTTTATTCGGGTTGAATGTATGTAATATGTGTATTGTAATGTGTATGAGAAGAATTCATGCTTAATTTAGTAGTTTTCGTTTAATAGTGTACGATTTGAATAACAAATATAGTTTGTTGATTTGATAGAAATATATGCATTAAACTTTTTATAAGTTCAATAAGAAGCCTCCGGACACCTGGTCCCCCAAATTTTCTTATGTTAATTTATTACAACACTAAGTTTTGCGGCACTGGAAGCCTAAGAGTAGCTCATCAGCGTGATTTACATCCCATAAAGATTATAGCTGTGACGTTATGTCCAAAGAGTACCAAATCATATCTTATCTTTTTTTGAAGATTTATACTCCGTTGGTCCGTTGTGAGTTTTTCCATTATACGTTCCTAAAAGACAGGCCTGAAAAATCTTGAGAAGGAAATTTAAAAATATACAACGAAAGAAAGTTATGTAAGTCTTAAATGGGAGGGTGACTTATGGGCCATCCTGTATAGATCTCCCGCGCATTTTCTCAAGAACGAAAACTCTTGTACTCATGGCGAACGCGGTACTCCTTCACTCTGTTCCGTTAAAAGTTGGAAATTCGCATACTCCTACGCGGTGTGAACTCCACTACATAATAACGTTTTATGGCTTGCGTGTAAGGAATACCTATGTGATACGCGGGGCTATATACGCGGTGAGCGCGAGTTGAGAAACAATTTTTCACCGTGAAGTAGATTTGTAGCTATACAGGGTATTCTGCGTAATACAACATACGCTTCTCCCATCAATTTTTCATTTGCCACTATGTAAGAAAGAAAGCTTTAAATCAAAATTTATATATACCGGGCGTACAACAAATGGGGTCCCATTGCGTCGACACTGCTTTTACCGAATTACGATTCACCGACAAGAGCTTTCATCGACGACAGTATTAATTGGCAACGATATAAACAATAACAAGAATATATTATAACAATAATCGACGCAGAGTTTAGCCAATTGTTTGCATAGTGCTCGAGCAAAGTATTAAGTTGTCCCAAAAGTTTCTTTCGTTTTATAAGCAAGTAATAGATACACGACATTTTTTGCTTTTTATTATTTGTATTATTTCATAATTATATTATAATATATGTAATATTGTTCTTATTTATATTATTTTATTTATTATTACTTAGTCCGCGCCTTTCGGCTTTGGACGAGCTTTTCGATTTTACATCTCGTTTGACATACAGTGACGGCCATATACTTACGTACACTTCATATTTTAACTTTGAAACCTGATGTATTTCTACGGAACTCAGATAGTGGTACGAACAATTTATTTCTAAGAATGTTAAACCTTGGTGTACATATCTGCAGCAGAACTTTGACTTATTCCGAGAAAAGAATTATTTTGTAAATACTTTTTTGTGATCTGTTGCTTTTGTAGCGGACAACTACTTACGTAGGCTGCTGTTTCGCACAGTTAAGCCAAATATAAACAATGTGCATCAGTATCTGCTGAGCAGTGTTTACAGTTAGACGTATATATTTGTTTATGCATTTCCATGCTTCTTGTTCTGTCTTGATCCTCTTAATTTTCTCCATTTCTTCTTCTTCGTGTATTTCCTTTCTTTGTTTGCACCACCGTTTGAATGCCTTTCTTTCCTCTAAGAGAGCTTCTTTACTACATTTTCCTTTCATAAACTTTGTCATTTTTCTTCTCGTTTCTCTTTTCCTCTCTTTCCACTCCTTGCCGTACCACACTCTCTCTCTCCATTCCCCATTTCCTTATCTTTCTCTCTTTCACTTTCCTCTTTTGCATTGCTTCGTTTATCTTCTCTCTGATTTCTTTTTTTTTTTTTTAATTTATTTATTTATAATTACGATCAATTCTTTACAGAATTTTTAGTAATTAGGCTGGTGTTTACAATGTCGTGTGTTTTAAGTGTTCAATGGATGATTGATTCAAATGAATCTGGTGCTTAAATCTAGGGGGTAGTGGTCTCTCCGATTTCTGTCCACATTTCCTCTACTTAAGTTCTTCCATTACAGGTCCAGCCTTTTCATTCCTCCCTACACTTTCATTTGTCCATTCCCTTCTCTCCTTCTCTTCTTCCTTCTTTTCCTCATTTTTTTCTTAATTCTGGCCCCTCTATTTCTATTTCTAACGGCATGTGGTCCGACTCTGTTCTTTTTCCTACTTTCATGTCAATTATTTCTTCTGTTGCCTGCTGGTTGCTAATCACATAGTCTATTACTGAGTTCCCTCTTTCCCCAATGTAGGTCCACTCCTCTCCTTCTTTGTCTCTGCCATTGATTATCGACCAGCCTCTCTCTCCCCCAGATACTTTAGCAGTGTTCTTCCTTCCATATTTATTGTCTTGTTTTTTGACCTTCTGTATTTTTCTTTCCCTGGGTCCTCATTTATAGGCCCTCCCTCTTCTCCCGTTCTTGCGTTTCAGTCTCCGCCGATGATCATCACTTCATCTTCTCCTCCGTCTACTCTTTCCTCTATTTTCTCCCATGTCCCTTTTGTATCTTGGTTGTACACCACCATAATCCTATACGTCTTGTCATTATATGCTATCTTATTTATACTATTTGGTTTTCTATCATTTTATTGAATATTCTACCGGAACAAAATGGATCATACATAATTCAATAAAATAATATAAAACCAAAAATGTCGTGCATCTAATATTTCCTTATAAAACGAAAGAAACATTGAGACGATCTAATACAAGTTTGGTTTACAGTAGAACTTCTTAAACTATAGATCGCAACACCATGTGAAGTCGCACAACAGAATTATGGGGTCGTGAAAATTTGTACAACTGCCACACACCAGCGAAATGAAAAATATCATTCATCTATCAATAAAGGATCGACAAAAATTCACCGAGTTACTAATCGACATAAGTAGACACCATTTTTTTGAAAAATCGTCTAAGTGTATCCTTGCTTGGAAGTAGGAAAGATTCCCAACAATTTCTAAAATAATCTTAAGCTTATATAGATACTTTTATGGCGTATCTAATTATATTTATTATGCACTATATATATATATATCAGTCTGCATTCTAGTTTCATCCATGTAGAGAATATGTATCTCATTATCGTCATCGGTTAATAGCATGATCGGTCAACGTAATTATCGATGAAGTCTGGAGTCGATCAGGTTCGATGTCGATCAAGTCTGGAGTTGGAGAATTGTTGTTGATAAAACCAGTGTCCGTGAAATCTGTGTCGGTGATTTTAATGAGACCGCATGAAGTGGTCATGACGAGAATTTCGAGAATAGTTTATCTTCATAGTGAGACCGAAACCCAAAATAATCTTGTTTTTTTTTAAGCTTTTTGACACACTCAATGCAATACTCAAAAATTGAAGGAGAAAAAAAAAATTTGACATTTCACTTAGAAAGACAAATTCTACCTCTAAATCTCCTCTATGCCTCCACCAGTAAAGAAACTGTTGATACTATATTATTTATAGTATTACTATAGATACTTATTATATTACTTATTATATACTTATTATAGATACTACGTATTTCTTTGGACACTGCAATTTTTACAAGTAACATCGTCCTTTGTTGTTTGAAATAACGACGAAATTGCGGATGAATGAAGTTAGTGGGACACCCTGTATATAGCTTATACGGACGTATAAAAAAAATGGACGCAAAAGACAGAAGCCATCGTAAGCCGCGAGGCAAGGATTATCTATAAATACATGATGATAATAAATAATAAAAATATAGGAAACAATCCATGCGAAAATAATCCTTTATTGTTTGAAATAACGATGAAATTGCGGATGAATGAAGTTAGTGGGACACCCTGTATATAGCTTATACGGACGTGTCAAAAAAATGGACGTAAAAGACAGAAGCCATCGTAAGCCGCGAGGCAAGGATTATCTATAAATACATGATAATAATAAATAATAAAAATATAGGAAACAATCCATGCGAAAGTATTTAACCCTCCGCCTGCAACCTTATTTTTACTAACGTCGTCTGCATACTGGGTGGTTTAAGTCTATGCAGTTCCTTTTAGATTTTTGTATTTTAAAAAATCCTCCGAAATTCTTGGATATTTTCTCATGTTGCTGCGATATCATCGAATAGTTCCTATTGTTACTTTAATTTTTTTAGCAAAACAAAATTTAAACAAAAACGTGGAGAAAATGAAACAAATGAACTCAAATGGAGGATTAAGTAAATTAATGAAGCAAGCGTAGAATTCATGTATCCCGAAAGAACAACGGTATTTCAATAAGAAGAAAGTTAATCATTTTAATAACTAAATAACAATTTAATAATTAAATAAGTTTAAATAAAATTATAAGTTTAAATAATTAAATTAAAAAAAATAAGTTTAATACTTTTGTAATATCAGGTTGAAAAGTAAAAGGATATTCGAAAAGTTTTGAGAAACTGATTAGAGATATTAAGCAGAAGAAAATACATCGAAGTTTCGGCATCTGTTGACACCCTATGTACTTTTTCCGGCAGACTAAAGGAAACGCGATCAAATGGCGCACACGAGAAAAAGATAAGAAATATAGACATTTTTCTGACGTAAATGCAAAGGGATCTATATAAAATGTACGTAAAAGAATACTTCGAAAGAATTAAGAAGGATATTGACGGAAAAATACACAAACTACAAAATGGAAGCAATAAAATAACAGAAGCAGTAGAATAACACAACAGAAAAACACCGAAATAACAGAAGACGACGTAGATGGATTTAAGGGAACTTCGAGTAACGGGGCGCAAGGAATAAAAAGATGGAGGAAAACACAGTGACTCGGCTGCAAATAAAGCAGTAAAACTTTGAAGATATGAAAACTCGACGTACTAGAGTGAAACGTAGGCATCATTAAAAATCGAGCAATGAACGTGATGTAACAAATAAATTCGTTTGTGTTCGTAACAAAGGTACGAGAAAATGAAAGTTTGAGACTCAAGGAAAAATATATGGAGGTAATTCTAGAGATATCGATTTCTACTTCTACGTCAAATAAATCGGACGCTTTGTTGTCGTTGGGTCGTTTTAATTCACAGAAGGGATCGACTTTCCTTGAACTATGAGCCAGGGTAACCGATCGATTCTACAAAGATAATAAATTTAGCCATCGAAATTTGTTTTTCGTCCATTTATACCGATCCACCTTCGTTCTTTGGTTATTTTTCTACTTCCTTCATTTGATTAAAATGGTTCTTAACCAACTATGTTATAGCAATTAAACTTCGTTAATAAATGATAAATATAAAGGTAGTACGTCGCTATGGAAATAATAATAATAATTTTTAACATCATTTATATTTGTTTTAAAAAGTTATATGTTAATATAAATGATTGCGATACGAAAATAGAATGTTACATTGACCAGCGTGGTTCATTGATGCACCAGACTTGACAACGTCGTCGCCATTCGTATTGTCTTGCTTAACGTCGGATAATTATTACGATTCAGTCTTAATATGAACTTGAAGCATCATCACAACACATTTTTTATAACAAACTATTCTTTTTCTAATTATCTTTAATTAAAGAAATTGGTGTATTTCAATTAACAGTCGCTCGCTGTTTACATGTCTAAACGCATCCATTTTGCGACGTTGTCACGTACAACTCTACGTAGCTCTGCGTAGTTCGCATGTGAACCTATTTCTTCATTAGCATCTAAGAAAAAACTATATGGACAGTTTTACAGAAACTAATAAGTTCGTTTCATGACATTTCGATGTAATTTTGTACCAATTTTAGTACGGCTTTTGCATATAGCTTTCCTGTTCCAAGAAGAAAAAGTAAAAGTAAAATCCTCTTTTTTCAAATCTGCCATATGCCACTGTGCGATGCATCAACTTTTATTAACAGTTTTACAGACGAGTTCCTTGTGCTTCAAATTAGCTCTGTTCGGAATATGAGAATAGTCTCGAATTTTAAGGTTTTACTTCGTCGTTTTATATCGTTGTTAATTTTATTTTAATATTTATACGTATCGAAATCCGATTTTGAGTAAAGATGGGAATAATACAATAATTCACGGAAAGTGAGGAAAAACTGTGCCACCTGTTTAGGTGCGATCGACGATAATGTTGTAAAAGATATTACGTGACGATAATGATTCACGATAAATAGATAGAGAAATGGCGTTCCAAATGAAAGTAAATTTGCCCTGGCCCTATTTCTCACTTAGAATCAGGGATTCAAAATAACCATTATTTTAAATATTTTTTTTTAAGTATTAACTTTTATCCAAATGGAAACCAGTTATTAATTATAAATATAAATAAAGATATAAATCTGAAAGAAATTTCTCAAAAAAATTAAACGACTAAAAAGTATTAATTTTTAATCGTTCCGATTACGAATAGTCGTTATGAGTGATTACGATTTTCTTTTTCTATCAGTAATCACTATCGATGACGGAAATTTAATCTTGGTTACCAGTAACCAATATAGATGAGCAGAATTTTTCTTCGGTTATTAGTAACCATTATCGATGGCCCGAATTTTATTTTGGTTACCGATAACCATTATCGATGGCGGAAAGCTTTTTAGGTTATCTCTAACCAATATCGACGACAAAATTTTTTCTGGCTACATTCGTCTATGTTCGTTATCAAGATTACTGGTAACATTCATTAACAGCATAACAAAATGTAATTATAAAACTTGTTTATTAACCAAAAAGGACGGTATGAAAATACATAAGATAAAGAATGGCATAAAAGTTATTGTAGTATAATATTTTTATTAACACTTGTATTAAAATCGTATGATAGTAACTTTTATTCTATTCTTTATTTCATACATTTTTTTCAAATTTTTTTGAGAAGTTAGGAGGATTAGTTTATTAGATGGCATGTGAAAATATTTTGAAAAAGTTGCGATTGGTCGGAATAGCGAAGAAAAAAGTAAAGGTCATATTTTAGAATTTTTTTAGCCGGCCCTGTGAATAAAAATTCACACAACACATTTTGAAGATTTACGACAGTTATAGAATATGTGATGAAAATTTCATCGGAGTCGGTTGATGCGGAAACAAACGACAGGCATCGAAAGATGTAGGTTTATTACATTTATAGAGCATATGTCGTGAAAAACTGCGGTTTTAAAATTTTTTAACCGCTTCTAGCTCACAGCAACGTTAACTGTCCTCGATGAAATTTTCAGCGTGTATATAACTGAAACAAATCCACGAAACGTATTGTTTAAAATTTCATTACGAACTCAGATTTAAAAAATGTACTAAAAAGCGACCACCGCTATTTTCTTCGCGATTCCGACAGTTTTTTCGAAAAAATTTTTACACGTTCGTTAATAAATAAATTCGTCTAATTTCTAAAAAAAAACTCGTTGTTTAATTCAATTTTAAAAGGGGTTACTCTGTTTTAAAGGGTGTCCAAATATTAATGCCAATCGCAATATATTGCCGTGTGTACGATTGTTGCAGTCATACATATAAAAATGACACTGTCCGTTTTTACTATTTTGCCCGCGAAAATGAAAGTTTAATGAAATTGAAAAATAAATTAAATAAAAAAGCAATCATTGATCGCTTCGGTGCACGGGCGAAAATTCTAAAAACGTGCAATAGTGTATCATCGTCTATGAGAATATGCTCATTACACTTTACAAAACAAGATTTTATCCCATCAACTAAACATTATTGTAATCATAGATAGAGTTAGACATAAAATTTGTGAGTTTTAGGAAGCCGTGTCTGGAATTTATCTACATCTTCTCTTCCAGATAGTCGCATACGTCGTTTAAACAACAAAGCGAATCCATTAGTCAACCTTCCAAGCCCTTAAATTAACAGAGAGCTTAGTAAGTACATTAACAGTTGTTCAAGCCTCCGAGCGAAAGAAAAAGCTACTGAATAGCGACCAAAGAACATTTCTTTAATTAAAGAAGCTTTAAAAAATTGATAGAAGCTACTGAGTATTTGAAATGTAAATAAATTATCTGATTTGGATAAATGAAAAGATCAAAGGTTCCATTCTCAGTAATTTTTCATCTTACCACCAGAGGACTGAAATTTAAGCCACGCTGCCATTGAGTTTCCCAACACATGTTGATACATATTACGATACATGTATCGACACGTTTCATTTAACCTCCGCGTCTCCGATTCTTCTCAGTTCGTGGTATGATGCTAACGTTGGAACACGTGTGTCAAAATGTCCGATTATTTTCGTCTACCGTATTGTTATCGATAATACGCGGTGTATTGATTATAAGGAATAAAAAATTAAAGATTAAAAAGGAATGGACAAGAAGGTGATTAATTATGAGAAACAAATTTACTGATTCTGTGTTATTAAAAGAACTAAAAGTACATAAAGTAAGTGATAGTATTTCTGTGTTACAGTGTTGGTTTTTATCTTCCCTTTCAGCATTATTTCTACCCTTATTGTAAGTAATTATCATCACATTATCCTAAATGAAGGTATGCTATCTTAGTGCTTTAGGCAAATTGCTCTAATTTTCATTGCACTCTTTAGTGTCCGCTTTCATAATTTGCCTGCTATTTTTATTTGTACATACTTCTGGTCTAGGTTCGCTACATTGGCAGTCTCCTACGATGTATTTGATTGATTCTGTTTTTTTTTTTTTCTGTCACATATTTGACATAGTTCGTCTTCGTTTATACATTGTGGTATTTAATTTATTCTGCTGATTTTCTATCGTTTTCTTCTTATTTATTGATACTTTATCTACTGCTCATTATTAAGGTTACAACTCACTAACGACCAACTTAATAATAATAAAATTAATACCGGCTCGACTTTAGCTTTCGCGAGGGAATGTATGTGCCCATTTGTAAAGCTCTATCACTTTAAAATCAAAATGTAAAAGATCACTCGTTACGTCGTTCCGATTTCTTTTGCTTCAGAGTAGTATAATTTTGTCGGCATTTATAATTGTCACAATACCGTTATTATATTTATTTCACGTAATAGAACTACTTATAAACTAATATTCGTATAACATTTTCATATAGCTGCTACAATCTGATAATCATCTTCATTATCTTGATCCATCGTAAACGATGAAAATTTGTAAAGATATCGAAAGCTTATAGTATAGTTACCAACAAGTGAACGTAAAATATGAAGGCTTGCAGTCGGTAAGTGTTGGCATCGAAAAGCCGATTAACAGGCTATCGGTCGATCGCATCAAAATCGCTTCTGGTGGATAAAATATTAATTGTGCTAGAGATTTTTTCTATTTAATCGGAAGGTAGATTTTTTCATGTAATGTTCTCTGCTCGTTCCACTTAGTTCTTTCAGCTTTTTGTAATTAGAGCTATAAAGACGTTAAAATATATATTCTCGTTCCATTTCTGAATACCTCATTTAATATTGTTTCAAACTAGGGAAATTTCTATGGTAATGGAGCGCAGTACAATAAGTCAAGAAAACTAGGGAATTTAAAATTTAGAAGACCTATACGTTATGCGCGCGATGGTAAACGGTTTTCTCCCCTTTCTCGCTTCCAATCGCTTTTACGTGAAACTTTAATAAACACTGATATTTCTTCGAAACCGCTTTTACATATCAAGCCGTGAATAACGTTTCTCGCAGATGCTTCCCATTTTGAAATTTATTGGGAACAGTACGCAAGAGATGATCATGGCTATTCCCCAACATAAATTATTCCAAAAATGTTTATCAATTTCAAAATCGAGCAAAGTAACTTTACTTATTTGTTTAAATAACAACAGTAATATGACACATGAAATGAATCTTTTTATTTGTCGTATATTGTATTTGCGAAGTATTTGCCATACTTTATTTGTCGAGTGTTTATCTAACCTTTTCAGGTGCGTTTATTAGTGCAATTTGTATTTTTTATTCAAAGTTTTTATGAAAACCTTCATTTTTAGTGTTATTAAAAATTATTTTTAAAATTGGAGTTTCAAACTTGCCGGCACATCACAGTGTTTTTAATGATTTGGAACTTTCAAACACAAAGAGAGCGATGTAGGAACTTTATTGTACATACAGCTTTTTATACGTACATATGATAAAATGTATATTATTTTTAAGAAGATATTAATTAAAGGAAAAAATAACATCTACAAAATTATCTTATTGATGTTAACAATGCAATACTTTTTTAACATGAGCGAATATTAAATAATATTCCTTGTTTGTGGAGAAATTGTAAGGCGAAAGCTTGGTTCTACGCAAGCTATGAAAACTCATTTGAAAGAGAACAAGTTTTACACAACAACAAGTTTTACAGAACAAGTTTGAGACACTTTCTCGAACAACGTATAATTTATGAAATATTAGCGTGGATATATCAAAATGAGGTAGCCTCTACATAGAAACGTTAACGCGTTTAACTAATAATTCTATTGTCGTATCTAATAACGTAATAACAAATAAAGTAGGTTCCATTTAAGCGACCTCTCGTGGGAGTGTTATGTACATAAGTAAGTACGTTGTACGTACATATAAATTTCTAGCTCTACCTCAGCAAACAAGTGGCTGGATAATGCCAAAATATATATAATAATGCCAGTTATTCGTATACGTGAAATGTATTCGAAATAAATATGTATTTAAAATAAATATGTATTTAATAAAAATAATTAATGTATTTAAAAATAATTAATTAATGTAATAATTAATGTAATGAAAAATAATTTAATGTATTGAATATAATAAATAAATAAATAAATATGTATTTGAAATAAATTCGGTTTATTACAGCAAATAATATATTTACGTGCATAAATAACGTCTGAATATTTATACAGATAATGATCTTTCGTTTATTTATCGAAGCAAGCGCGTAGAATCATTTCCATCAAAAATACATCAACGACAAATATCGTAGATTATCGTGTTCCATGCACTTTATTATTCTGAACAGAATTGATGGTAATTATAAAATAAATAAATTAAAAAAAAAAAAAATGTACTTTATCGGAGTTGCACGCGCTCCTTTCCTAGTCGAAACGCGTCTTCTTCTTTAATTTCTATCCTCGCCGGGAGTTTGCCGGCTTTTTACCTTTTTATTTCCCGTCGCTTCTCGTTGACTAACTTTCTCGATACAAAAATGACAGGTGAAACGCCAAGAACGTTTTAATTGTCCACTGGAAAAATTACATATGAATTATTTATTATTCATATAAATACGAAATATAGAATATTATTTAATACAAATTATTCATTGGAAACGTTCAATGTAAATATATAATACGAAATGTCGTTAACAGGTATTTTATATTTCATATGTGTTTTCGTATTTTTAATATCACTGGACACGTGGCGTTTGCAAACAGAACGAAGAGTTTGAAGAGAACGTTGAGACGCGATGAAAAGCAACCGGATTACAATGCATATTTAGCTATAGGCAGAGAACTCTTGAGTTAAGTGCTCTACGCTTTTAACTCTAACTCTTTTGTATTATCTTTATTTCCAACTTCGATTGAAGTTTCATTTGTGAAGTTTTCTTGCTCACTCTCCTGCGCGTCGCAATGAGGACGTAGCCGGTTAATGCGAAGATCGAATGCAGCAGAACCGAAGCAAAAGGACCTACCATGATTTAAGATAAATTTCAACTATTTAAATACATTTAATCTTTGTAATAATCACCGTATTATCCATTATATGCGTTTATAGGTATACAAGCGCTGCACTGATCGGTTCTTCTTTCCACAATTGTTAAGAACATGCAAAGACCAATCTGGACCAACGTTATGTTAACGTTATAATTAACGTTTTATTTGCAATCTTTTTTGCTGTCAATTTACATCATCGAGCTCTGCTTTTTAATATTGTGCAATAGGCATGAAAAGAAATTTCAAGAATTTACTTCACATATATATATATGTATATATATATTTATTTATTTATTTATGTTATATATTTTCTTCATACATATTTTTATTACTTCATATATTAAGTATATATATATATATATATATATATATATATATGAAGTAAATTCTTGAAATTTCTTTTATAAATATATTTATATTAATAGATAAATTAATATATATATATATTATATATATTACATAATAAATATTGTATAATATATATATATATATATATTACATTTCTTTTTTTTAATTATTATTTCTTTCTCCATATACATAGATTTTACAATTGGATATAGTTTGAAGAAATTTATAGGATTATGATACATTATATTGTTTTGATCATTTTTTCATATTCTTGACTTTTATAGTGTACAAGTTTGATTGTAATGTTATTAAAAGTGTTACTGTATATATAAAATAAATATGAAACAATATATATATCTACAGTAATAATAATAATAATAATAATATACAAAAATATTATTGTAATATATTTGGTTGTATCTTCAGAGAACAGTACACAACTTATTTTATTTACGCTTTTATTCGTTATCTTGTATATATTACTGTAAAGTGTATAGTAGTAAAGTGTTGTATGTATTACTGCCTGGCTCTTAATGAGATAGAATAGAATTTCATCAAGATGAAATGTTTATCGTATCCCTTGGATTATGATCATTTATATCTCATTATGCTAAATAAATGGACTTATTTATTAGCATAACAGAACATCTGATCCAAGGACAAAATAGTCTGTGAATAGAAAATTGTTCAGATAAGAAAATTGTTTCATAACGTCCAACACTGAATGCGTCTTAGTTTCTACCAATTAATCTTATCGTTTCACCATATTGTACGATATATATGACTACAAAGATAGCAAATAATAAAATAACAATGTCTTACAAATAAATACCATACATATTTGAACGGTTGTGTACGTGCTCACGTAGATATTCAATTCCGCTCTTATTTAAATAACGATAAGGCAGAGATTAATGAGGTATAATCTAGGATCTTGAAGCTCATTGAACGCTCTTGCTCTTTTTCTCATCGTTTTATGCAAAACGCTGTTCTCGTAAGCAAACGCGAGTTAAAGCAACAGCGACGAATGAAAATGCAAGGCAAAACCGAACTGGTTACTACATTTGTCGGTACATTAAGGTGCGGCGCAACTTCGTTTATCCGGACAAGCTAAGACTGCAGCCGCTAACTTTTAATCTGCTTCTGAAGAAACGATTACAGCCAGCAAAGTGTAGAAAAATGTAAGGCAACGGGAGTTTGATGTAATTAAAGTGGCGGAAAGGAACAAAGTGTTAGAAGGCCAGGTGCAATACACAGTACAAGCTGTGGTAGTGTAGAAATTAACGGAGAGACGTAGCTGTTCGGAGGAGGAGATGTTCGGATAACAAAATCCGCCTCGCTCTGCACAATTATTATTTTATATTTGAACAACGATGATACGGGAGGAATCACAGAGAATAATGTTACATATCACGATAGCAATAATTTAAATTGTATAATAAAAATTATGTAGAGGTAAATTCAAACAGTACAATAATAGAATAACTTCAACGAAATACTTTTGAAATTATCCGTGGATTCTACGTCTGTTTTCCTGCCAAATGAAATCGTGTTGATACGTTCAACTACGTCGAAGTTATACTCTGCGGCTCAAAGCGTCTAATTGCAGGTCCTTTCCCTAATGCTGTAAACGTTCCAAGGTAAAAAGGCAAAACAAATTCTCGTAGTCGCTTGCACCGTGATCTCCTCTCTTTCAGAATGAGAACTTAACACGCTGCTGATAATATTTATCGAAATTCCGACATTGCTTACATCACAAGTGCACGATACACATCCGGATACTGGCATTGCTTTAACGCTGATTCGCTGCCATTACCGTATATAGCGGAACATAGATATTTATTTTCTACGTTTATTAAAATTTGCCTGCTTCCGGTTACTCGTGTCTCCAATTATAGACCTTCCAACGTGGTAAATTTTCCAACCAATTTCCACGAGATTCCCACGCCTTTTTCTAACTTCGCAGCCACCTTTTCTCCCCTTTCAGCGCAAGACGTCAACGTGTATTGACAACGCTCCGACTAAAGTAGCAGAAAAACTAGCGTGAAATTATAGAAAGGACGTATAACAGCAAAGGACATAATTTGTGGAATTAACGTGAAACGTAGAGTGAAGAGCATATTCACCGAAGGCTGTGCTCGACCGACTTAACAGCACGCAGTTGAACAGGATAACGCAGGGAAACGGAATATCTCGGTGCGACTAAGGAAAAGGCTGAAGGAAATGTACAGGGGAAGGAAGAAGTAAGAGATAAGGATGAGCGAAGGAGAGACGCGTTTCCGACGAAGGAAGAAACAAGGCAGGATCACCCGTTGAGACCGTCGCTATTTGCCCTGTACGTAGCTTACTCGGAACAGGGACGATAAAGTGTGCATGCACTGGCGTATGCAGACGCTGTTGCGCTGGTGGCGGGAACAGAGAAGGGATGGAAGAAGTGCGACGAAGAAACTGCAGAGCTGGCTGGAAGAAGAAGAAGTTGCCACTGAACGGAGAAAAATCAAAGATTCTGATGGCAGGTAGGGGAAGCAGGTCAGAGAGGAAGACAGAGTAGAGCTGAGAAGGGGGAAAATACAAGAGGAACAAAGGAGTACAGATACCTATTACGCGGAAGACTGGAGGAGCAGCCGAGCGGCAGAGCAACGGTAATGGCGAAAGTGTTGGCAACTGGGGAAAAAAGGAATTTGAGAGAGATCTTAAAACAGGGACGATGGTGTACGGATCGGCGATGGCAAGCGTTAGAATGACGTGGACGAACAGAGGAGGAAAAAATGGGAAACATAGCGGTAACCGTGTGAAATGGACGTTGGAACCAGACAAATGGGTACCAACGAATATGGTAAGAGAGCAGAAAATTACGCCATAAAATTGGACAGAAACGGAATAGGGGCAGCGAGCAGGGCACGGAAATACGACGAAGAAACAGAGAAATGGAGAAGAAATTGCTGGAAGGATGTATGGAAGTAACCAGAAGTCAGAATGCGAGGAAGAGGGGAAAATTCTTTCAGAGAGACGATGAGATGCCACGGAAGACAGAGAGGAGGAAGAGGGAAGGACGTAACGCCGTGAAGCAGACAAACGGATAGAGGCAGGACGAGATTGCAGAGGTAACAACGATTCTATATAGAAGAATCGGAAGCTCCAGACGTAGCAGAGAGTACGGAGAGATAAGAACACTGGTAATTCCAGAATGCTTAATTAGTAGCGAGGTTCGGATATGGAAACGAAGGGCAGAGAATGTGAGGAAGAAGGGGAAATGCGAGGTCATTTGAGAAACAGATGCAACGAAATGAAGACAGAAAGGAGGAAGGCGTTTCGTTTCAGAAGAAGGCTGGACGAGAAAATAAAGAGGAAAATAAAGGAGGAGTCGCCAAAGGGTAGCCTCCCAAAATTTGTTACGCTCAAAGCGGCAATAGCCTGTCACATTTGAAATTTGTTTAATAGAAAAACAGCGAGTCGGTTCAACCTTGTATTTTACTAGAACTTTACTTTATTAGAATCGTGAATACGCGCGGTTTTCGTTGGAAACGTGGCAAAACACGCGATAAAATATAAATATAAATATAAACGATCGTGTCTAAATATACCTTTGCTTCCTTTCCCGCGAGACAATTGCTTTATGAGTACTCTCGGTCTAAAAAGCTGCTTCCTCGACAACTTTTCATTACAAATTATGTTACTGCAAAACACTGATAACTGCACGGGATTAATGATACCCGGCCACTAGTTGTCACGATAGGTAGGTCCTTAGTATACGAAATCTGATTAACGGGCACAAACAATATGCGGCAAGTGGCGTGGCCGGATTAAATCAAAACGTGTTTCGTGGCAGAGGTGAGTTTCAGCGGTTCATTTTTTTTAAGTAAGACGGACGTGCCTGGCTCGAGAATTTATCTCCCATTCATCTTACATTCATATCGTACATTTATATCTTATAAATGTGCATGGAAGCTTAACAAGTTAAACGTGGGTAGACTGTCAAGTTACTCTACGAACAACGTATCGAGCTATCCCAGAAGTTGAATTTCAAAGTTCTCCCGGGGCCTGTTGCGTCAGTTGCCACGATTTCCGAGATTGAATAGAAAATCCCGGCGTTGAGTCTAGCATTTCCGCCGGACTGTACGCGTAATGCTCGTTCGATGTACCAATAGAAGCAAGGATCGATAATAGTCTATCGGCGTAATACGTGTGCACATCGTTCGCTTCGTCTCATCACTTCATAAACGCTGCATCGTCGTCGCATTGTGATCACATGTACGTATATATGTATATATATATACGGGCTGTCCAATTTCAATCTATGAATGCAAATGACTGAAAGTGAGTGATTTCCAGGGTGTACTTAGCTTTCCTGCGCGGACGAATACGCAGAGGTCACGCGACGATAATATAACGTTTCATTGAATTGCAATCATATAATCATCGATGCACTCACCCGTCTGTTTTCACACTTTCTACAACAAATTCGAGTAGACTTTTCCCCTGAACGGCCAATTTTTCCGGCCTAAACGCGATAACGAATTGTTGATTCCTCTTCTTTTTTTTTTTTTTTTTTTTTTTTGAAAAATCATGGAACATCATACGGTTTTCGCGACGTAGAATCCGGAAATGTAAGCCCCAAGGCGAGAAATCCGTAACGTATGACAAAGCACGGTTTCTCAACGAACGCCGAAAGCAAAAGCGACGAGTGGACGTGAGCTCGATAATTTAAACAGGCCTCGATATTCGTGCACCAAAGCCTGGAGAAAACTGTCGGAGAATCGGGTCGCAAAACATCAACCTGAAGGGCAAGAACGTTCTCATTCTGTCTATGCGTGACGTGCTACGAACGTCTCAGACGGGGACAGACGCGTCTCTGTGCGTCTCGCAAGAAGGCGAACTTTGTTGTTCTCCGTGTTGATTTCTCACGACTGGTCACAATTCAGTCTTCGAACGATATTCTCTAGCGATTGTCGAGACCTGTTTAGACAATCATGGACGTGAGAATGATCGTAGCCCTCGGGCGTCGTGCCACTATTGTCACATCGTAACGAAGCTCGTCGTATCATTGAACGTCGTGCATCGCGGTCAGCATTCTTGCGCCAACGTGACAAAATCCGCTGGTTCGAAAGTTGTGCAGAAGCAAGCATTCTTATGGTATATTGGTTTTATCGCTTAAGCGTCTGCGCCGTGGTTGGGCATCGTTCGACTGGCGTTCCGACTAAATTACTTTACTCTTCGAATAGAAACTGCGGATAAACGAAGCTGTTCGAGAATAACGAGCAAGTTTTTACCCAAACAAGGTTTCAGTAAAGTAAATAAACGAAGAAGTTGTTCGAACAGAGATCTATTCGAATACCATGCGTAGAGTAGGGACCTGTAACGATGCGAGAGAATCATCGTCAGAGTGTCAACTCGAGGACAAAGATCAGTAAGACAGATCAGTAACACACTGGAAAGCAGAGCCAGTCTTTTTGGCTTAGAACGCCACCATCTCATGACCTGCAGTCACCGCTGAAACAATTTTCTTTTCTTTTCTTTTTTCTTTTTTCTTTTTTTTTTTTTTTTTTTGTTTACCACTTATTCATCGTCAG
The DNA here is from genome assembly GCA_014737475.1 of Bombus confusus. Classification (NCBI taxonomy): domain Eukaryota; kingdom Metazoa; phylum Arthropoda; class Insecta; order Hymenoptera; family Apidae; genus Bombus; species Bombus confusus. The sequence goes on from JACXIV010000082.1 coordinate 248,551, forward strand.
CCGCGAAATGGAATAACGAACGAACGTGCAGATTTATTTCTGACTAAGGAATAATGTTTCATCGAGTAAGATCGTTATTCCTCGTTCGCGAAGAAACCTTGATCAGCGATTTACTTGTTCGTTGTTCGAGTAAGATTCGTGCGGTTCTGGTGCGCACGGATGAGCACCGAGCTGAACTTACAGGGCAAGGGCCACGATTACTCGACCTCGATTTTAACCAGCTGTTTGCCACTTCACGGTACCATAGCTGACACGAGGGAAAAGAATATCAGCTTTGACGGTGTGTGCGAAATATTAGACGCAGTTATTTCGTAGCTTTGAATCTATGATAATACAAACATGCAATAATAATGATATATATATATAATAATAACGCAGATAATACAAATTGCGTAACTTCTGCGCATAGCGTAGACGCGATTAGCAGGATTTCGAAAGCATCGCGAACTTCTTGAGACTGTTCAACTTTCCAAACGATCGGATTATTGCACTTGATTGCATTCGGTCGTCCAACGTCAATTTTAAACGCCAATATGTTCAGGAACGTTCAAACGTACGCGTTACGCTGCCCAATTGGTTTCCCTTCGCTTGGCGTTTTTTATCATCCAGTGGCTTTTCCATGTAAAACAGAAAAGAAAAGCTGCACGCGTCGTGAACGAGCATTCATTGCGCTTTTTCTTACCGTTGCGGGTGTCACGTAAAACGGGTGGGTTTTAAATCGGGATAGAATTATCCACCATTAGGTAGACTTTAGTTCGAACACCGTACGATTTCGTCGGCGGCGACAAGCTGACCATTCGCCTCCGTGTTCATACGGAGGAAAATTCGTACAGGGGTGTGTCTCGAGCACGGGGAAGGCGGATTCGCGGATCGTGATATTCGTTAGACCAAGGGGGGCTAAAATCGAAGATAATGATTGGTTGGTGCGAGTCTCCTGTTCGCAGGTAGGCGGAGGAAGTCTGCCCTTAAGCGTGAATGCTGGGTGGCCTTGTGCGTGAGAAGATATCCGCTATCTCCGTGCTTTACGGAAATGAACAAAGGTGCCAAGGAAACGTTTTAAGGACCGCTCTTGGGCCCGATGACACGCGCGGGTCTCGCGGTCCTGATTTGCCAATGCAAGATTTCCGGCCTTCCTTGGGTCGATCGTTTGTCGAAGTCAAGAGCGATCGGCGCCGGTCGCGCTCTGTTTTGGGTGACGTTGCACGGGCGCGTGGCAGGTGTATCTGCCCGAAGTCTGTTCACAGTTTCCGGACACTTGGCTTCAAGTGGTTTGCGTTCGTGTATTTTTCCGAGCTTGATGATCTTACGCTTATTTTCGCATGGGTATAGCGAACTAAACGACGACATTATGCGTTTGACGAAAGAGAGTTACAAACCTTTTTAGCGATGAAATCTCATCTTACGCGTAACGTAAACTCGCGGTGTAGGATGACGGCCGAGTCCGAACGAATTTCAGTCTTTCGATGGCGTTACCGCACGAATCCACATGCTCTTCATATGTTTTTCGCGAGCAGGAAGAAGCAAAGACTGCGTGGCATGTTTCGTTTGGGAAATCAAAAGTTTTTGTTCTTAATTTATTTATTTATAATTACTAAAAATTCTTTGCAGAATTTTTAGTAGTTAGGCCGGTGTTTACAATGTCGTGTGTTTTAAGCGTTCAATGGATGATTGATTCAGACGAATCTGCTGCTCAAATCTAGGGGGTAGTGTCTTTTCAGCCTGCGGATCTGGTCCGTCGTGTCGAGTAATTTTTTTTTTTTTAATTTTAGAATTACCATCAATTCTTTGCAGAATTTTTAGTAGTTAGGCTGGTGTTTACAATGTCGTGTGTTTTAAGCGTTCAATGGATGATTGATTCAGACGAATCTGCTGTTCAAATCTAGGGGGTAGTGTCTTTTCAGTCTGCGGATCTGGTCCGTCGCGTCGAGTAATTTTTTTTTAATTTACTTATTTTAGAATTACCATCAATTCTTTACAGAATTTTCAGTAATTAGGCTGGTGTTTACAATGTCGTGTGTTTTAAGCGTTCAATGGATGATTGATCCAAACGAATCTGGTGCTCAAATCTAGGGGGTAGTGTCTTTTCAGCCTGCGGATCTGGTCCGTCGTGTCGAGTAATTTTTTTTTTTTTAATTTTAGAATTACCATCAATTCTTTGCAGAATTTTCAGTAGTTAGGCCGGTGTTTACAATGTCGTGTGTTTTAAGCGTTCAATGGATGATTGATTCAGACGAATCTGCTGCTCAAATCTAGGGGGTAGTGTCTTTTCAGCCTGCGGATCTGGTCCGTCGTGTCGAGTAATTTTTTTTTTTTTAATTTTAGAATTACCATCAATTCTTTGCAGAATTTTTAGTAGTTAGGCCGGTGTTTACAATGTCGTGTGTTTTAAGCGTTCAATGGATGATTGATTCAGACGAATCTGCTGCTTCAATCTAGGGGGTAGTATTTTTTTTTATTGAGTGACTAGAGGGTTTTGGTGGTTGTTGACTCTTCTGCTGTGTCTATTGCTGTAAGTGGATATTTCTTCTTTGAAAGAAAAGAAATTGGTTTCGTTGGTAACGTACCAAGGTGCGTCCAGGAGCGTTCCTAGTGTTTTGGCTTGTAGTCGTTGGAGTGTCTCGACGTCGGAGTTGCTTGCTGTTGGAAATCAAACGTGGAAGGAGAATTATCGTGCTATCGTGCTCCTTGTTCGGCTAAACCGGCTTTGCGCGTAGGCGACCGTTTCGAAAGCTACCACACCATGCGAGAATATAAATCAAATCACGTTCTCTTGGATATGGACAACAAATTTTGTCGCATTTAAGTGAAGTTTCAGCTTTTGTAACGCGAACGTTCGGCGTGTATTATTTCCTCGACTGCGCGCGACCATGCACAGTTATCGCGATGAAAACGAAGAAAGAAAGAAGGAAAGAAGAAAACGCGAGTAAACGAGAAATTAATCTTCGCAATACCAGCAACTACCTGCTCGTCGTATTTCCCCGACAATGTTCATCCCACTGTTTCTCGTGCCTACACTACGTATGGAAATTTACACGCATATAGTAACTTCAATTATTATTTAGGTGCTTCAACGTGCTTGAAATACCGAATAGCTACACCTTCGTATCATAATATCTTACGCATATGTACAACTCCCTAGGAGTTTCAAACGCGGACAGCGCGGCTTTCATTCGTTTCGCGAGCAGAACGACTTCCTTTGTTTCACGGACAGCCAGCCATTTTCCAGAGACGCGCGTGTCGAAACGGGCGGACAGGGAGCAACATCAGAGACAGACGAGACCATAGAAGAAAGAGTAACAACTATTTAAAACATCGAGGATTGACGAGGAAAGATAAGTAGCTCGGGAGGTTGAGAAACGATTCCCGATTTTCAGCTAGATACCGCACAAAATTCATTATTTATTGCTTACTGTTATCAATTGGTCGTTTATTCAATTATTACCGTTATCGATCGTTGCTAGTTATTAATTGCTATTTACTCCTGTACTTTGCTTGAATATTGTCACAATAATATACTCGATTTTCGCGCTTCGGAATCGATCCCTGAATAAATCGAAATTTGAACCGCAGACACATCGTTGGAGACCCGTGTACCAACAAGTTGCTCACTAAGAGTTCGTTACAATCGAAGTCGACAGATCGGAGTCCTTTCGCCTTGTTAGCGGAAAGTTATGTAGGTAGTTCGCAGAAGCGTAACTGGCCACCTCGCGACGACCCCGGGGAGTGATGGACTGTGGAGCTTGAATAAGAGCGAGAGAAAGGCGACAACAGACCCACCAGAGGACTCGTTAGTGAGGCTACCCCTGTCCTAGACACCAGGATCAGCTAAGATATTTTGGAAGCTACGTTCGTAGCAAGAGCTGGCGGTTGGAACGCTGGCGGAAGGTAGTCGAGCGAGGAGCAACCGCGCCTGCTAACCTAGACTCAAGCCTCACGATGCGAAATCCCGTTGCAACTGAGAGATACCTAATTTTCAAATTGGTGCCGTTGAATTCTGTTCGAAGAGTGTCTACTTTCGGTAAAAAAAAAGAAAAAAAAAAAAAGAATGTAAGTCTCCGCTGAAACAATTGGGCGGCCGCACAAAAGTTCACGCGGAAAAGTCATTGGTTCGGCAGATATCTCGGTAATCATGCAGAAAAATGGGGGGGGGGGGCGAAAGCTTCGTTTCTGGTTGAGTTTCCGACATGCCGTAGAGGATCGTGATTCAAAGGTCTCGACGAAGAGCGGATGGTACTTGCTAGATTACGTTCTCCATTGTTTTGTCCGACCCCTGTACATCGATGTACGAACGTGTCATCAGGTTTTTACGTAAATGATCCAACTTTTGTTTTAAATATTTAGAGTTTGACGTACATATACATATATACGATATAACAGTATAACATACGAGAGATGCTCCCTTAATTTTATCCGACCTCTTCGCGTACAAATACAAAAAATTATATATTATACAATTATATATAATTATATAATATATATAACTGTATAACTAAATATGTATAATTATATAACTATAGTTTAATAACTATATAACTATATAATATAATTATATATAACTAAAACAGTTAGTTACTTATGTATGTCTACTCGCAGCTACATTTTTTATCAAAGGTAGCACTTCCCTCACAAGCTGTCTACTATCTCTTCTATCTTTGATCCTTGAATTATGCATATATATTCTGAACTATATATATATATATATATATATATATATATATATATATATATATATATATATATATATCTGAAGATATCAGAAGCATATTCGATAAAGTCCTCCGTAAATTCCCTCCTCGAACCTTTTTCTCGTATTATACTGCCTATAAAAGCGCCGCAGCGGTTCCTGAACCGCTATTCGAATAAAAAGTATTTAACACGCGTATTTATTTATAAGGAATTACTTATAACTTATTCGAATTTCTTCTTTCCGGAAAGATCGTCGATGAACAGTAGATGAGTGTTTTGTATTGTATCTTTTAGTTAAATGTACATGCCATAACATACAACATCTTTTAGTCAGATTATTGCATATTAATATGTACATATTTGGTGCATTAAGGATTTGAATTGTGAGTTAGAATTTAGGACTCCGGAACGACCGTAAGTCATTCGAGAAGAGTTCGCGCTAAGCAAAAGTCTGACAACCGCTGGCCTATAATATCTGATGATTTTTGTATTTTTTAGTTAAATGTACATGCCATGACATACAACATCTTTTAGTCAGATTATTGCATATTAATATGTACATATTTGGTGCATTAAGGATTTGAATTGNTGAGCTAGAATTTAGGACTCCGGAACGACCGTAAGTCATTCGAGAAGAGTTCGCGCTAAGCAAAAGTCTGACAACCGCTGGCCTATAATATCTGATGATTTTTGTATTTTTTAGTTAAATGTACATGCCATGACATACAACATCTTTTAGTCAGATTATTGCATATTAATATATACATATTTGGTGCATTAAGGATTTGAATTGTGAGCTAGAATTTAGGACTCCGGAACGACCGTAAGTCATTCGAGAAGAGTTCGCGCTAAGCAAAAGTCTGACAACCGCTGGCCTATAATATCTGATGATTTTTGTATTTTTTAGTTAAATGTACATGCCATAACATACAACATCTTTTAGTCAAATTATTGCATATTATATATTAATTATTATACATATTATTATTAATTACTATATGTACATATTTGGTGCATTAAGGATTTGAATTGTGAGCTAGAATTTAGGACTCCGGAACGACCGTAAGTCATTCGAGAAGAGTTCGCGCTAAGCAAAAGTCTGACAACCGCTGGCCTATAATATTTTGTGATTCTGCTTGCCGAAATACGTGGCAAACGATCGACGTTTACGGAACAATTGCTACTCGATATCCGATTCCTTTTTTCCTTTTTCCTCCGTTGTAATTCTATTGAGTGTCCAGCGGAGTGTCTAGTGTCCGCGAACTTGAGAATTAGATTGCAGAAAAAGTTGCACAAAATAGCGCTTGATTCCGCGAAAAACCAAGGAACTGAATGTATAGTACAAGACAGAAGAGAAACGTTGAGCAAACCGTACGAAACCATTGAATTTGACTTGAAGTATCAAGATGCACGCATTTAAAAATTGGCTGCTACTAATTGCGCGCGTTTGGCCGTCTAATCAAGTTTTTCAATCCGTCTGTCGCAAAGCCTAGGCGCGCATCCTCCTCTACGAAATCCACGAAAATAATTCATTTCGGATAGCACCGTTTACCAGAGAAAGAAACATCGATCGCTGGTATTCCTTAAGACATTTCTTTCATTTCTAAGGTCCATTATTTTCTTTTTTTTTTTTTTCATTTTTCTAAGCTCCATTTCTTTCATTTCAACGAACTTCGCCGCTTGTCCCATAAGGACATGCGGAAATCTGTTTAACTGCTAATTTGTAAATATAACACTTACGTTAGGCATTTAGGGAACATTTGGAGGCACAAAAATTTGCAGAATGCGCGAATATTCCAAAAAATTGCTATGTTTAGCAGGTGAAAGAAAATTTCGTTTGAGTTTTACTTTGTAAGATGGTAAATACGTAATAACGGTAAAAATATGAGTTTGCATAAACATCCGCAGTCTACTTGTTACAAATAACGTAACACTCTCTCGTTGGAGAGTATCTACGCATACAACAATTCTAAGCGCAATGGACTTGTGACTTTTATTTGCAATCGTGCAAAAGTGTTGCTTTATTAATGCGCCAGAGTCATTTAGAAAATGCCTTTTGTGAAGTTTCGCAGGTAGGTTATCCGTACAAGGTTCTTTGGCTAGGTAGTTGAGACGATCGTGCAGTCTGGTACTTGTCACCAAAGCGTGTAATTTCCTCAGCAACTGAACGGATTTTCAGTAGTTCATAATTGCGCACATGCCTCTGTTACGTCGTTGTCCCTTGTTGAGAGTGGTCGCCAGACGCCGATCGATCTCAGAGCTCGAACGAACAACCAACCCAAGGAGTGTCGTAGATCTATCTACTGGCAAATTAGGACCGCTAGACCCGTACGTGTGTTCGGGCCTAAGAGTGGTCCTTAAAACGTTTCCTTGGGCTCGTTGTTCGTTCCTGAAGAGCACGGAGAAAGCGGGTATCTTCTCGCGAACAAGGCCACCCACGATTCACGTTTGGTAGGAGACTTCCTCCGCCTATCTCCGAATAGGAGTCTTCTTCTTAACCAATTAATATCTTTTAACTGTAGCCCCTCTTGGCCTAACGAACATTACGATCCGCGAATCCGCTTTCCCCGTGCTCGAGACACGCCCCGTACGAACTTTCCTCCGCACGAGCACGGAATCGGAAGGTCAGCCGAGTAAAAGTCTGAGTTCGTAACAGTCAGTTCCTTCTGCGGAATTGATTGTAATTTCCTCAGAATAAAATAATAAAAAGAAAAAGAGAATAACAGTCTAAAACGACTCGTCGGAGTCGAGTCTAATACAAGTCTAAATCGACTCATCAAACAGTGTACAAATCTCGGTGTACATAAGAGTCTAACTCAACTCTTGTACTGCACATCGTCCGAGTGTAAACCAGGATTCGATTCAGCATACGAGTCTAAATCAAAGTCAGTCTACTACGTAACAGTTCAAGCCCAAGTCGACTCGTCAACGTTCGCGTCTAATCGCAACTCTACGTCACCACATAGCAGCCTGAGTCTGCTCACCTGCGGCGTGTACGGTCGCCCAGAACCTATTAACCGAAAAACACATTAACTCGAAGCAAGAGTTTATCATTGCAACTAACGACGTTATATTCTCCGCGACAACGAGGCGTACATCGCGATTATACGAACACTTGCGCCTTATGCGAGAAAGTTGTTGTTAATAAACTGTATATATTTAGCTGTTACCACAGCGATATATCATTTGAACTACTCCTATCTTCTTAACCGACATAGGGGACATTTTTTTTTTTTTTTTAATTTATTTATTTATAATTACTAAAAATTCTGTAAAGAATTTTCAGTAATTAGGCCGGTGTTTACAATGTCGTGTGTTTTAAGCGTTCAATGGATGTTTGATTCAGACGAATCTGGTGCTTCAATCTAGGGGGTAGTGTTTTCTTAGCCTGCGGATCTGGTCCGTCGCGTCAAGTAATTTTTTTTTTTTAATTTATTTATTTTAGAATCACCATCAATTCTGTTCGGAATTTTCAGTAATTAGACCGGTGTTTACAATGTCGTGTGTTTTAAGCGTTCAATGGATGTTTGATTCAGACGAATCTGGTGCTTCAATGTAGGGGGTAGTGTTTTCTTTTTATTGAGTGACTAGAGGGTTTTGGTGGTTGTTGACTCTTTTGCTGTGTCTATTGCTGCAAATGGATATTTCTTCTTCGACTGTGGGTATCTTGAGATCGCGATGTATCGTTTCGTTGGTAACGTACCAAGGTGCGTCTAGGAGTGTTCTCAGTGTTTTGGCTCGTAGTCGTTGGAGTGTCTCGATGTTGGAGTTGCTTGCTGTTCCCCATAGCTGGATTCCGTAGGTGCAGACAGGTTTTAATATGGCCTTGTATATCATTAGCTTACTTTGAATGCTTAAGTTGGAGCGTCGACCAATGAGCCAGTAGAAACAGGCGACATTGGCGCGACTTCTCGCGAACGCGTCTGCCCGCAAAACGGTCGATCAACGTCGGCGTGTTTACTATGGTCCTGAGCACAATGGATTGTAAAGCACCTACTTGAGCTGTGCGGCCTGTAGCAAATTCTACAGCTCGATATCGTACGTCCATGTGGGTTTGACTGTTATTTAGTGGACGAAAAGTTTGTTAACTGCGCTTAATTTTCCATGGTTGCTCATCAGCCAATATGTCTCTTTCCTTTTAACCCTGAATTGCTCGATTTTTTAAGACTGTAGAAATTTTTGACTTATTACCTCACATAATATCCTATCTAAGCAATTTTCACAGGTAAATAACAGTCTAATCATGGACACTAGGGATTTAGTAATTTACAAAGAACCAGAAGAACTGTGTAATTAAAAAAAAAAAAAAACAGTTCAAAAACAAATAACAAAAGACCAAATATCCAACATACGTACGCCAAAGTACGCACGAATTTGTGTGTATTGTATACACACACGGATATTAAATTTAAATTATTTGTTTATAAACATGGTGTCAATAGTGTATTGAAATGATTTCATCGATATATCGGTTTGAAATATTGCTGTTTGAATTGGTTACGTAAATCTCTACAAAGTTTTCTCTTTTTTATATTTATGCTACGTTCGTATCATATAATTTCCTTTTTTGCAGATTATACGTACGCTCGACTTGGATGATCGAAGCGTCGCAAGCAACGAAAACCAAGAATTTTATCCACGAAAATCTCGTCTTGGGCATAGATCTCTTCTAGCCTCGCAACTCCCTTTTCCCTAAATTTTAGGTATAAAGCAGATTAGGTCAATTAAATTGTTAATAGTCATAGCATAAATTCTTGCCTCGTTCTGGTGAAACATGTGTGAACTTGTGTCTGACCAGAAAAAAACAAACTCTTCCAAAATTGTTTGTTTTGCATTCTACAATTGACTGGCAACTCATCGAACAATAACAAGTTAGATCAATTAAATTGAGGTTAATAGTCATAGCATGAATTCTTGCCTGTTGTTATTGTTGTGGTTATGGGTTATATAGATAGAGAGAAAAGCGCGTGGATAAATTGTCAGATAGTAAACTATATTTAACAAAGAAACGTTGGTATAATATGAATACAGTTTGAGCTGGTCCAGATCCGCACGCCAGCAGTGTTACCTAGAAACTGAACACCGAAGCCATCGTTGCCTGTCTCTTGTCTTATGGTTGCCACGTGGTTATCTTTCGTCTATGGCCTGTCGATGGCTTTAGTGAGTCAAAAAATTAGTCGGTACAGATGTAGAGTTTACTTAGAAGCGTTAACCACTTCAACAGTTATGTCAGGCCAGAAAGAAACAAATTCTTCCAAAATTGTTTGTTTTGCATTCTACAATTGACTGGTAACTCATCGAACAATAACAAGTTAGATCAATTAAATTGAGGTTAATAGTCATAGCATGAATTCTTGCCTGTTGTTATTGTTGTGGTTATGGGTTATATAGATACAGAGAAAAGCGCGTGGATAAATTGTCAGATAGTAAACTATATTTAAGAAAGAAACGTTGGTATAATATGAATACAGTTTGAGCTGGTGCAGATCCGCACGCCAGCAGTGTTACCTAGAAACTGAACACCGAAGCCATCGTTGCCTGTCTCTTGTCTTATGGTTGCCACGTGGTTGTCTTTTGTCTATGGCCTGTGGATGGCTTTAGTGAGTCAGAAAATTAATCGGTACAGATGTAGAATTTACTTAGAAGCGTTAACCACTTCAACAGTTATGTCAGGCCAGAAAGAAACAAATTCTTCCAAAATTGTTTGCTTTGCATTCTACAATTGACTGTTGACTTGTCAACAATTAGTCAAGTTAGTTGTTTAAGTTAGACCAATTAAATTGAAGCTAAAGCTTTTGTCTAAGCTCAGATCTATCTCGCCACGAGAAACTGAACGAACTTCCTGTTCAGCCCGGTATAGTTTTACCGCTCGAGGTGTACCGATTAGTTAAACGTTACGAGGTGTACCATTAGGATTTCCTGCAACTCCAAGCATTACCCACGCGTTGGCTCGTTCGCGTATCAGTTTCATGGCGCTCCAGGCGTTGGCCATACACGCTGATTCCTTCCCACGTCTCGACCTTTCCCGTGGCTTCTGGCGTTAACCATACGTCAGTTCGTCCACGATAAGCAAACTCTTGGAGCTCCCAACGTTAGCCATACATCGCTTCGCCCTCGCGTCTATTTCTTTTGGCAACTAGTGCGATTAACAACACTGAATTTGTTTCATAACTGCTTGATAACTTCGTAACCCAAAAGGACCTCGGCTACGTAGCCGCCCATGCTCCAACTTGCAACAATTACGAAATAAGTGAAAATCGTTAATAACAATTCCACTATTCGAGTAAAAGATACATTTGGCGTCTATGTATTTTTCACAGGCCTATCAATGTTTCTCCAGAACTTCTATAAATAAATGATACGCTTGTAAAAATTGTAATTGCGATATTGATTACGATTGTCGATTTCTTATTACGTTTAATTCATAAACTAATCTGCATTGTAAGTATGTACTGTTAGCATGTACAATATACAGGGTGTCCATCGATAGGTGCCGTTTGACGCGACTAATAAATAGTACACAATAGGACAAAAATGTAAGAGGACTTTGACATCAATTTTTTCACTTTCAATTTATAAGGCTATACCAAGGAAAACATAAAGGGAAAACGTTTTATGCAATAATACTACGATAGCTTTAATCTACATTTCATATTAAAGTCTTTCATATGATAAGTTGGACGACATTGAAGTTAAAATATCTCATTTTCCATCGCAAATAGAGAATGAAAAAATGCATCGAATAGTGAATTAAAAAAATGTATACATACTCGTATGCAAACATTAGAAAAGTAGAGATGACATTGGTACGACCTGGAAAAATTGATGGCAAAAGCTTGCTTTTTACGGTGACGTCCCACATAAAAAATGGTGACAAAAGTTTCCTTGCATATCTGTCCTATCGTCTCTGTCATCTAGTAGTTACGTTAAACGGCACCTATGGGACACCCAATATTTATTATCTGCGGTTTTCGATATCCGCGAAAGGAATATATAATTCATTACATTGTCACGCATGAAATGCGTGGTTCTGCCAAACCAACAGTTTTTACTTCAACTAAATCTGGACTAAAATCATCGCTAAATGAAAAGTGTTACGCGACATGTTAAAGCCCATATCCTATAGCATTCGTCACATTGGTTGTTGTTTCGCATTGGTTGATGAAGCGAGGTTACGTTTGTTTAGCAAGAAGAAAAGGCGAATGATCGACTCCGATGAAGTTCGAATAATTTATCTTTGCGAGTATAAATTGAGACGGTGCCGTGGAAGCAATGCGAAATATTAACGAAGCACTTGCCACAGGTACGGCAGGGCTTCCATTATCCGGACTAATGGGAAGGCAAAACTTCTCGGATAATGGAACAATTACTCTTCCGACCTGAAATTTCATTTATTCAAATTTAGATGAAGATTAATCGTCCGTTCCTTCAAATATTTATAGATCCCGTATCTCTTTGGCCGATAAGTCACGTAATTCGTTCGACGTAAGCAAATGCATAGAGTTACTTCGTTCTTCGTTTCTTTTGTAGAATAACGAGACTCAAGACGGTAGCAGCATGGACGAGGAAAATGAAACGAGAGAAGAATATGGAATAAGGAAGGGATTTTACTTACTCGAGGGAACAAGACGATGAGGAACGGAGGCGAAAGAGTACAAATAAGGGAAAGAGTGGAAAAGGCGGTAACAGTTATGAGATCAGTACAGTGGATAGGAAAGAAGAGAGTATTTGCAATGGAATGGCAGAGGAGGTTACGGTTATTCGACAAGTTGGTGTGGACAGCGTTGGCGTACGAAGCGGAAGTTTGGGATTGGAAAGAGAGGAGGGAGATTGAAAGAGTGGAAGATTAAGAGTGAAAGTTTCTTGATGCGGACGTTGGGGTGGACTGATGGACGCCAAGGTATACGCTTTTGTATTATGATTAGACAAGAGTTGCAGGGGGATCTGACAAGGACACTAGCAGGGAACAGAAGGTGAAACTGTGAACAGAAGCTGTGACAGAGAAAAGTTGGCGAGCTTGCAGGAAACTGTTGGGAAAAGAATAGGAAAGAAGTTGGAAGAAGCAAAATAAGGGGAGGGTGGAAGAAGGAAAGGGAGGAGGTTATGTTGACGAAGGGAACGGAGAGCTATATGTTGGCAATAGGAGAAGTTTTTTCCTTTTTTTATTTGTCAGGGTGTATTTACAACCAATTCTGGAAAGAATGTATAGGAGAAGTTGAGAAGAATTAGTAAGGACGAATACAGAAGCCCAGAAGAGAGAGATGACAAAGGATAAAGAGATCAGGATACAACAGATAGTATGGACGGTGAAAAGGAGAGGAGATTTCAAAATGTTAAGACGGCTGGCCAGATCTACATTAGGCAATGGAACGAAAGAAAGCAAATATTGGATGAGCGAAGAGGATGGAGATTGCAGCTGTGCGACTTGGATGGAGAAACGTGGGAACATGTTTGGGAGGTGCGTGGCAGAAGCAAGAAGAAGGATGACGGACCAACCAGTTAGAAGGATTCTAGGAAAAGATTGGGGAGAGAGAAACATGGTTGTTCCGCTGGAGCTGTTAGAACCTAAAATAGGAAAAGGGAAGATTTAGTGGATAATTTGCTCTGTGTTAATGTAGAGTTTGAAAAGTTTACTTCGGTTAGAAGGTACAGTGGAATAGCTGTGTATTACAACTATATAGCTATCAGCTAATACAATCAGTGGCTATCAGAAAATGACAAATTCCTTTCACGGATATCGAAAGCTATGGATGATAATAAACGTTATACAAGGTGTTTCGCGATGAACGCCGTTTGATATAACTATGGAGCCTGTAGAAACGACGGGGCAAAAGTATATGTGAAATTCTCGCTGTCATTTCTTACGTAGAACGTCACTGTAAAGGAAAACAATTTAACCTCCGATTTTTTAAGGCGACGCCGAGGTCGTTTCTTCCTTTTTCAATGGAACCGTGTATAAATTTTTTATATAGCTGTTAGTTAATAGACTAAGTTAATAAATTTACATTAGGTCACCTGGTTACCGATGTGTTGGATATGGAAAACACGGATTGTGGAAATCTATCTTTGCGGAAATATGACTGAACTATCGGAATTCTGCCTTTTAAATAAATAGTGTGTCACAGAAATACGAATAATTAATATCACAGCGACGAAAAAATTGTCTACCATAAAATGCTGCGCGCATGCTCGGTTAACAATACTTGACAGAAACCCAGAATTTCATGAGTTTATTTGTCGTTCAACCCTGCCAACGACTTTTTCTTCTTCGGTACGGTAGGTTAATTTATGAGTTATTTTATAGGCGATGCCGCGACGGGTCGACCAATGAATAAAAAAGCGTATAGTTCCACGAAAAAGAACGAAGTTGACCTCTGTTCGATTTTCGGAAAATTCTCTACGACGTGCCCAGGAAGAGGTGGCGCGTGACCTCGCAGCGATTTCGACGAACAGCGTGCACTTTCAAATTTTCTATTTCCGCCTTTCCTTGCCTCGACAGATATACGGATCGCCGCTTCTCAAACGGGGCGAAAAGCACATTCTTCCTGTACTTGTCCGCAGACGTTGTCCTTTGTTCTACCTTTGGAATGGAAAACGAAATTCTTGTCTACGGACGTGCTTTTTACCAACCCCCCGCCCCCCGATTCCCCTGTCGCGTGTGTCTGTCGACAATCGTCCGGCAACGTGAACGTGACTTTAATCTACGAATTGTCTCCGGGCTCGGATTTGATTTATCGTCGTCTGCGAATTCTCCGTGAAAGAAAGACGCTAACTTGCCGCGACACGTGTCTGCGGACGATTGTCCGTTGGTGGGAACCTAGCTGAGAGACGTCGCGCAAAATTCTAGTAATTTAACTGGTCGAATGCCGGGGTCAACGGTGACGAGCACTGAACCTGTTCGACTGTGTTATACCTTAACGAGCAATGAGCCTAGGAAACGTTTCGATTCGAAGGACGTTCGATGGCAATTAAGGGCCTTGACGGTAGAGTGAAAAATGCTAAATCTTGTGACGGTACTTTGGGATTATCGCGGGTCCGAATAAAAGTACGTTTACACGGATGGCGACCGTCTTAACCGAGCAATGGATTACGGTTTGTCGTTTGGCGACGCGAAGGAACAATATAAGATGATCGACAATCGCGAAAACTAAAAATCGCGCTTCTGAATTATGGCTGAATTATACGATCTCCATCCGAACTTTATCTCAAAGTAAGATATAACGAAAGATCGTCTAGAAATACCCGACGAATTACGTACATTGTTGCGCGAAAGTCTAAATGCCGACAGACCGAGAAGGTCGGGGAGCTTCGATGGACCAAGCGGCCCGTTGATCTCTATCGTCGGTCTTTCCGTGAGGCAGTTATCAAAAAGACCGCGATAGGAGACGGTTAGGAAACACGGACGTGGCGGTGATACCGGAAGACAAAAAGGGCGCGTACAGGGGATACAGAGTTCAGTCGTTAAGTGGAGAGTCGAGTTGCCAGGAGTTACGTAGTGCTGTATCAATCTTCGATAAACTAATTGTACCGGTTATAAATTAAAACCATAAATAAATAGAAGGAACAACGATCGCTGGAGATTGGAGCAGTGTTATTTTCTTTTACTGTGTGCGTGTGTGGTGTGTGTGTGTGTGTGTGTGTG
>JACXIV010000082.1:264141-345252 GCA_014737475.1 Bombus confusus
GTGTGTTTGTGTGGTGTGTGTGTGCGTGTGTGGTGTGTGTGTGTGTTTGTGTGGTGTGTGTGCGCGCGCGCGCGCGCGTGTGTGTGTGTGTGAGAGAGTCACGAAAATTACGTGACAGGATCACCGGTGACCTAAGCGAGGTAAATTCATTAGTAATGATTATACACCGTAACATAGTCCAATGTTACACGCATCGCGTAATAAAAAATTCGTCGTGGCGCCACAGACAATCCCTGTAAAACGAGCGTGGCATTCGACGTGTTGAACGAGTAGTTACGACCTGCCGTTTCAGGCGCGGCAGCCTAATACTTTTCCGCGATTGCGGAGTGCTCGACGTTTAATTTCCATCGACGGATACATCAACGATTTTGCAACGGGAGTTTCCCATATTTGAATCCGTTGATCTCGCCCTTTACATTGAGAAATTGATCGAACGTCGCGCGTTGATTAAACGACCCGCGCCGCTAAAGCTGCTGCCACGCGGAGAGTTTTGCAACAGGTGAAATAAATCATAACGCGCTAGAAGAAGGAGGGCTAACGGGCGCGACACCAATTTGCAGTTGAATTCGTTAATTCTCTCTATTGTTCTATTCGCACGTGTCTGAGCGTTGTCGATGTAGAAAAACGCGCTAGTTTTTGCGATTTGTTGCTGCCGCTCGTTTATCCATCGAAGTTACGCTTAATCTACTGAATCGTTCGCTATAAACTGCAACTGTCATGGTTTTATTTTGCTCGAACGTTTAATTAGTTTGAAAAGTTTGCGACAAATGATTCTTTGTATCCTATATAAAGCGCACAGCAAAGTTTTCTTAAGGCGAAAATCAAATTTCACGGTAAGCGTTGCCCGTTCGCCTCGCGATAGCCATCGCTTTTTTTCACGACTGCAGCTTTTACAAAGAAGCTGTTTTTCATCCCCGGTTGCGATCCTGTCGGGAAACGGACGATATTATCGCCGATCTCGTCGAAGCGAATTAACAACCACGCGCCGGCTGTATCTCGTTGCGGAGAACGCATTTCGTTGACGTTATACCTTTTCTACTACTTGTTCAGTGACTAAACGTGTTCTTCCTTCGGTTAGATACCTCATATCTCGATACCTCGTCCATTGCATCGCTACGAACGATCAAATCTTGTTTCATCGTTTCGTTTGACATTACAATTTTGAAATTCGCAAAAATCATTTCTTGCATTTACTCTTTTATAATATTATTTTCTTACCTCCGGGACATGTTCTCCAGACATATTGAAGATATTTTCTGCCACGTCCGTGAGACTATTAGATCGCATAATAAATTCGTTTGCGTCTCGATGTGATATTTTAGAAAATATTAAAAAAGTATTGCATACGTGTAACGCGTGTGTTCGTTGATTGCAACAGACAGAAGTGTAAGTGATACAAATAAATATGACGGCGAAACTGCTGTTTAGGGGAGCCACATTCGATGACCTTGACTTTAACACATGTCTTCAAGATCATCCTGCTCGGTAACCTTCAAAAACTTTTAGACGTCGCTCGTTGTTTCTTAAAAAATTATTGACGCTTAGTGCGCAGAGGTAGGTACAAACGCTGTATCCATAATGGTTTCAGTCCATTTGGATTAGGGTTAGGGTTAGGTTAGTATAGGCGAAGTAAAAATACCCAACCTAATCATGACAACGTCGTTTGGAAACTACGTGGTTACTCTGGCAGTTAACTCGCGCTTTCTTCAATTTATCCACGTTGATATTCGGAACACTCGGCCAAAAGTCACATCCTATTTTCGGGAGAAGTTTGGAATACTTCTCGACTTACTCCCGTGTTTTTTCGACCCAATTCCCAGAATTCTTCGCATTTCTTCTCGCGATACGTAAATCGTTTGGGCTAACTGGTGGTTTAAACAGCGCAACCGATAACGAGCGACCTAACGCAAACCTAACCTCAAATGCAAACAGAGCCGTAAGTGCGGTAATATTGGTATACTACGCGTATGCACGTACCACGTGCTGGCTCATTAAACGCGTATTCAGCGTCGATAAGGTAGTTGTTAAAATTATTTCATTAATAACTTTTTGACGAACAACGAACGCTGAACAAACTGCGGCTGAAACCTTCTGCAAGTTCGTGCGATGATCCTGAGCTTGACTTTGATGGCATATGTGAAGGTCGGGGTCGTTAGAAGCGGGTTAATTGCTAAACAGCAGTTTTACTTTGTTTGTTAGTACAGAATTCTTCCATTGTACGGAAGAAATTATTAGTTTCTTTCGGATTATATAATTATTAGTCTTCTTTCTATAAACGTCAGATATTGTTGGAACATTAACTGTGCTATTAATATTGGGACATTAATTGTTTCGACGTTCGGGGAACTTCTTCCGCGAGTAATCATCAAGTAATTCCAGGAATTTCAAAACGCACGTATCGAAACACTTTCGAGGAAACAACGAAAGCTTCGAGATAATGATGCGAATAAGTTACACATTCCTTAGGAAGTAATATAAAAGATTTTAATATTAATTAATCTTTTCAATGTAAATGAAACATTTTACATTAAACTAAAATCTTTATTTATGAATGTGAATCCAAAAAGTATTTGTACACCTAGTTTTCTCGCTATAACTTTCTAAAAACGAACAATACACGGACAAAAACTGTTTCTGGTATTAGCCTCTTATAAGCAGGGATAACGCGTACATCATCAATTCTTAATAACGCCTTCTTTAAGAATAATACAGCAAATATGAAAATTGAAGGGCAAAGAAAGTATTTGTACGCTTATAATTCTATCGCTAAACTTCGAAAGAATGCACATACCCTCGTGACACGAATCAAAATGTAAACATTTGTTTATTTGCACATTGGTTTCCACCTGCTCACGACGTTGGTACGTCTGCGAACAACCTAGAGAAACCGTGGCAAGCAAGGAAAGTGAAATATCTGTATCGCTGCGAGATCGTGTGATTTTTCTTCGGAAAGGTGGGGAAAGTTACCGAAAAATTGGCAAAGCTTTAAATTTAAACTTCACAACGGTGCAATATATCGTTAAGAAGTACGAACAAACGGGAAGTACGGACAATAGGCCGCGATCAGGTCGGTCGAAAATACTTACAGATAGAGAAGGTCGGAGTGTTATTAAAGAAGTTACAAAATCTCCATTTATCGGTGCTCGAACTTTATGCAATGATGTCGCATCAACATCAGGGAAGAATGTATGTCCTCGAACTGTTCGAAACATTTCGCACTCCGCTGAAATATATGGTAGAGCTGCTAGAGAAAAGCCCTTTGTAAATAATGTGAATAGGGAGAAACGGTTAGGATTCGCTGAAACGTACTTACGAAAACCAATTGAATTTTCGAAAGGCGTTATCTTCTCGGACGAACGTAAATTTAACATTTTTATACAATGCTGAACTTTTATTCAATACTGAACTTCGGCAAAGGAACATCCACGCAACCGTTGAGCACGGCGGAGGAAATGCGACGTTATGGGGCTGCATGGGTTACAACGGTGTTGGAAACATCGCGTTTATCGAGGAGTCGACGAACGCCGAAAAATATATCGACATATTGCGTAACAATCTACCCGAAAGTGCAAAGAAATTGGGTCTGAATAGGACTTACTACTTTCGGCAAGACAATGATCCAAAGCACACAGCTAAAAAAACGAAGGAATGGTTATTATACAATGTCCCAAAGCAACTGATTACACCACCGCAGTCTCCCGACGTTAACCCCATAGAAAATTTATGGCACCTATTAAATATTGAAATGAGAAAAAGAAAGATATCGAATAAACCAGATTTACAAGGAATTATTTTACGAGAGTGGCCAAAAATATCTAAAGAAATTACAAAAAAAAATTGGTCGAATCTATGCCAAGAAGGCTACGAGCCGTTATAGATGCGAAAGGAATGCGTACAAAACGTTAATTAGGATCTGAACCGTTGATAATTTGAAATTTTCTAGCGAAGTGGCAAGTGTACAAATACTTTTTTGGCCCTCAAATTTTTGTATTTATCGTATTATTCTTTTATAACATATTATTAAAAGTCTTCGATGTACGTATTATTGTTGTTTATAGGAGGCTATTAATGGAAGCAATTTTTTTTTTTTTATTCGTTACTTATGTAAATAAAGTTATTGCAAAGAAACTAGGTGTACAAATACTTTTTGGATTCACCGTATACATCGTTAATTAAGCTCTTCTCATATCGATCTTCGAGGTTTCCTATTTTAAAGAAAGGCGAGCGAATTTGTTGCATAACCTCGTATAATATTGTTTTTCTTCGATTCGCGCGGCGCACGATAGGTACAATGGATTTCTCACACATATCGTTAGCTTTCTTACAACGTTAGGAAGAATGACTCGAACGACGCTGGCATTTTATTTGAATCGAAGAATCTTTCTGCCATTAAAACCGCATCGCGAAGCTTTAAAATACACGTACGCGCGCTCATACACATAGATACAGAATACGCTAACCGTATTAAGGTGTGTAATATGGTATATATGTATAATATATTATAATACCTGATGACACATATAATAATAATTCTACAGGGTAATATATAAGTTGTTGCTAATTTCAAACTCTCTCGAGTCTGGAGGGACGCGTTATCTCTTGTTCCGCCTTGGCAATTGTTTCACCGATTCGTGGCAAAATAACAGCGTAGAGCGTAGCACGGTTCAGGAGCGAGTCACGATTTTAAATAGAACACTTTATCAAAGCAATTCGCCGATGACGGTGAGCTCGCGCGAGTTACGTTCGCGGTATCATCCGATCGCATAGATCTTGTGATTGAACTGCGACGGACATATCTTCTCGTGGGATTTTCTCAGAAGTGAAGCCCATGTCCATATGCGAAATACCATCGAGCAGCTGGAAGATAGGAAGCTATGTTAAATAGAAGATGTTCGAGGAGCGACGGCGAACGTAGCTTTCGAAAATTTAACGAAAAATACGACTGCGAGGGCTTGGCTTCGCTCGGCGTTTGGAAAGAAACGTCTTTCTGATATTACGTTCTGTGCATAAATTTCAAGTATTAATAAATAACTCGCATTGAGAAGACCAGTACTTTTTTATTTCGTTTGAGAGTTATCGACAATGAAAATCAATCGGTTATACGCCTATTGTACATACCGTATGTCAATTTTTTCTCTTGGAATATTCTAGACATCGATCTGACAGAATGGGAACACGTGCCACGAACACGTTTAAATCCTATGATATCGTCTTATACGTTGTTATATGTTATTATACGTTATTATATGTTATTACGTCTTATACGTTATTATATTATATTATTATATTATACGTTATCGTCTTAATTACACTTTGTTTATGGACTCTTGATGAGTTCCTGAATCTTGTTTGCGCAGAAGTATATTTCGCTGATAACTGATCGCCGATGACAATCGGTCAGTTAGTGAGAGTCGTGTAGCACCGATGGCTCTCAGTTGCTTTTTTACGTCTTGGATTAGAGTGGGTAAAATGCACGGTTTAAAAGATGAGAAATTAATTTATTTGTACGTATATGCGCATGAAGTGTGCAAATATATACGTGAAAAAGGTAGAAGGTCAGCAGGTTGTTTTCTTGGGAGTTTACGAGGCTGATTGGACGAGCGTAAGCTTCGGTGTGCGTCGCTCAGTGATTAAGTAAATTCCTTGCCTCTCGTGCTATCTCCTGTTTTAAAAGATATGTTTGCGCGGCTTCTGTCCTAGCTTTCCTGAGATTAAACGCAAACAACATGGAGCGCGTACACGTTGTTTACCGAGAGCCACGGTGTGTACCAGTAATTCGTAAGATTATGGTGCGACCACTGTAATATCTTCCGATGTACTGTTTCCGATGTTGCTGCGACTCGCTGCGTGATTAGACGACGTTGTTGCGCCGCTACGAACTTGTCCGCGAACGTTGGAAAACCACAAGATAACGGGAGAATATCTCGACTTGAATGACCGTATTGATTATGTGAGCTCGGTCGGAAAGAATTTATATGTACACCTGTTGATGACCAGCGGGTAGCTGCATAATTACAACATTGTTAATACGTAGAAAGTTTCAACTCGATTACGCAGACTGTCGTTTATTACACCGTTATTTCTATATCGTAATTGCGCCTGGTATGCGTTTACACCGTACATTTATCATTATCTTCAACGAATTAACTACGATGATATTACAAAAAGCGCGGTGTGCAACCTTCGGAATTTTACGTGTGCAGCCTATGAATTTTATGGATGAAAAATAATTCGCGGTGCGCAATAATAATAATACGGTAGGGCCTCGATTATCAGAGAGCCTGTTATCGTGTCACTCGACAAGTTTCGCGTTTGAGGAGCTCGCTCCTTTATAAGAATTTTTCTCGGCGATCAACGATGCTACTGATGAAAGAGCGACAGAACTTCGCAAGCAATTCAAAGGATTGCTGTTGCATAAACTTGGATGAACAGCAAGTGTGTGACACTAGGAAGAGCGTGGAAAAAGCTGGCGAACCAGACTGAAGACACCATAAAGGCAGAGGTGAAACATAATGTTACTACGGATGTAGAAGAAATTTTTGTTTTGTATGAAATACGATACGAAAATTCGGTAATTGTGACAATGAGAACGTTGAGGTATCGACGCATGTAGAATGGTCTCAATGTGATGAATCTTCTTCGATTGACCATGATACTAATGTGACGCTCAGCTAGCTTGTTACGCACTAACGTGTGCTTCGAATATCGAATTGAAACACGGATGTAATAGTAATAACGATGTTCCTAAACGTTCTGGCGTATTGCAGTCCTTCGAAATAATAAACAAGTTGCGTAATTCGTTGATCGAATCACATTTAATTTCATTATTTCCATTGCTGCTATTAGAATTTGTTCTTCGTTGAAACACATAGATCAAAAATGAACTTGCAAAGATGAACCTGTTCATTTAATTTCATTATATGTTCCTTGCTAAAATACATAGGACAAGGATGATTTTACAAAGATGAACATTTTTTTGAAGATGGACATCAGGAAATTACAACTATTTTGTTATGCAAAAAATCCTTTATCCGAACAAGCTGCTCCGAATTAATTTGGATAATAGAGGTAATTAGTAATGAAATATTAAAAATATGAAATATAACAAATGTTCGAAATAAAACATGAAAATATGAAAGTCTGCGTATGCATCGGCAGAAAATATCTCGAATCGTCAATCATTTTGCTAAGCATTTGCAGCATAGAGTTTATTAGCATAGAGGGATTAAGAAGATTAGTGATGAATGTCACAAAGGGAGGTTGCCCTCATTCTGTGTCTGTTGTTAACACAAGGGCTGTTATGTGAATTTCAATGGGAACAATGGCAATATCCACCATGTAATGCGCATCTATCACTCTGCAATAGCCACGTGGCACATACGACTTGAATACGATTGAAAACCATGCGAAAAGAGGGTAATGAAACGAATAAAGTAGCCTTAAAATAATTAAATTAAAGTAGCCTCGAAAAATTAGGTGTGAATTTTTTTAATGCACAACTAGTAAATTAATTCCTCGACATTACGATTTGCAGGTATTCAACAATTTCATTGAGAAACAGCAGCTTAGTGTAAAGTCGTTTTGGTGACAAGCAACATTTTGTTTCATTCATTTGCATTTTTATAAAGAAAATATCTTACATATCGAGTAAAAGTTACTGTGTTATAATAATAATACTAATAATAATGATGATAGTGATGGTGATGATGATGATGATGATGATGATGATGATGATGATAATAATAATAATAATAATAATAATAGTGATAATGATGATAATAGTAATAATCATAATAATGATGATGATACTGATGATAATGATGATAATGATAATTATAATAATGATGATAACGATGAATAATGAATTACGATGATGATGATGATGATAATAATAATAATAATAATAATAATAATAATAAAAATAATAATAGTGATAATGATGATAATAGTAATAATCATAATAATGATGATGATACTGATGATAATGATGATAATAGTAATAATCATAATAATGATGATACTGATGATAATGATGATAATGATAATTATAATAATGATGATAACGATGAATAATGAATTACGACGATGATGATGATGATGATGATGATGATGATAATAATAATAATAATAATAATAGTGATAATGATGATAATAGTAATAATCATAATAATGATGATACTGATGATAATGATGATAATGATAATTATAATAACGATGATAACGATGAATAATGAATTACGATGATGATGATGATGATGATGATGATTATGATTATGATGATGGTGATGATGATGGTGGTGGTGGTGGTGGTGGTGAATGATGATGATAATGATAATGATAATAATAAATATAATAATAATAATAATAATATTCTGATACGACAGACTATCATAGCACGGTATAACTGATTTATAACAACTAATATACAACAGCAAAATTAATTTATTTATAAATGTCAAACGTTGTGGGACAGTTTTATTGTATGAAAAATTGCTTATCCCCGCGTCGTTCACTCTGGAAATCGTTGATCCAACGAAGAAAGATTTTCAAATCTTATTTTGAATCTCATATAATTATTTAATTAAAACATTATGGTATATAAACAAAATAGTTTCTCAATACACCGTCAATAACTTGTCGATTTGAGAAGATGGCAAGTATCGGTTTTAGCTATTAACTTATTATCAATTTATTTATTTTAATAATACTTAGTACAAATTGACCAAAGTGTCCACAGTCTGGACACTTGTATTCGATAATATCTGCCATACTTAACTGTTTGTAGCTCGTGGAAACGTTAATTAACTTTGAACCGATCTTCAGCATGCAAACAACTCACGTATTACAAATAAATCTTCAAACCGTGTCGTCCAAATTTTCATTGCTCAGATAAGAAAGTCGTAAAGAGCGACCTGCGCTATTTTCTTCGCGATTCCGACCAACCGCATCTTTTCCGAAATTTCCTTCGCGCATCCATCTAGTAAACCAATCCTTCTAACTTATATGTAAAAAAAGAAACCAGGTCGTTTGATCGAATTTTAAGAAAAGTTATTCCGTTTCAAAAAAAACGTCCACTTAATTCTGTCCGCGGTTGCGCGTATAGCTATCTCAAGCATATTCAACGTAAAGATCGAAATTGTACGGCAGACGACCTGACGATATTAACCTTCGGCGCCAGAAGCGCCTTGTCGCTTCCCGCCAGAGAAATGTACAATTAACTGTAAACCGAGAACTGTAAAGCCGCGACTGCAACGTCCTACGTTCAGGCGAAGCTAACGAGTACGAACGATGATATCGACAAGCTGACCGAAACACGCAGCATGCAGCGTAGTTGAACTTCGCCGGGATTTGATGAAGTCTAATAAAATTCAGGATTTGCGGGCCGTCGCTTCGATCGTTACGTCCTGCAGAAAATCTCGAATGATCGCGCCGTGAACAGAAGCGTCGATGCTGCAAAGTAAAGGCGAGTAATCGCGAATAATCGGACCGTAGGAAATAAGACAATAGGAAGAATTATTTGCATATACATGCGGAGTAGCTGAGCTTCATAATTTGGAACATCGAGATATCTTGGCGAGAAACTAGCAAAGTCAATCGGCAACGGCGCCAAGTATCTCGTGAGAAGCGAAAGACGACAAGCACGTTCAAGTTTCGGCTTTGCTCGAAACTTCGTCGTCGAACGTAGTCGATCGTCGTGTTTGGAAGCGTACGAATGTTTTCGAGAGGCGAGCGACACAGTGAAATTTTTTAACCAGCTCAAGTTACGAAATATTACCCTCGCGTAATTTATCATGAAACGCGTTTGTCGTTTAGCGCTCGAAGGAAATTTACAATCAAACTTACCTTCTTCTTGGCGTAATTAGTATTTTTCTATCGAAGTACGTATGTGCCCAATGTGGAACACGCCGAGCATACGTAATAACGTGCCAATGACACTGTTACGTACGACGACACGGAATTACATTTATTTTGTAGCGGATATTACAAAGGAGCTGTAGTGTAAGAGTAAACTATAATATAAGGAGGAATGATAGTGAAAGATGGATCTCATATATCCGCTGTTTTCGGCGAGATCACGAAGAACGCGGTTCGGATGCGTCATTCGTGTGTCCAACGTTTAGGAGACGAAGAAAATTAATACAGAGATTCGTGCGCTACCCTAAGTTTCTTTCTCGTATCTTGGACTAGAGCAGATCTCCAGTAAACTCTTGTTGCTAGAGAATTTTCCCAAATGGAAATTTAAAAAATAATTTTGCCTTACGAACAGAGCTTCATGGAAGAAGGGATTCTGATTTCGCGAAATTCGATGATAAGAATCGAGATTCTGCACGAGTGAAAACGTCGTAATTTAAAAAATGTTAAGTTAAAAAATGACATCAAGATGTTGGAATGCGCGTTTTCATTCAAATTGTGTTCGTGCGCTACCGACCACCCTAAGTTTCTTTCTCGTATCTTGGACTAAAGCAGATCTGCAGTAAACTCTTGTTGCTAGAGAATTTTCCCAAATGGAAATTTAAAATAGAATTTTGCCTTACGAACAGAGCTTCATGGAAGAAGGGATTCTGATTTCGCGAAATTCGATGATAAGAATCGAGATTCTGCACGAGTGAAAACGTCGTAATTTAAAAAATGTTAAGTTAAAAAATGACATCAAGATGTTGGAATGCGCGTNTTTCATTCAAATTGTGTTCGTGCGCTACCGACCACCCTAAGTTTCTTTCTCGTATCTTGGACTAGAGCAGATCTGCAGTAAACTCTTGTTGCTAGAGAATTTTCCCAAATGGAAATTTAAAATAGAATTTTGCCTTACGAACAGAGCTTCATGGAAGAAGGGATTCTGATTTCGCGAAATTCGATGATAAGAATCGAGATTCTGCACGAGTGAAAACGTCGTAATTCGTGGGAAACGAAATATCGTCGTCCAGTACCGACCGATTGTTCAATTAGCGGATGTTCCGGCCTAAATGATTAACGACGTTAAAAAATGACATCAAGATGTTGGAATGCGCGTTTTTATTCAAATTGTGTTCTTACGTACAGCGTGTCTGGTTTGTCTCGAAACGCGCAGATATCTGGAAGAACACGAACGGTACGAAAAAACGTTTCGGACGGAAATTACATGACGTGGAGGAGAACGTGCTGTGTTCTTGCGTATTTGACCTGCTGTGAAAGCCGTATTACAGTTTTTAGATGAAAAACTACCTCCGTCTGGTATCACAACATATTCTTGTAGCTGATATTCGGACGTTTTCGAAGCACTACGAAGTCGTATCTTGTGCGCTATTCGCTATCAGCTTGAAAAACAAATTCGGCGGAGCAGTACGAAGAGTCGCCTAAGCTAAAAACGACTGCTCGAAACTGACCGATCGTTTTCGAAACGTTAGACAACTGCGACCTTGTCATTTCAGCAGCAGCATTACGAAAAACGCCTTTGCGTATCCTTGTAATGTACATCGAGTAGCGCTAATACCGGCGAATAGATCGGATTTCAAAGTTCACATCTCGATGGCGGCTGATGCAAAGGACACGAGTTTGTAGCGTTTGGAAAATATCTGAACGTCGGACGTAGGAATATGTAATAAATATGTAATAATTAATAATAAATAAAATTTAAGAATTTTAACCTGGCCTTCGCGGGAGGATTCGGGGTCACCGCAAGCTCAAATAAAACGAGAACATGGTATATTCTTGTGGATGTCGCGCAACTTTTTCGTGTCATTCGTGTCGTTTCTCGAAATGTTTAAATGTTTCTGTGATTCAGGATAAACCGGACACGTTGTACGTCACAGGGAAAAAATAATTAATATTTTCGCGGTGTGTGCATCGGACACGTGTGCAGTCTTTGCGTTCGTCGTTTTTGGAACACTGAAAGCCTCAGTAGCCTGTCTCCGAATCATTTCATTTCCGACGACTAACTTTCACAGCCGCGTTCGTATTCCTCTCCGCCAATTTTGTTTTTTTTTTTTCCTGTGCTTTGGAATTTCAGATATTTTTCCGAGCGAAAAGGCAAATCTGAGCGAAGGATTAAACGAACATCTTCTAATTTAATTTCACCTGTCAACAGATTGAACTTGCAGGGGAAAAAAGTGTGGCGCGTACTATTCCACGCTTGATTGGTCAATACTGTACGGTAATCGGTCGGTCTTGCTTGGATAAAAAACACGTGGAAACGTTTTATGTTATAGTGTATACAACATAGGAATAAGATTGCAAAATTGCGGCTGGTAATCACACTTAATAGGTCAGATACGATAAACGTAATTGTCGAAGTGGTTGTCACTTGTAAGAGAACTCAACGTCTGATCGGTTTAGCTGGCAAATGTATTCGTGAATTTACAGGAAGAGTTAGAGAATATTAAAAGATGATTGTTTGTGGAGATGTAGAGTTTTAGGCAGGGTGTTGAAGCGGTTAACGCTTCTAAGGAAACTCTACGTCTGTACCGACTAATTTTCTGACTCGCTGAAGCCATCGACAGGCCATAGACGAAAGACAACCACGTCTCAACCATAAGACAAGAGACAGGCAACGATGAGGTGCGGATCTGCACCAGCTCAAACTGTATTCGTATTATACCAACGTACATATTTCTTTGTTAAATATAGTTTACTATCTGACAATTTATCCACGCGCTTTTCTCTCTATCTATATAACCAATAACCACAACAATAATGAACAATAAGGAAAATGTCAAATTTGGAAAATAATTTTTAACGCTCGAGATATCAACGTGTATTAGAACAACGAAAATAATTGAATAAACGATATGGCTCGTGGTATGTTACAGAGAATTGTTGTATTCATCGCTTCATTCAAATAAAGTGCTAATATCGCGTGAATAAAGCCGGAACTAATTTTGGTCGGTGCTGCACTCCCCTGATATGATGTAAGTTAAAAGAACAAGAGCTATTCGTTCATTCGATTTTTTTGTTTAAAGAAACATTCATTCTTTGTTCAGATATTCGTACAGAAATAAAGTTTTTTCGAATTTCCTAGCAGTTCCATGTTAAGTAGCATTCTTTTAACTCGGCAGGTTGGGCATTTTTTACGTTTATTACGTCAGGACGCTTAGGCTCTTGCACCCAATTGACCGTTAGACAGTTCGCTGTTTTTGACGAGTGTATTCGTCGCGAAGAGATGGCAGTATTTCGCGTTACGACGAGTATACTCGTCACGAAGAAACGGCGCTATTTTGTGTTACGACGAGTATACTCGTCACGAAGAAACGGCGCTATTTTGTGTTACGACGAGTATACTCGTCACGAAGAAACGGCACTATCTTGTGTTACGACGAGTATACTCGTCACGCGTAAAAAGTAGTTAGAATCTACTGTTTAAATTGCAATTTTAGCGGAAACTAAAACATATTCGTAACATATATATATATATAAAACATTATATAAACATAAACATATATATATATATATATATATGTTTAAATAAATTAAGTATGTTAAAATAATATAAATATGTTAAAATAAATTTATATATATATATATATATAAAACATTATATAAACATAAACATATATATATATATGTTTAAATAAATTAAATATGTTAAAATAATATAAATATGTTAAAATAAATTTATATATATATATAAAACATTATATAAACATAAACATATATATATATATGTGTTTAAATAAATTAAATATGTTAAAGTAATATAAATATGTTAAAATAAATTTATATATATATATATATATAAAACATTATATAAACATAAACATATATATATATATGTGTGTTTAAATAAATTAAATATGTTAAAATAATATAAATATGTTAAAATAAATTTATATATATATATATATAAAACATTATATAAACATAAACATATATATATATATATGTGTGTTTAAATAAATTAAGTATGTTAAAATAATATAAATATGTTAAAATAAATTTATATACATATGTATATATATAAATTTTAAGATCTTTTGAATATTTAGAGGCCAAGGCGAAACAGAACGAGCGAATAAAAGAGTATGAATAATTATGATGAAAAAGCTGCGTATCGCGTGAACAAAGTGATTGTTTTCTCCTTTGTTCTCTGCGATGGTTTCGTTTCAGGTAGACACTTTTCAGAAAAGTCGACCAACCGGTTAACACGCGAATATCCGTTGATCCCCCGGTGCGTTGACGTTAGTTTCGTTGAAAGAAAAGAATGCGTCCATCGTTGGGCCGCTCTCAAAGCCAGGCGTTGCCAATTTGACGCGATCACCCTGCGTGCAAACGGATGTGCCCGTGCGGAAATATGCGAACGTAGGAATGTAAGGAACGAGACAAAGAATTATTAAGCAGACGAATCGCGTGATAAATAGAAGGCAGGGGCTAAGGGCGGAAGGGAAAGGGGGAAAATCGGACTGAAAGCGGAAGAAGGGAGAAAGAGCGAGAGACAGGGAAATGATCTGCGTCTGCGTTGAAATTTCGGGGCGGCTGCAACATGGGATAGCGCCGCGGCGACATTAGCTTGGCCGACGTCGCTCGGCTCCGACGTTCTCCGACGCGGTTGCGTCCTTCGTATCTTCAATTCCCCGCTTGTTGCGTCTCGCTGTGTGTCTTCCATTCGGTTTCAATTTCGATCGTTCGAACAATTACCGAATAAAAGGAGAAAGAAAACAGAAAAGATGCACAATTACGCAGATGAATCAAAACCGATCGATAGTGTATTGACTGTTCGCGTTTTCGTTCCGTTTTCGTAGTAAAGAGGGAAACTAAATAAAAAAAAAAGAAAAAAGAAAAATAAAACAATTAAACGTGCTCGCTAGAACGATCGTACGAAGCGAAAGGGACTCTGCAGTGTCTTTCTTGAAAACGCGCGATCGAGATGGTAAATCGTATTTGAGAATAGAAACGATCGTATAAACGAAACGTGAACCGTTCGATCCGATCGGGCCGTCGTAAAATGATACTTTCGTTCGATTCCCATGAGAAGATGGAAATTGCGAAATACGCTGCCGATTAGTCGACCAGCGGACACAGCCCTTTGATTCGAAGAACATCGTTAAGGATAAAGGGCGATTTCCTGGCAGATTCCAAAGCCTCGAGGACAAAAGAACGGAAGTCGTGAACGAAGGGAAGTCAAAGAAAAAAATTTCTTCGAGGACTAAGCGCAAGAGCGCAACAAATTTTTTCAAATAACTCGCTACACGGTTCTACAGATAACGAACAATAAACGACAGAGAGACAGAGAGACAGAGGAAGAAGGTTAATTTCCAACAGTAACGCAAAGATACCAGAAATATTCGTGCGCACATGCGTTCTTAATCGTTTCTTCTTAACGATTAACTCTTCTTTCTTGACGATTGAAACAGTATCGGGAAAACGTGCAAAAATGTATCGCTCTTCGTTTCTCGTTGCTTCGTCGTCGCGTTAATTTGCGGGCAAATTCGGGGAACGAAAGCCAAAGGGTGGATAACGCGATATTCGAGGAATTTCCATCGGAAAACAATTCCGTGCGTCGAAAAGGAAGAAGAGCCGCGCTCGTTTACGCGGGATTACCGTTCCGAGCGGAATACTCGAACATCGAAGATCATCGAGGCTGTCTCATCGGGACAATTACTTGTCGAAGACCAGCCGGCAGACGGGCAACGACCGGAGTCGTCAAAAGACCAGAGAGATAAAAGAGCGGCTAGCGCATTTCACGCGATCATGGATTTCAACGCATCGACCAGCGCCTACGTCTGCGATCTATCGTCGTTTCATTCCTATTACTCGCGGCTGCACGGCTGGATTTCTCTTTTCGTTTGTATTTTCGGCTCGATCGCCAACATTTTAAACATTCTTGTGCTGACCCGACGGGAAATGCGATCACCAACCAATATAATTCTAACGGGATTGGCCGTAGCTGATCTGCTCGTGATGATCGATTACATTCCGTACGCGTTCCACCTCTATTTGTATCGGCGATCAAGAAGGGACACCTTCACCTACGGATGGACGATCTTCGTGCTCTTCCATTCGAATTTCGCACAGGTAACGGACAATCGACACGATTCAATCAATTAAGATCGACGTTAGCGGATATTCCATTAAGAAGCTGCTTTTGCCTGCGAGTTCTTCGGTATGCGAATCGACGAACGCGCGTCTGTTTTACGAATTGTTCAGCATTTCGAATGATTTATTTCAGCGCATTTACCAAATTGTTGTACAAGTCGTAAATCACAACGATTCGCGCGCTCGAGATCTAACGATTAACCACGGAGTTAGGCTCGCGGTTAGTCGAGCGAGGAAATTGACTTCTCGCTCGGAACAGTATAGTTTCTCTATCTCGAAAAGAGTGGCGGTTGGCTTCTTTAATTGTTAATTACAGGAATAGAGTCCGGTCTGATGGAAGTTGCGCGAAGGATTCGCGAGGTTCGACGAATTTCTGTAACGCGTGAAGGGGGCAAGTTATTATTCGTCGTCGACTGATCATATTTACCGGGTAAATTTCATAAATTAGCCTGGCGTTTATCTCATCTCCATTTGGAAAGAAATCGTTCGTCGTTCTCTGTTCTTTGATGGATAAATTGGAGAGTGACGTATTGAAAGAACTCCGACACTCGAATTAAACGATAACAAGAAACTGGTTAAATAACGAAAGTTACAACTGCTTTCTTGTTAAGAATACGAATTTTCACTTCGTTTTCCCTGGTCTGGTCCCAGGTGTCTCTTTAGATCATTTCGCCTGGAAATTCTGTGAACTGTCTGATCAGCTGATCGACGGACTCGTCGCTGCAAATGTCGATGATTCGTGAGAAAATTTCGAAGGTTTTCTCAAAGTGAAGAACGATTGCATCGAATAAAATACGGTGGAACCTGCATCATCCGAATTAATGAGGAGAAATAACCGTTCGAACGAGGGGAGTTTCGAGTGAAACTCGCCTCTCTTTTTTTAATTGTTATTCTATATTTCAAAATCAATCAAAATTTAAAATCAAATTTCTAAAATCAATAATATCAGGTTGTGCCAAAAGTTCCATTCACTTTCTAAGGAAATAATTCGCAACATTTTTTGTTTTATATTGTTTTATTGAATTATGTTTCGTTTTGTTCGATTTCTATTATTACGATCATGTATAATTCGATAAAACAATATAAAACAAAGAACGTTGTGGATTATTTCCTTATAAAATGAAAAAGCGTAATATTTTTTAAATTATTTGCGGATCCTGTATCTTTCTCGATACTAAATCGAATTTTGTTAATACGCCGGATCTGTATGTGCCTCAAACCATCTAATTGCAATCTCCTCCTTCTAACGACATAAACATTTATTAGAAATATTGGGTTGAACAGAAAGTTCGTTCCGTTTTTCCTTAGATCCGTGGATCTGAGTTTAGACGGTTGTTCCTAACCAAAATTCAATTGGTCGAGCCTGGTATTGTCGATTAATTGACAGTCGATTGTGAAACGAACATTTTTGGAACAACTTGTTTCCTGTTGATTTGGCAAAAATTCGAACATGGTTCACCAAGACAGTGCAAGACCGAATACGCCAATCGGCACGCGACAAAAATGATGACGCAACTTGGATAGGATATTTTATCGCATGTAACGTATTTCGACGATCTTGCACGCTCAGACTATCGGTTGTCTCGCTTGTTATAAAACTGCCTCAACGACAAAAACTTACCATTCTTTGGAAGTCTGGAAAAACGAACTGGAACGTTTCTTTTCCTCGGAATACTAAACAGTTGCACACCGATGGGATAAGCAAGTTGCCACACGGAAGGCGAAAAGTCACCGAAAGGAATGGTACGAGCATTGATTGAAAACGATGCACGTAAAGGGGAAAACAGGTTCTTCAGTTTGGCCTGAAAAACGAAACAAACATTCCGTTCAATTCAATAAGAAGGTTTCGCATCGTCGCTTTTACTATAATCTTTTATTTTCCAGCACGAGAACTTAAAACGTTGATGATCATTTTTATCTACATTCCAAAACTTTTACGTGTAACATATATCTAGATACTGGCATTCCTTTGCCTCTGATTTGTTACTTTTTATTATCTTTCATATCTACTTCTTCCTGAAACGCCTGAATAATTTTCAATTACGCGATTCTGTTTTCGACGCCATTAATTACAGACCTACCAACGTTGTAAATTTTTGTAATTCTGGCAACACTTGCATACGTTTTCCTAACTGTTCGAGTATCTCTTCTTTCCTTCCAACGCTCGATGCAACGCGTTCTTTCGTTGATCCCATTATACACAATATATTACACGCGTATAATGTTAGTTTCATATTAAAGCGATAGGAAAGCAACAGGGAATTAGAGAAGAAACAGAAAGTACGTGTAATATTAAAGAACGTGAGCAAGAAATATCGTTCCGTTAACAGAACGTTTGTATAGTGTAATATTCGAATAACAGATGTTTGGATGCTGGAGTTTCGACTGTAAGTTTCCACGAAACGTAATAATTTGTTACTACGAAGGAAGGAGAAGAAAGGAAGAGGAAAGTTCCAAATTTTTCCAGTTGTCTGTGTATTACGTACATAGTTAAACAGAACTAGAACGTTTGGTAAGAATTTGACGTACTAACTTGAGGCTGATTTAAGAATGCGTGGGTTCGAGGTAATTTTGTCATATGGAATTAAAATTCCGTTTCGAAAATACGTGTTAAATAATGCAATGTGTTTATCGTACTAGTGACCTATAAAATCGTTTGGTATTTATGGCTCATCGCATTCTTTCTGAACCGTCGTTTCCTTGCTTTGTTTGATGAGAATCGACCTATATGTTTGAACACCAATCAATCCAATATACAATATATTGGGTCTGCTTTCTTCTTTAATTAAAGACCAAATTGCAGTCCGATAAGATTTATCTTTATTTTATTTCATGCTAATTTCATTTTCTTTAAATCAGACTTTAGTATTAAAATTGCTAGTATTGGTAATATAGTAGTATTAAAATACTACTGTTGGTAATAAACTAGAATTAAAACACTAGCATTAGCAGTAGACTAGTCTTAAAATACTTAGCCTGACTTTTCTAACCAAAGCAGTTACTTTGCAGAACTAACCAAAGTTCTGCAAAGTTTCGCTACGATTTAGACAGAGGGGAAAAAGGTAGACATTCGAGGAATTTTGCTCGCTATTTATAGCGAATGTTACTGTCATAAACATTTTTCTCTTCCACATAAATCAATCGAGGAAACAAGCATACGATTCGTAATTGGAAAATATCGATTTAACAAAAAGAAGCAACAATGCAGATGAATTCACGGAGTTCCAATGTAATATCCACAGGTTTGTCACACCATTTCGATTTTTTTAACTTTGATATTGGCGGTGTGGAGATACGTGGCGGTAGCAAGGCCGCAACAAAACAGAGAGTGGTGTAGTTACAAGAGAACTATTTTTGCGATTTCGATCGCGTACATTTTCTGTCCAGTGCTCTGTATACCCGTGTATATCACGACAGAAGTAAGACAGCAAGTAGAAGTTTTGGATTCCAATGGAATGAGCATAAAGTCTCGAAATGAAAGTTTGATCGGTAAGTAACACTTTATGCATGTCACTTTGTATTATTCGGCGGAACTTCGACTGCTAATTATCGTTAATATTCTCTCAACGCTGTTTAAATACGATCGATTATCGATTGATTATCGCCTTTGAAAAGAAAAATTCAAATTTCATTTACACGTAATAAAATATTTTATATAATATGGATCGTTTGATTAACATGATTTACAATCACGGACAAAGAGATAGCGCACTTACGTTATCATTCGATTCTTAATATCTTCGTGGGATTTCTTATGTTGAAGGAACGAAGTATGATTGTTATCTTCTAAATTAATATCTTCGATGTAGTACCAAGGTTGATTTCTGCGATTTAGCGCTTAATTTGTCGAAGTAATTCGCGAGGAAGAGAAGACGAAACGATAAAACAGTCGAATGTCTATTTAGAAGCAAAAATGAAATATGAAATTGCAACTGTGAATTTTAATAATAAGTCGATCCTCTCTGGTATTCGATTAATTTAGGCATTAAGAAAGCATTAAAATAATTTCAGTCCATTTGTTGTCTTTATACATGTTTCCTTCGGCGATTATTAGTTTTAATTATTAGTTTAATTAGTTTATTAATTAGTTTATTAGTTTAACAAGTAGGTAGAAAAATTTAAAGCACTTGAATGGGAATATGCTTATTTTAAAAGATGTTTCCACTCTACTCTTGCAACATTTATGGTATGAAAAACAAGGAAAGATGGCGCTGTGCTTTTATGCTTGTGTTTTCCTCGTCTTTCATCCACGCTCGATTCGATGAAGTTAACATTGAGATATCTCTTAAACTAAGCTAGTTTTCAGATACAAGTACCTTAATGCCTTTTTCATAGAGAATTGAAAATTCTATCGAACGGTATCAAAAAAAATGTATAATTCTATTTAACAAAACAGTTAGACAAATTTGGTGGTTATCGTAAAATGTCGCCCTTCAAGCAGAACAAGTTTTACGTGAAGCACTTTTTTAAATAACGTATTATTTAGAAGATATTTGCGTGGTTCGATTAAAATGAGACACCTTGTATGCCATAGATATTTAGAGATAGTAAATGTTTTAAAAAAGCCATAGAAATGCAATCTTCTGTTTTTTACAAAAAAAAAAGAAAAAAAAAATAAGAAGCACGTAGAGTAGATATACTAATAAAGCATTATAAGATACATTTAATATAGTTTACATATCATCGTCTCCATAATTTTGGTTATTAAATTGTCATCTTCATGTATATAAAGAGATGGTAGCAAAGATACATCGCCAAACAGACTCTATACATCTGTATAAAATAGTGTTATGAACTGAATGAGCAGCGACAATTGCGAAACGATTATCGTCGCATTTATTTGAAATTAAATTTATTATACTAAATGTCTTGATCTAATATGCAACAGCGGAAAGTTGAAAGCAAGTGATTTCAATAGGGTAGTGACAAGATCGTTGAAGTATATTTTCCACATGAAAATATACTCTTGCATTAGCCTCTCAGATTTGTAAATATTTTCACAAATAATTGTTGAGAATGACTTACGTAAATTGTTTGTAAAGGCAAAACGTTTACAAAGACAACGTTGTTCTGTACATGTTGAAGCATATTTTCCACACGAAAAAATACTTTTGCATCAGCACCTGAGATTTGTAAACATTTTTATAAATAATTGTTGAGAATGACTTATGTAAATTGTTTGCAAAGGCAAAACGTTTACAAAGGCAACGCTGTTTTGTACATGTTAATGGATTGGAATAGCGACTCAAGGAAAGATAATCTATCGTATGAAATAATTCTTTGCTAACGACTACAGTAATTGAAAACAATGGAGGCTTTGTTGAAAGCCGCATTATTACAAATCACAGTTACATTTTAATCTTCATTTTCGTTCCTAACTAAACATCTTAATATATTTATAGATTTACAAATTATTTCAATGAAGTGAGATACAAATTACGGAAACCAAATTTGTAACTATACACAGTATGCATATTATATTATTACATGAAAAGATGAAATTTATGCGTTCCATTGAAATCACCGACAGAAATTTCACCGACAGTTATTCACCGATACCAGATTTCGCTGACGACAGCTTTAACTGGCTTACAGTATTAGCACAGGGAAATGATAGAGGATTTTTACTTATGCACGTAGATTTATTGCTGCGGATAATTGATGGCTGGCTGCCTTACGGCGGCCGGATTAAGAACACTGGACCAAACCTAACACAGACTATGAATTTCATATCGATTTGTGTTAAAATTACACTCAAACTTACCGTAAATTAATTGAAATCAAACCAAAACTTACTTAATTGCTAGCCTGCTTGTGCACAGTATTAGGTTTGGGTCAGCTTTTTTAATCCTATCAATCATCTGCAGCATTAAACCTACATAGGTAATAATTCTCTCCTATTTCTCTGTGCTAATTCTGCCAGTCAGCTAAAACTTACCATTCAATGCTGTTGTTAGTCAAAATTGCGTCCAGCCAAAGCTGTTGTTGGCCAAAGCTACCGTCGGTGAAATGTGGTGCTGGGCAAGTCTAGTATCGGTCAAATCTACTATTTGTCAAGTCTGATGTCAATCAAATCCGATGTCGGTCGAGTCTGGTGTCAGTTAAGTTCCTTATTGATCAAGTCTATTATCAGTCATTCGCATGTCAATCAAGTCTGCTATCAGTCAATTCGGATGTCAATCAAGTCTGCTATCGGCTAATTCTGATGTCAATCAAATCTGATATCGGTCAATTCTGGTGTTAATCAAATATGATATCGGTCAAGTCTGATGTCAGTCAAGTATGATGTCGATCAAGCCTGGTGTCAATCAAGCATAATGTAGGTCAAGTCTGGTGTCTACGAATAGTTGTCGGAGAAATCTGTATGGGTTATTTTAATGGGACCTGGAATTTATACAGTAAAACCTCAATTATCCGAAGTAGTCTGTGGACACAAGTGTTCGTATAAGAAAATTTTTGGATAATGGAACAGTTACTTCCCTGATGTTCATCGTCATATATGTATTTTGAGAAGGAACATAAATATTAATAGCAAAATAGTGAATAAAAGAACTATTGATGGCAATACAAATGATTGAACATATTTAGCAGATTTCGGTGGTTATATTCCTTTTCTCTCCCCTGTCATCTTAGCTCTATTTCTAAAACCTCGAATACTTGAAAACATTGAGGAATATCGTCATTGCCATTCTATTCATGTTTCAATGCATTACTCGAAGCGCACATAACATCAGTATCACGGTCAATCGAAGACGATTCATCACGTTGAAAGCATTCTATTGTGCCGGTGTCATCGCAATTACCGAATCCTGGTATTGTATTCGATATAGAAAGAGTTTCTTCCACATCTGTCATAATGTAATCTTCTACTTTTTCCTGTGTGGTGTCCTCGGTGTAGCTAATTTTCTCAGTGCTCCCCTTAGTGTCAAACGTTTCACGCCCAAGTAAGCATATGCCACTATATAACGGCTGTCCTTTAAATTGCTTGATCGTGAACAAAAATTCTTGTAGAAGATTGAACTTTCTATAATGGATTGTTCGGATAGTAAAGAATTCGGATAACAGGAGTTCGGATAATCGAGGTTCTACTATATACCATTCGATAATATCTTTTTATCCAGAACTGTATTCCTTGCAAGATTAACCGTGTTAATAAATGATACAGAAAAAGTAGAATAATCTCATAATGTCAATTTCCATAGGATCTAATTTTTTTTTTTTTCTTTTTAATGTAGCTACGAATTAACAAAATAGAATTGTATTTTTCTTTCCAATCAGGCTATTGTACGGTCTCTGATACCGTAACTGTTATGTATATAGCCTTTTAACGCCTAAATCTTCTGAATTTTCATCAATATCAAAAAATCCACAATTTACGTTATATTACAATTACAATTTACATTTACAAATTACAATTTATATTTGAATATTCTTATTAAACGTATATTACTGTACACCAGAAAGTGGCCAAGAGACTTTTGTTCCATTTCACCGACGATCATAAAAGTAGTATCATGAACATTGATATATCTATATTGATTCCAGTTGACTTATTCCAATTCGTCGCTTAATCAGTGCGTTGCATTTGAAGAACGTAAGATCCTAGAGAAACAGATAGCATGAAAGCGTTTCTTTCTTCTAAAGTCTTTTGTTATGATATCATTAATCTTACGAAAGCCTTTTTTGCATTAGTAGAAATTAATAACGTTAATGATGCTTATATATTCTACGATCGAAAGCTTTTTAACGTTTCTGAGCAATTTCTCCTATTAAAGTTCGATCGCAACAGCTCGTCGCCGCTTGGTAGGAAAATATCGCGTAACCAATTATGCAAAGTGTCTCATACGGAACTTTGTTGTTCCGTTTCATGGCAGACGGATTCCAAAACATTTTCATATTTTTTCCAATTAATAACATCGTAAAAGACTCTTGACTGAAGATAAGAATAAAACTAGGATTTGTAGTAAATAAAAATATGAAGGAACACGTCGATATTAACATACTGCAAGTGAAGCACTGTATACTTAAGGGAGAGTCGTGCAGTAGCGACTGAAGCCAGTTTTCGCCTCACCGTTAATTAACTGCACTGTAGATGGGGAAAACAAAACGTTCTGATGCAAGCAACGTATTCCGAGGTTTCCTCATTATCATTTCTGTATTACCAGAGTTTAAGACGTTTAACGTTTGACGTTCATATTTGTCTTAGCTGGCTTTTTATTTTCCAGCTAATTGAATAATTTGGTCGTATTATGTGTACATTATTTTTAGACTACCGGGTGTACATAAATTCCCCGGTTTTTTGCTGTTTGCTTCACGCATAAAACCTGAGACTTTCCTCGTATGTTTGTCGTACAGTGGCCACCACTTTTTAATCGTCCAGTAGCGGCCGAATGTTTTCAAATCTTTTCACGTAACCAAAGTCTCTGCGAGAGAGGAAGGAAGCTGAAAAAAGAAAAGAATAGCTCGCCAAGGAGGGAACTGAACTTCAACGAACAAGTTGCCGAGTGCAAGAAATCATTCCGCGAAGATTGGCCGCAGTGCGTCAGATTTGAAGGTTATGTTCGCGTAGAGCGAAAAGACCAAGAAAGTACCGATTTCGCTCGCGATATTCGTAGACGCGCTTAAAAATAAATTCTATTCTGCCTAAACGTTTTTCACTGATTTACACGTTGACAATTAATAGTTGGATCTTAGAGAATCTACTAACTAAATAGTTCGCTAACAATTTTTCGTTCGCTGCAAATCACTTTTCGATCTATCTTATTTACGATTAATCTTTGCGATAAAATTTCAAGGAAACGATCCGTCCCACTTTGTCGAACAGCGTTTTCACTGGAAATTACTGTTTTTCAAATTAGACGACCTTTGTGCAGTACAGACTATAGCATAGTACAGTACAGCGATTACAGCAGAGAAACTCAGCCGCCACTGTACGTCTCCGCCCATCACATTTCAAAGTTCATATATTTTACTAGTACGTTTCAAACGTTAATGTTTCTTGTATGTTCTAAATGACAGTGTGAGATCTGTTTAAATTTGCTTGAATCGATGCCTACGTATCTCTGGAAAAGGATAGGGGCTGTTATTTGCTCCTTCGAAGTAGCTAGCAGCGAATTTACACATGCACGAAGGAAGCTGCCAAGTTTCAAAAGGCGAAGGATTTTATTTACAAATTGTGTAAAAAATATTTGGAATTGATAAAAATTGAATAAAAACTCTTTATCAATTCTCTGGAATTGATAAAATGATATATGTACATAATTGACTGTACGTTACGTACTTGAGACACTTTGCATGTGAAATTTTTTCTACTACTACGATATTGCACATCGAATGTGGCAATTAATATAGCGACGTAAAACGATCGCTTTCGTGCTTAGCGACGTGCTAATATCTAAGGGTTTCCGAAAACAATTTAGAAAGTCGAAGAGCAAAGATAAGAAAAACATAGAGCGTCACAACAATTTAGATTAACCATTTGGTTGAACTTGTTGAATATTCATTGCGTCTCTTTGCTATCACGGAAACTGAAACTAAAAAAAGAAAAAGATAGATGCACGTTCGAATAAAATTTTTAACGTGCAGAGGGTAACGTTATTAATCAATAACTATTAAAATTAGCCCTGCTGCATTCTTCGAGTGGTTTTCGTTTCGATAGTATTTTGATTTCTAATTCGTTAACAAATTTCTTCAGTTCGTAAAAGCGTAATTTTTCGTCTCGATTCTTCGCTACAGATTTTGTTGAAGACGCGTTTGCAAAACGATCGCGCGAGTCAAATAGTTGCAGAATTGATATTTTTACATAGATTTTTTATTTGTTTTCAACTCTGTTGTTGAAAGTGACAAAGTTTGGCTTCGAAATGCAATTTACAAAAATGATTAATATTCCAAACATTTGTTACGTATCCGGAACGTTGTTAAATTCGAAAAAATGTTTAGTTTTGTCGCAAGTAAAAATAATCAAAAGTGGGAACAAAAGTGACGCGATTGTAATTTTGAAAAATCATAATATTTATTCATAATGTTTATTGTAAATGAGAATGAAGTATTTGTATTTGCAAATAAATAATCGAATACACGAAGATTCGATTCAATCAAAAATCGAAAGAGAAGCAACGCGATTATAAATGTAAAAAATCGCGATGTTTGCTCGGCTAAATTACAGTACACGCGAATGAAAGATTTACGCTTGCGAATAAATAAATAAATATAGGAAAATTCAATCCAATAAAAAGTAGAAACAAAAGCAACCCGGTTCTAACTTCAAACACTCAGCACAGTACGTTTTCCTTGGCCGAATTACAGCGGATGAGAATATAAAATGTTTCTGTATATAGGCAAATTAATTAGTAAAAAAAACCAAAAGCAATAAGTGAAATTATTTGCAAATTATCTCGAGCCAATTAAAAATCAATTAAACAAATTACCAGTCAATGGGAATTATCGAAAATGTTTGTGATAGCGCACCGTTTAAACTACTCGTTCCTTGAATCGCTCGGAAATTTAACTTATTGCCAGCGTGTCAAAGAAATTAATCGACCATAACAGATTTTCTTTGCCGATATATACGATTTGTTTGTTATGGATTTCTGCGGTCCACTGAAACGCTGGAACTTGCAAACTCAGCTACACTTTATCGATGAAATACGATTCGCGATTTCTCTCAGGGACAAGTAGTCTGTAATTAAGGGATAAACCACATTGCAACTACGATCACAGTTTTTAACTTTAAAAAAAGAAAATTTTCACCGCGTAAAACCAAGAAGTAACGATTATCGTTTCGTTCGAAGCGTCGCTAGATTAATAGTTGAGAAAGAAAAAAAAAAAACAGCACATATGCGCGGTATATTACCTAGGATTTTAAAAGACTAAGAAAATGGAACTTTACGACGCGAATAAGAAGTTAGTTTGTTTATTTACTTCGCGTATCTAAACTATTAGGATATTAATATCGCTGCATGGCATTGACAGTGGCGCAGCTAAAAATATTTCACTCTTGCTTTCATCGAGTAGAAGATCTGCACTATAGTTCTATTTTCACTGTGCAAAACGGTAGAATTCCATCAGTTTCGTGTCAGACGAAGCAATTACTACTTATACCGCTATCGATCTTAACCGCCGTCTGCGTTAAGTCAGCCTCTTGACGTTGTCCAAATGACTGACGAAGATTTCTTTGTGAATTTCAGAAAAACGTCTCTCCTCTAAAATTTAGATTTCTTCGGTCGCGCCACTGTCGACGCCAAGCGACGATATGCGTATCATAATTGTAATTTTCTATTATGTCATACGTTAATGGCTGAGACACGTACCAAAATGCTCAAATTCTTGCTTTCGTTCCTTCCTACTACATTGCAGATCTTTATTCAGATTTATATCTTTACCAGCTGTCCGCCGCGGCTTCGCCGGCGCAGTATTTGTTTCTCCAATAATTTATGTTTACCAACCTCTGCGCGAACACGCTCGAACACGTGACGGTTTATTTTTAACGAGCCGAGTTTGTTCGTCGACTGTCGAATTTGCGGCTTTAGCCGATATGCAGATACGGTTGTCATTGGAGGAAGAGACGTACCCGTTTTTCAGCCCTACGTGAATTACGGATATATCCAGGATGAACAGTATACGTGTCTAGGGCAACGTCCTGCTGTGCCGACTGGCATATAATATCGACTAAAATTATTCCTGCCATTTTTCGCCAGATATTAGCACTTTATTTGGACGAAAAGATGGATATAACAATTGTGTGTAACACGTCCCGCAGCCTTAACGTTTATTTCATTGTTTTCGCTGTTCTGACATGTAGCACGTATAAGTTGATATTCCGAACGTTAAAGGTTATTTTCTAGAGCTGATATTTTGTTGCCCGGGTAAGTAAATGATCCTTCTCCGCTGTGTATGCTATACGTAGCTCACTGAGTGTAATTACCAGCCATAAAATAGTTCTGCAATCTTGTTTGTCTGCTATATATCAGGTTGCCCCAAAAGTGTCTTTCCTTATCTGCACGCAGCTGCTTTATCTGATAATGTTTGTACAAACGTGAAACTTAATACGCCAAGTGTTGTGGTCTTTATCTTCCTTTGTGGTCGTCCTTTGGCTATCGTAGGATACGTTTTGCATTAGAAAAAAAATCTTCCGAGTCTATCATTTCCTTATAAAACGAGAGAAACTTTTGGGCCAATCCAAGTACCTGGCATTTAACTGTCGTCCAGTACCGACAGATCAGATGTCGACCGGTACGGATCGCATTCCTTC
Source organism: Bombus confusus (assembly GCA_014737475.1). Taxonomy (NCBI): domain Eukaryota; kingdom Metazoa; phylum Arthropoda; class Insecta; order Hymenoptera; family Apidae; genus Bombus; species Bombus confusus. Next base: position 292,397 of record JACXIV010000082.1, read on the forward strand.
TATCTGAAAGTTCAATCTGTTGGCAGCTGAAATTAAATTGGAAGATTACATTTATCTTTCTTGTACCGTTACAAGCAGAAAAACGTCTAAAATTCCAAAGGAGAAAAAAGAAGAAAGGGCAGAGAGGAGTATGGATGCGGCTTTGAAGCTAATCCTTGGAGATAAAATGACCCAGAGACAGGCTAAAAACGACGAATGCGATGACTGGTCACATGCACACATCACGAAAATATTAATTATTTTTCTGGTGACATCCAGCATGTCCGGTTTGTCTCGAATCGCACAAACATTTAAACATTTCGAGAAATGACATGAATGACACAGAAAAGTTGTACGATATCGACAAGAATATACTATGTTCTTGTGTATTTGACCTTGCGGTGACCTCGAATCCTCCTGCGAAAGTCACGTTAAAATTTTTTAATGGGCACCTCCATTTTTCACCTCATATTCTTACGTCCGACGTTCAGATATTTTCAGAACACTAAAAGCTCATGTTTTTTGCAACATTCGCTACCAAGATATGAACTTTGAAATTCGATCTATTCACCGTTATTAGCGCTACTCAATGTATAGTACAGGGATACGCAAAAGCATTTTTCATAATGCTGCTATTGAAATGGCATTGCCGAAACACAAGATCGCGGTTTTTTAACGTTTCCAAAGCGATCGGTCAGTTTCGAGCAATCGTTTTTAAGCTGTTCATCTAAAAACTGTAATATGGCTTTCACAGCAGGTCACCGCAAGGTCAAATGTACAAGAACACAATACGTTCTCCTCCATGTCATGTAATTTCTGTCCGAAACATTTTTTCGTACCATTCATATTCTTCCAGATATTTGCGCGTTTCGAGATAAACCAGACACGCTGTATCTAAGAATAAAAACATGCATTTCAACATCTTAATGTCATTTTCTTAAGGTTATTCATTTAGGCTGGAACATCTACTAATCAAGTAATCGGTCGGTACTGGACAATAATTTTTCCTTTTCCCACAAATTTGCAACATTTTCACTTCTGCAAAATCTCAATTCTTATCGTCGAATTTTCCAAAATTAATTTCCCTTTTCTCATCGAGTTCTATTTGCAAATTCTATCGAGTTTTATCTTACCACAAATTTTTTAAATTTTAATTTTTACCCACTCTAGCCTAGGACGTAACATAAGACTTGGAGAGTGGTCGGTACTGCACGACTCTGCCCTGACTGACTGATTTTCATTGTTATTGACAATAAGTCATCAGTGAAACATACTTATGCGTAAACGTAATTTTCTACAAACGTCATCCGAAGGGGTAATCGTGCTCGTCGAACATATTTCTATCCTGTTATGACGATTTACCGAATGTCCATCTTGAACAAATTGTAAAGATCTAGGATACTGAAAAAAAAACACACACATACAAGGTGAACAATATACAACTCTCTGATTTTCATTGTCAATTATGTTTAAACAAAATAAAAAATCTGTTAATTAATGTAGGTTTGGGGTTGTTAATTAATCGATTCACACAGATTCGATTTTTCACTTTATATATTTCTCCGTCTCGTACAACACGTTTTACCACTAAGCAGTCACGCAGTCAATCAGCGCGTGGACGACTTCTAAGACAAAAAGCGTCGCCAGAGATCGTACCAACTTAGCTTGTAGTAACTAGCGATCATACCAACTTAACATCCCTCAACAAAATCAACAGTCTTTTCGATACAAGTCGTTTAATAACACTTGGGAATTATGTATAAAACATAATACCAGAAAGATGTCCGCCTCCAGACGCTGTACAAAGTCGCGCGCTCTCGATCGTATTTTTCATTACATCCTGCCACGTTCCGAAAGGTGTGTTCGCTATCGTTTCTTGAAAAGCGTCTGTTAGCCGCTCCACCGTATTCGGTCTATTGGCTACAAAGTGTTCCAACGATTTTTTCTCGCTCTTGAACTGTGTAACGCTGCATTTCGCCGCGAATTCAGAGAGCAATTGCCAGAAGATAACGCGTCGTTCCAGAATAGCGGGACTTCGAATTGACTCAGTTACGCGTATACTGTCCACTCTGTATGTATTTCGAAAAACGCTCAAGGATGTGTTCGTTTGTTTTCAACGAGAGGTTGATACGTCGAATTTCGCGTTCCCAACTTCAACAACGCGCGAGATATGGATGTCCCTTTAAAAAAAATTTTATCCCCTTTCACCTCTTTAGATTTCGCATTACCAAAAATACCATGCCTACGTCATGAAAGGAACATACTGCTGAAATTTCACGTTTCTTGGTACAGCGGCTTGGCGTGGGCGTTAATGAGCGTGTCAGTCACTTTTTCCTTTTATGCACGAGATCATAGATAAACAAAACTGACGAAGCAGAACTTAAACAGATATTTGGTTTTCCTATTAAAAACTGCAAAGAATACTCTAGCTATCTCGGCTGCTTTATGTGTAGTTTTGCATATAGTATGCAGTCTGTGTAGTTGTGTATCTTCGTATTTCGTATAAATGCATAAAAATCCGCAGCCTACTAGCAAGGGACGAAAATGTGAAATAGTTAAAAATTGATTATAGCCATTAAAACGTATGTCATAATCGCTTTCAACGCCGATTTAGCCAACGTTTAAATCGGTGTACGTACCACTGAATTTACTTGTTTCGATCAACGAAAAATGTTTTTATGTTTCTCAATAGGGAATACAACAAACACTACCCTTTACTTTGTTCGATTGACGGAAATGGCAAAAAGTCATGACATTTTGAAGGAACTAAATTTCTGGATTTATAGCGTGGTAATAAAGCTTATACCTTGCGTCGTCCTAACGGTCGTCAGCTTAAAGCTTGTGAAAGTTCTATTGGAAGCAAAACGAAGGAGGCGAAAGTTAACCAATATTCAAGAACAACACCTTGAAAAAAGGAAAAGTTGCCGAAGAGGAGACAAGGAGCGACAAACGGATAGAACCACGATGATGTTGCTTGCAGTCTTGCTGCTTTTTCTACTAACAGAATTGCCACAGGGAATACTCGGACTCTGCAGCGTGCTTCTCGGTCCAGGATTCTTCTCCACTTGCTACTTGATGTTAGGTCAGTATACCAAAACTCGTGCAATATTTATTTCCTATCGCGTGGCTCTGCAAATGAAGGATTAATAGAAAGTTTGGCTGAAAATTGAATCCTCTGATTATATGCAATGGCGGATACAGATTTTCAAATTTAGCTCTGTTAACTTTATTTTCTAGCTTCACTAGTTTCACAAATTTAGCTATACTTTTTAGTCAAATTTCCGGAGAACTTTACATTTATCGTCACGGCGACACAAAGCTTTCTATCGTCACAACGCAAAGCGATTTAGCCAGCAAAGTACTTTCGTAGTGGATGTTGAAATATTCAAAAAAGAGGATTTAATTTCCATATTGTAATGATGACAATTTCTCATTAAATTCATTGTTTATCTTCAGTAGCTGTGTGTAAGCATATACGAACGCAGATATTGTTTGTACATCTGGCAAACTAGATATCCAATATAACTTTAGTAACTATTAATTTCTCAAGTTTCCTCTATTTTACCTCCAATTTTGAGGTCTAATTACAAATTGAGATACGATTAATTATAAATTGTTGTATGTAACATTATACAGCAAATTCCAAAGCAATTGGATTTATGTTTATTCGATTCAAGTTCGATTCAAAACCCCACGTACGTGAATATTTTCTTATACAGGGTGTCTGGTAACTGATAGTGCAATCAGACGTTGATTCTACGTGAAAAGATAAATCGAAAAGAAAGAATAAAATTTTGTCATTTAAGTTGGTATCGGTAAACGTTCTTAACAATAGTTGACAATTCCAGATGATCTGAATGACGAGAGCATAGAATAAAAGAAAATGATAACTAGCCAGCAATTTTATTAACCTTACTGATTCAAAAACTGATGAAGATGATGTGCATGCTTTTGCAGATATAATTCTGGTGATCCGATGATCTTCTTGATCCTTCAAGAGCAAATGTTCTTCACTGAATTGAGACTCGTTCGAGTGCACGTGTATCGAAAGGATGTTCAAGCTTGTTTTTCTAAAAAAAAAAATGGAACCTTAAACGAACAATTTTTATTCTTTCTTCACGACGTATTTTTTCACGTAGAATCGTCGGTGGCACTACTAGTTATCAGACACCCTGTATAATTTTAAGAATTTGTTCTTCGTGATAAATGAAATCAATCTTCCTGGTCGCTGTGTAACGACTATACGAGTGGAAATATTCAGAACTTTGAATGGCTCGAATATACAGGGTGCGTAAAAACTGCAAACTTGGCAACTTTACGATAGAGTTGTTTATATCTAAATCTTATGAAAGAAAACCGAGAAAACAGATATTAACAATCAGAATACCATAGAATGTTGGTTAGATGAAATTGTTTTTGAAAATTCCTTCGTTTGCTTCGCTGCAAGCCTTGAAACGTTCCATTAATCTATGGAGGCACGCACCGCACTTTGATCAATTTGCTTCCATGTCTTCATCAAATGACGCTTTAGCGACTCCGCCGATTTGTGCAGCTTAAAGCAAACCTTCACCTCGAGAATCCCTCGAATAGTATACTCCGGGGAATTCAAATCTGGCGAGTAGGTAGATAGATTATAAATTATCTTTAATTCGTTGAAAAAAGTTTCTAGTTTATTATTAAAATATGAGAAAAAGTTCATTGATAAGTATTTTGTAATAAAACAATCTTTTTTGATATTATGCTATTTTATGGCCACTAGGATAAGGGCCAATAACATTTTCTTAAAATTAATTATAACCATAGTCAACCTACACCATACTGTCTACTACAAGTCTACCAACCATGATGGTTGACAAACATGGAAAGTGCTAGAGAAACATTCAAATATCTCAATTGCTGTCGCATTAAGTAAACTATGGTCATTTAATCATAAGATAATTAACCAGTTAACTGTGTTCGATGCGTATACACGTCAAACCTTTATTTCAAAACTTAAAACTTTATTTCAGTGCAGTTGACGTATTTACTCGTCGCGTAAAGTAAAAGATTAGGTTTTACTATAAAAACTCAAAATTTTAGTAAAAAGTAATATAAATGATATTTAGTGCTGTCTCCTTTATACCTCCAGTAAAACTATTATGTATTTTATAAAAAAAAAGTGGTTATTTGATTATTCTCTTTGGTATATCGTTTGTGCTTCATATAGTGTATTAATTTTTATAAATTCAGTTAATTGTTTTCCACAATGCATCTCCGTTTGTGTACTCTACTACGTACATCGGTTATTCCCCGAATCGTTTTGTATGCTTTACTTTTTTATTTCTTGGCAGTTTTTACGTTTTCAATAACAATGTCTTTTTCAACAATGAATTGCTGACATTTTTATCGAATAAAAATGTAATCCTTCGTTCATTTTTTTCAATGAAACTTCATTTTGACTAGGCACCTCGTAAGGGACTTTTGATACTAAACTCCGCAGTTAACAGGTTGATTCAGATGTGCGATATGCAAAAAATCTACAACATTGAAACCAATGCATAAATTGGAGAAATACAAAAAAGGATAACCAAATATATGCTTTATCAACTATGATAACAAATAATATTTTGCACATATAATTTATTATGAATCAAAAAAAAAAAAAAAAAAAAATACAGACCTACCAATCCAGGTCTCCCCTACAGAGGCCATTCTTGATATGTTCGGCTTTTGCCCGATGAACCGGTACAGGATCCTCTTGAAAAATTCACTTCTGCCCAGGAAAATTTCCTTTTGTGCTCGGAGGAGCACAAGAGGTTCCAAAATATCGTTAACTTAATTGTTACAGTCAATATTTATTCCATTTTTAACAAAAAAACAGTTTACCTGTGTAGGACATTGCAACCTAAATCATTTCTCCTGCTGGTTTCAGAGCGCACAAGGTGATGTGACCTCTTTTGTTGACTTCATTGGACCTGGAACAAAACAATTGAGCTTGAAATATGTCGTAACAATCAACATTCTCAACAATTTTTTCCTATACACATAAACTAGATATTCATATACAACTTGAATTAAATTTAGTTTTTACTATGTACATATTTTAGCGAATATCTTGGAAATTAAGGCCGAGCGGCGGGAACGTCTATAGGAAAAAGTTGTTCAGAACGTGATCCTTGATAATATATTTCAAGGTCATTGAAATCTATGAGCCCTTTTCTGCATAAGCGTTGCACCCTGTCATTTTGTACATTATAGGGTTACTCAATGGTGAAACATTTTTCATCAGAAAAGCATGTCCTTGCTCAACAACGCTTCACAAAGGATTTTAGTTATAAAGCAAGTTGCCAAACTTATTACGCAGCCTGTATTATTACGCTGATGAACTGTACTGAATATGTACCACGTTCGATATTATGAACATTTTAAACATATTATTGCAATCTATGTCTTTTTATGAACAGTAATTACGATAAAAGTTTACGAACACTTTTGCTTTTACCGGAATAATATTTTATTGTGTTGTTCCAAAAGTTTCTCTCGTTTTATAAGGAAACAATAGATGCACAAGGTTTTTTGTTTTATACTATTTTATTCAATTATATGTGATCTATTTAAATAAATAGGGAAATAATAGCTGCACAACATTTTTTTTCATATTATTTTATTGAATTATGTATGATGCATTTTGTTCTATTGCTACAAAATACATAATTCAATAAAATAATATAAAACAACAAATGTCGTGCAGCTATTATTTCCTTGTAAAATCATTCTGAATCCAAAAAACAATCCATTTCATAGTATTACAATAAAATGTATCGTACGTGATTCAATAAAATAATATAAAACAAAAATTGTCGTGCATCTATTATTTCCTGATAAAGCAAAAGAAACTTTTGGGACAACCTAATATTAATATTATATATTTTAATTAGGATTATCTGTAGTAATATTTGAATACGTGTTCGAAGAGATAAACACAGTGAAATAAACGCTGAAAGTAGTATTTTACTTCAAAAGTGTATTAACGCTATAAATTAATAGAGGTATAATTAAGAGAAATACGACCTTTTAAAATGTTGGATATATTCGATACGCCTTATGATACCACTAGTATTATGAAACTGTAGATTACATTCTTGTGTTACCTACGATTCTAAAATTAAATACCATTTTAATTAATAAATGTTTTGAGAGCATACTTTATGTCGTATTATATAGAAAAAGTGATTTAAAACGACGTTCAAAAGAATTATAAAAAAAAGATCAAATAAATTATGCAATATTTTTCAATTCGCAAAAGCTATTTATAAGAAGGCTATTGGAGTGCTATTTATATACTCACATATTTAATACATATTTATATAGAATACATATAATACGATGGAAATAGACACATATTTAAAATAGAATACCTTTCTTATAACGTTGGAACAGAAAGCTGGACTTGAGCTACTTTGAGAAGTTGGTAGTTTAGAAGAATTCAATAGATGGAATGCGAAAAAAAGTTTTGAAAAATTGCGATTGGTCGGGATGACGATAAAAATAGGGAAGGTGACTTTTCGCAACATTTTGATCCGAGCCTGTATAATGAAAATTTAAGAAGTATGTTTCGCAGATTTATGTGTTATACATATACGATTTATTGCCGTAATAAATGGCAAGATTTTTACATTTTTTGATGCTCGTCGCTTGTTTCTGTATCAACGAAATTTCGATGAAATTTTCAAGATCTATATGACTGACATAAATCCATAAAATGTACTTTTCAAGCTTTCGTTTCAGGCTCAGATAGAAAGGTTGTAAAAAGCGACTTTTATTGTTCCCTTCGCTACTTCGACCAATTGCAATTTTTTTGAAAATTGTTTTACACGTGCTTTAGTAAACTAACCCCAACTTCGAAAAAAACTCAAGTCGTTTGATGGAACCTTTAAAAAAGTTATTTAGTGTTAAAGAGTGTGCGAATACTTTTTACTTTTTACACCCGCTGTAGATACATGAGAAGTTATTTTTATGAAGATACTATACACATTTAGTTTAAAAATTATTTCTACACGGAAAATTTATTTACCTTTCAACGAATGCAAAATAATTAAAATGCGAGAGTCATTTTATCTACACTAACAAATTAAACACATACTATTCTGCTTAAATTAGTACAAAATTTATCTCTATAAATCAGAATAATTATTAGGTTGTCGCAAACGTGTCTTTCGATTTATGAGGGAACAATAGATGCACAACGTGTTTTGTTGTATATTATTTTATTGAATTATTTTATATAATTTTATTGTTCAAATAGGACAAAATGGATCATACATAATGAGATTATTTTGTATTATTTGATTGTTCCAATAGAGCGAAATGGATCATACATAATCCAATAAAATAATATGAAACAAAAAATGTTGTGCTTCTATTATTTCCTTATAAAACGAAAGAAACATTTGGGACAATCTAATATTATTAATTATTATTATTAACTGAATGAAGACCGTACAATATTATCGAATTATAATATTCGAAGAATAAATTTGCGATATTCATTACCCTACATTTGTTTAATATTTTCTTAGTAATTAACTTCGTAATTAACTCAGATATTTTCTTGACGATTACCTGGAATTTCTTAGTAATTAATTTTCTTATCGACATTATGTCTAATAGAAAAGCAAAATAATATCTAGTCGAAGGGGAAAGTAGAATTTTTTTACACAAAAATTGATTTTCTACCTCTATGAAAGAGAGTTATCGTCACTTTGACACAAAGGAGTATAGACCATTGTATCAGCGCTAACAGCGCCATGCAGTTAGGAAAAATTTAAAAGCGCGTGGAATATTCACTAGATAACCTTCAACAAAAAAAACAAATGAAAGTGAAAAACTTTGGCAGCTTTATTGAGGGACTCGTAATTATCGTTGATTACTGAATTTTTATTAGTAACGATATTTACAACATAAAGAAATTTTCGTTAATAATAACATTTTTTTTAAATTAATAAAATACTGATTTACCGTGTATCAATAACAACATAGATCGTTCATTTTGAAAGTGATGAAAGTCCATTTTTTGAACAATTTGAGAAAACTACAAACGCACACTCTAACGTGATCTTTTTATTTATAAACAATTTATAATTTAAATCTTGAAACATTCGTTTGTTTCAATCAACAATGAAATTTGGTTAAAAGAAATGGAATTGCATAATAATTTATTTTGAAAGTGGTGTAAATAAATTTTCCTGTGATCTCTTGCTTGTCTAAACAGTCAAATCAAACAAATGATATTGACAACAATGTTTTGTTTCTCCTAGTTTTATTAGATCAAAGTAGACCAAAGCGAGAAACATAGATTTGAAGCAATTAAAATTTAATGAATTTTAGATAGAACGGATACGTTGTATAAAAAACGTGAAAAATATTTTTTGCACTATAATATATATAATATATATAACAATTTACTAATATTATAAGAAATACTAACAGAAGAATTTGTCAATTTACAGGTGATATTATAGATATGTTAACGCTTGTAAACTCAGCTATCAACTTCATACTATATTGCACGATGAGTAGACAATTCAGGAAAACGTTCAACGAACTTTTCTGCAAAAACTTCAAAATCCCCAGGAGCACCACAAAACAAATTTGTATAGAAAATAATGGAAATACAGGCACAAACCACACAGTGACGCAGGTAACACAAGTATAGTTAAGAAAGAGATGGTGGAATCCGCTTTCTGCGACGCTCTCGTCTGCCAAACGAACATCTGATGATTGTGATTTTCAAATAAGTAAAATAATTTAACAATAAAATTAGTGTTTACTCGTTTCTTTGTGTTTCGCCAATATGGCCACAAACAAATATAAGTAGACACTAACGTCACATAAAGATCTCTATGCACATTAAAACATGTTGTGACATGCATAGACACTTGGGTTTCATGATACATCTTGCAATGTAGTTCGGTATCGGGGAATCAGCATCAAAAGCAGCTTGTATCAATGCGGAAATCGGAATCACGTGTCAGTAAGTGAGCAAGACCAGGTTAGGGTGCAGGTTTCGACGTATAGAGGGCGGCACCGATAACGAATATAATTTACAGCATACTCTCATCGTTGTATTTTGTTTTTCAATTTTTAAGCGTACTTTGTCCAATAGATGTTAAAAAGCGCTATTATCCATACGCAAATAATTTCTATAATCACTCGGTTCATTCGTTTCTATTTCTATTAACAACGCGGAATTGGAAAATCTGTTTCTGCCAATTAACCATCTTTTTGCCGATTTCTATCGAGCCTTAAATGTTTATTCTTTTTTTTTTGTTTTTATTATGAACATACCTTCTATTATATTGATACTGATACTGGAATTGGAAAATAAACAAACATTTTGACACACGTTTCGGCGTTGAGAACGATCGGTAATATGGAGATAAATCGAAACGGATGCAGATTTCATGAAATCTAAGTGTCGATGCGTGCATCGCGGCACGCATTTTTACATATAAGATGCCTTTTCCACAAAACCGGGCCCGCATATTCTACGAGCAAAAACTAAATATAAGAGAAAAATATCATACAAACATAGGCTCAATAACACTTTACAAAAATATTATTCCAGAAATACAAAATAATGATAACAGTTAAATGAGTATTATCTTTAATCATGAATAAACCGTGGAGAATCAGTTCATTGGCTTTCAAAATCATCGTCAAAGACATCATGTTACTGGAATTTTGATTGCGGGCAACATTAAAGAAAAGGTTTACCAGATAAGTTAATACACGTAAGAAATTAATATCAAAGAATTTGTTCTACAATTCACCGAAATTGAAATAAATAAATTAGAAGTTTGCAATGTAATAATTTAAATTTTTGATGGATGTTAGTCCAATAATTATAAGAACAGATGACACTTTGAAAGGAATTAATGTAGGTAAATAGCGCCAATCTGTTCTTATACTGAAACGAACGAGAATCAGTTCGTTGTTATTCCGCATTTTTATTATAATTTTTTATTAAAACATTTTTGAACCTATGTTTATGAAATTTTCCCTCGTAGAATATTGTTAGGAGAAAAATTACAAAATATACCACAAGGTATACACTTCCGTTTATATGAAGAAAAAAGTGTTTCTTTACGTACGTAATTTTTTTTAGTTGACGCTCGAACGCTGTGGGAATGATCGATTTTTACATTCGAAATTTTCGTTTATTTCCGATTAGGTTAGTGTAGTCCTCCTTAAACCGTTGCCGAGATCAACTCAACCGCACGAATTTAGGAAATACATTAATTTTGTTTTATTCAAAAAGTGCTTTTTCAAACAAAACAAATATGCCGGCATCGTTTTGCGGAAGGAACTAGAGTGAACATTCTATGAATATCTTAGTGAACTAGGATATACATTCTGTATATTATTAGTAGAATTTAATATTGACAATGTTCTTTATTTATTCTTGCGAGAAGTTACATACATTTTAAACGTTATCTTGTGAGAAAGCAATTTCTATCAGATATTGTCTACTACACTAATAGATGGCGCTGAAGATATTTTCCCTGAAATAATTTACGATTGAAACTTTTATGAATTTAGGAATATTTGACTGAAAAAGGCTACTGCCAAAATGTAGCTGACGAATAATCCTACTCAGTATTCCTAAATTCATCAAAATTTACTTATTCATTATTTAATTCTCTCGAGAATTTCAATAAATATTGCTGCGATGTCAAAGAGAAATGTTTACATTAAGAAATTAAAAAAATATGAAATGCGAATTCCATGTTAGAGACATACATTTATTTATTAAAGCTAAGTTAATGTATGTTAACCATGAATTGTAATGTAAATGCTTCCTATTATTATTAATAATATAACAGTAATGATGTAATGTGATCATGATATTTCTTAGTTCTAGACAACTGTACAAATTGTAAATGTTAATATCTTCACGCAGATATATATGTATATGTATCGATAAACAGCCGTAATTTATAGCAACGACTACAACGATATAAATATACGTAATACGAAATATAAATTGTACGTAGTATATCACGTTGTATCCATTTTTCATTATATAATTCTACTCCTTGAAACACATTCGATTCAATTCAATCATCTATTAACTCTCTTCCTACTGTTGAATGGATAAAATTAACAATTTAAATTTTGGAGGTAATTCTATTACCAATTTTGAGCGTCCTCTGTGGTCGATTCTCAGAACTAATAATGCCAATGGCGGAGCTGGCTCGTTTGGGACGCTAAAACATATTTGCCGAACCGGAATCTCTGCACAAATTCTATTACAAATGTAAAATAAGTGAAGTTAAGTAGTGATAGCCTTCCAAATTTGTAGTTTGATTAGTGAAAAACGTTTCAGAGTTTCCTTGAGATTTAAATCAGTACTGTGCAACTGTAACTGTATATACACGAAGGAGGACGCTTCGAGAACGAGTGGAAGGTACGTTCACCTTTATCCTTTTAAATGTTTATTTTTATACAAATTTCCTATTTCTCGACACTTACGTCTCTTTCCGAAAGTAGATTACTTAAAATAGCATAAATTTGTATAATGAAAAATTCTAAATCGGCAGAATATTCGCGAAAGAATGGTGTGATACCTCTTCGATTATATTTTTTCGGTTGATATTTCTTTAAACTAATTAAAATACGAGTTTCAAAATAACATTGATTTTATATGAATAATACGATCTTATGTAATATATCGTGTTGTAATTGTTAAAAATCTCGCTGCTTGTTACTTTGTTACTATTATTTTATTGCACGAAACACAGAAACATAAATACTCGGTGCATATATATATATATATATATATATATATGTCTAACGTCATTAAAAGTTTTACAAATGGATACATACGCGTATTTTGTAATTTAAGAAATAACCGTTCCCAATTTTTCCCATATCAATTCTGTTTGACCGCGTAACTTGACTTTTAACCATATTCTCATTACGTTTAGTATCGCGAACGTTTAAACTGTCAATCGTACATTTAATAATTACGCGTGGAAGCTTTCCGATTCCTTCGTGTATCTCTATCGTTTCTAAAATATTACATTGGTACATATTAGTAGCATTGTATTATGATAATCGTCCTTAAGAAAATTAAAAAGGTATTCACGGTAAAATTCGGAAACTGTTTACTACTATTTGTTCGCCGTATAAATCATCATCCTTATCTTAATTATCTATTTAATGATAGTTGCAAGATCCGATAGGAGACGTAATCTAAAGTGCACAGATAAATCGGTAGTGTTCGGTAGTGTTCGGTAGTGATCGTCAGTAGTGATTTATCTTTACAATAGAAATTGTTAAACGACATACAGTGAATCCAAAAAGTATTTGTACGCCTAGTTTCTTTGCAATAACGTTGTTTACGTAAGTAACGAATAAAAAAAAAAAAATTGCTTCCATTAATAGCCTCCTATAAACAACAATAATACGTACATTAAAAACATTTAATAATACGTTATGAAAGAATAATACGATAAATACAAGAATTTGAGGGCCAAAAAAAGTATTTGTACATTTGCCACTTCGCTAGAAAATTTCAAATTATCAACGGTTCAGATACTAATTAACGTTTTGCACGCATTCCTTTCGCATCTATAACGGCTCGTAGCCTTTTTCGCAGAGATTCGACCAATTTTTTTTTTTTTTTTTTTTGTAATTTCTTTAGATATTTTTGGCCACTCTCGTAAAATAATTCCTTGTAAATCTGGTTTGTAATAGAATTATAAGCGTGCAAATACTCTTTTTGCCCTTCAATTTTCATATTTGCCGCATTATTCTTAAAGAAGGCGTTATTAAAAATTGATAATGTACGTGTTATCCCTGCTTATAAGTTTTTGTCCGTGTATTATTTGTTCTTAGAAAGTTATTGCAAAAAAAAAAAAAAAAAACTAGGTGTACAAATACTTTTTGGATTCACCGTATAAATTAAACAAAAGCGTCGGAGAGATAGCGTTATTCGTTTACATCTAAGAACATGAAAAGATTGCTATTTTACTTGGAAATAATAATAATTAAATTAATATCTCGTAACTTTAAAACCCTTTCAATATATAGCATATTTATAGTTTCCCGTAAAATACGCTATATCTTGTGCACGGGAAATCATTTGGGAGAAATCCTGGTAATTACGTTAATTTTGTTTCAAGTTTCAGTGATGCCGAAAAGTACACAGAATAAGCGTTCTGTTTGATCTGTGATGTTTTTTCGCTTTCAACTGGAAATATTTACGAAACAACATTTTCTAAGAACGAGTCTTTACGCCAAATCTCCTCATTTCTAATTTAGCGCATTTTCGTTTTATATTTACAGAATGTAAACTGAGTAGTGCCGTGTTCTCTTTATAGAAGATTATGAGTTTACAAAATTGAAATTTACGAGCTTGAAAATGTTTCCTTGAGGGCGTAATACTACGCAATAATGTACGTCTTATTTCATATAACATATATCCCATTGTGCTTTGCATCGTGAAATAATCTTTTATGGAAAAATTGAAGTTGGTCCTGTAAACATTAAACTCGCCTTAATTTTCTACTCTTAGATTTATCCTCTACTCGCTTTTTATTTTATTTACATTCTAAAATTTGTTCCCTGGTTCACTTATCTTCTTTTTTAATATATCATTGTTTTGGAGGTTGATCATAACGTTACTACCGTGACACTATGATAAAAATTATTTAATAGACAATATTATACGCGAAATTGTTATAACAATGACGTATAGTTTAACATTAGGATGAAAGTGAAAATTATGTTTAAATTTCTATAACTTCTGTTATATCTTTTCTGGCAAGATTTTTGTACAAACAGATGTCTAACAGTAAACAACCTTGTTAGCCCTTTATAACATTGGAAGTAACATACTCGTCCACCTATCTATTTCTTTCATTTACCATATTGTCTCGTATTTCTATTAGTGCCTGGATCTTTGTATTTATAGTACTTGGAGCCTCGAGCCCACCTCCATTCTTTTTAGCGTTATAGACTTTCAAAGAATTCTATACAAACTTAATATAATTTACTAACGTCTCTACTTCAGTATCGGTGAGAGATTTAAGCTAATTACTAAGGAGAGAATTTTATTTTTAATTAATAGTAATAAAACATGGGGACAGATGTAAAAGTGAGCTTTGGTGCTCGGTGAAGCTCTTCGGATCAAATCTAAGAGCGCTGTGGGAAGTTAATTTTTATTTAGAATAATTGCACTTAATATGGAATCCTGTAATATGCCGGAAATAACTAACAAAACCAATCTGCTACGATGTAAAATATTTGGTCAGAAGCAAAAGACAAGCATATTCGCATTTCAGATTTACAGAATTAAACAGTGAAATTTTTTAGCAAGTTAAGAAACACTACTCTTCCACAACTTATCGTTATACGCGTTTGTTCCTGAGTATTCAGAAGAAATTCACAGTTAAATTTAGTTGTTTCTTTCAAGCAGATAACAGAAAATTTCAAACGAGTTGGCTGTATGCGCATTTGATGCTTTAGGTATTAGGTTGATGCTGAAACATCTCTAAAAGGATCTGTCTGTACGGCTCTTTGTTTTCGAGCAACCAATAAGTCTCTTTTATATCTTACTTTATACATTTTTGTATATCGATATTATACTCTTTTAATATTAAATTCTTATGATCTATTTTGATAAATTGTTGATTATTTTTATTTATTATAGTGCTCCAGTATAGTTTTACCATTCTGCGGCTGGAAATTGAAATAAAAACATTTAAAGAAAGAAGTAGCTACGCCAAGAATTAGTTTAGAAGATTAATTTATCGAAGTTAAATGCACTCAAATTCCTTTGGAGTTGTTTTATCATCAACCTAAATCGTCGAATGCACATACAGTCAACTCATTCGGGATTTCGCAGTGCTTTCCATCTCCTTGTTGATATAATTACTATTTGTCTGTCGAAGTACCTATGTACTCAATATGCAACACGTTGAGTGTGCATAATATGGAACATGTCAATGAGGCTGCTAGGGATGACGACGATGATGATGATACAAAGCTATATTTATTTTGTGGTGGCACTTACATGAGAGACAATAAGAGCGAAAAATGCATGTAATGTATTCACTGTTTTCATTGAGATCACGAAGATGCGCTTCAGACGCGTCATTCAACGTGTAAACAAAGGAAATTAGTATAATATAAGTTAGAAAAACATTACACGTAACGTGTGAAAACTATTGGATAATACTCTAGAAACTTAAGGTGGCGTTCAAGAATTTGGGGAGGATTTTTTAAGACACGAAAACACGAAAAAGTCTGCATGGGCATAAACGACTCAGAATTTGATTTTTTTTACCATGATCTCAAGACACAAGCTTTGAACACAGTTAACTAACTAGTGACATACGAATATCTATTAATAGGGATCGATAGAGATATGGAACGTTTTAACAAGTTCTATTTGAAACATGTACCGTGGAACTTTTTTTAGAAAACTTTCTCGCATTATAAATTCCGATGATAACGTATAAAGACAAGTTTTTGAATGTAAAAATAAAAAATGTTTCTATAAAATAATAGGTACTATGTACTATAAAATAATAAAAATAACAGGAACGGGTATTTTGTACATCACATTGAAAAAGCTCTATTATTGTGACAAATATTGAATACTGTTGGATGAATAGTATTAGAATTGCAACAATACTAAGGAATTATTACAGTTAAATTCATATTCTGAATATGTTATTTATTTGTAATATTTATGTAAGTAGATGATTCACAGTTCAAAGTTTCTTTGTGTTTCTCTTTGAAATGTACAATTAGGAAGATAGGAACGTTATCTATATATTATACTGTACAATTTGTATGTATTTCAATTTATTTAAACCACGAAAAAATGTTATTTAAGTATTATTTTTAACAAGTTCTTCTTTCTGTTAAATACTTCTTCTGAAAATATTCATTCACTATTGTGATTTTCATACTCTTTATTCAGTAAACGTATCAATAATATGATATTGTACTGTTAAATAAAACTAGTACTTAATAGATGATTAGTACTTTTAGTCATCTTATGGAACCTTTCTTAATACACGTTCCAAAATAACTTGTTTTTATGAAACTTTTATTGCACAGACTCTAAAATACTCGTTTCACGAGAACATTTTTTATAGAAATTCTTAAGGGTGACATTTCTTTCCATAAAAATTCCACAGGAGCAGATATTTTCTTAAACGAAACACCTAAGTTCGAGGAGAATATTTTTGAAAACGGAAGGTATCTATTTATCTCTATCCCTGTCTACTAATTTTCGCCGTGTGTTAACGTCAGTTTGATTGACAAAAGCATGTTTCTCTTCTTGGCAAGGTTTTAAAATCAGGTGGTCCATATTACGTGCAGTTACCTTACTTGCATTATTTTGCTTTATTACTGTACCATCGATAACCAAACCAAAATTTATCAATTTTTAGATGGCAACGAAGAGCTATAATTATTTAGAATTTCTTGTCTGAGAAGGGTAATAGTTAGACTACGGATTTTTGTACAATTACGAGAAATTTAAAGATAGACAAATACATAGAATGCACGTGATATACAGAAACGTATAAAATACCCAAAATGTAGTCTTTTACTTGTACGGTGATAGCATACAATTTGGTAAGCATTTTTGATTTTTTCAAACTTTAATACATTAAAAACAACCGTTCAAATAGGTCCTATCCTTTTGATTGTATCCACAAAAATGTAAATTGCATGAAAATCCGCAATCTAGTAATAGCGTACAATTTGGTGGATATTTTCGATCTTTTCAAACTTTAATATATTAGAAACAACTATTTAAATGTGCAATATATCAGAGAGAAATGTGTCGCAGTCAATTATATGTACTTTCAATCTTACTTTAGAAATAAACCTAAAACTAACTTCGCTCTAGGAAAATAAGAATTTGAAACGTATTTAAAGCCACAAGTTAAGAGATTTACAATTACGATACAGCAATTGAAAAGCTACCGAGCACTAGCCATGAGCTAGATACTGATAGCGACCCAGATTATTACCAAGTTTCATTTTTGTTATACAATCTTTATTATTTTTCGCTGACCGAATTTATTATCAATAAACCTTAGATCAAACTGTTTTTCTAACTGTTTTCTATTTACTTTCTACCACTTAATTTTCGTTTATAATGTGTTTATAAATTTCGTCATTTTAGGTTAGGTTTAACCTTAATAACCCTTTTCGACATATATTACAGTTTGAAAGAAGTCAAGGACTTCATAGAAATAACTAGTCATAGCTCTTCGTTGTCGTCCAAAAATTGATAGACGTCTGTTTGGTATCGCTATTAACCTGAGAGGCAGATACAGTGAATCCAAAAAGTATTTGTACACCTAGTTTCTTTGCAATAACTTTATTTACATAAGTAACGAATAAAAATAAAATGCTTCCATTAATAGCCTCTTATAAAGAAAAATAATATGTACATTAAAAACTTTTAATAATATGTTATAAAAGAATAATACGATAAATACAAAAATTTGAGGGCCAAAAAAAGTATTTGTACATTTGCCACTTCGCTAGAAAATTTCAAATTATCAACGGTTCAGATCCTAATTAACGTTTTGTACGCATTCCTTTCGCATCTATAACGGCTCGTAGCCTTTTTGGCATAGATTCGACCAATTTTTTTTTTGTAATTTCTTTAGATATTTTTGGCCACTCTCGTAAAATAATTCCTTGTAAATCTGGTTTATTCGATATCTTTCTTTTTCTCATTTCAATATTTAATAGGTGCCATAAATTTTCTATGGGGTTAACGTCGCGAGACTGGGGTGGTGTAATCAGTTGCTTTGGGACATTGTATAATAACCATTCCTTCGTTTTTTTTAGCTGTGTGCTTTGGATCATTGTCTTGCCGAAAGTAGTAAGTCCTATTCAGACCCAATTTCTTTGCACTTTCGGGTAGATTGTTACGCGATATGTCGATATATTTTTCGGCGTTCGTCGACTCCTCGATAAACGCGATGTTTCCAACACCGTTGTAACCCATGCAGCCCCATAACGTCGCATTTCCTCCGCCGTGCTCAACGGTTGCGTGGATGTTCCTTTGCCGAAGTTCAGTATTGAATAAAAGTTCAGCATTGTATAAAAATGTTAAATTTACGTTCGTCCGAGAAGATAACGCCTTTCGAAAATTCAATTGGTTTTCGTAAGTACGTTTCAGCGAATCCTAACCGTTTCTCCCTATTCACATTATTTACAAAGGGCTTTCTTCTAGCAGCTCTACCATATATTTCAGCGGAGTGCAAAATGTTTCGAATAGTTCGAGGACATACATTCTTCCCTGATGTTGATGCGACATCATTGCATAAAGTTCGAGCACCGATAAATGGAGATTTTGTAACTTCTTTAATAACACTCCGACCTTCTCTATCTGTAAGTATTTTCGGCCGACCTGATCGCGGCCTATTGTCCGTACTTCCCGTTTGTTCGTACTTCTTAACGATATATTGCACCGTCGTGAAGTTTAAATTTAAAGCTTTGCCAATTTTTCGGTAACTTTCCCCACCTTTCCGAAGAAAAATCACACGATCTCGCAGCGATACAGATATTTCACTTTTTCTTGCTTGCCACGGTTTCTCTAGGTTGTTCGCAGACGTACCAACGTCGTGAGCAGGTGGAAACCAATGCGCAAATAAACAAATGTTTACATTTTGATTCGTGTCACGAGGGTATGTGCATTCTGTCGAAGTTTAGCGATAGAATTATAAGCGTGCAAATACTTCTTTTGCCCTTCAATTTTCATATTTGCTGTATTATTCTTAAAGAAGGCGTTATTAAGAATTGATGATGTACGCGTTATCCCTGCTTACAAGAGGCTAATACCAGAAACGGTTTTTCTCCGTGTATTGTTCGTTTTTAGAAAGTTATAGCGAGAAAAAACTAGGTGTACGAGTACTTTTTGGATTCGCTGTACAGAAAATTCTAGTCGTAGAGCGTTAACAAGCGTGATAATCGGACGCGACACGAGTGTGTAGCGTAACGACGATAAGAAAAGAAAAAGAGAAGAAAAGATAGCGGAGGGGCGGGAGAGATATACGTAAAAGAGTATTAGCGTGGCGTGAAGTATATTTCGGACAATCGCCGACTCGACCTTAATCGGCTGGCGCGCCCTTGGACAGCCGGTTCGAGGAAAGGTCGATTCGGCGGAACCGAGTGTAATCGCCGTAAAGAAGTTTGTTTGTTTGCGATAAGATGCCTGGCTCTGCCACAAGGTAACAGCCACGATAACACAGCCCACTATGAGGCCCATATACGCGACCAGTTGAAATGGGAGCATAGCGTGTCTCTCGATTTCTCCGTTCGAAACGTTCCTGGAATCGTCTCTGAAATAGTCCTCGATCCACCTCGATGAACGGGCCAGCAGCTCGTTTCTAGTAACCTTTATCACTCTAGCCCGTACTAGTAGCCGTGCCTACGCTTTGCTAGGCTTTCTAATTCGATCGCAGCCGGTAACGCGCCGCGTATTATAAAATCATTTGCGTTCCTGTGAAACTACGGCTTAATCGTTACAAATTACATCGACACGCTGCGCGGAAACTGAGAAACGCGCCGACACGTGAGACATTGGTCGGCGGGACGCGGATTGGCCGGACAAGACCAGTGGTTCGATACATTCGTAATTCCATCGTTCGGGTTAAAATTGCGATCGTGCTCGGGCCTCGTATCGTTTCAAGGAAATCGTTCCAATTGATCCATCGCTGCTTCAATTATTGCCAATGCGTTGTTCGTTGCACAGGCGTGTGCTTATTGTCAGCGATAATTGCTACTCCGTAATGCCATAACGCGGACGTGTTATTTATTTCGCCGTTGTTCTGTTATTGAAACGAAGCAGGTTGTTACCGGGGGGGGGGGTCTGTTTAACTTTCACGAGAGAGTAAAAACGCAGTAAAAATGAACAGAGGACACACGCTGGTGTTCTCGTTTACAATCACGGGAAAGTTAAATATAGAACTGGCTGCTTTAATAAGTTCTATTATTTATCTGCAGTATACAGGGCGTTTCAAAAACCTGGCGAAAATTTTGCACGTTAGTTTAACGGATTCCCGCAGGCTGAAGAGACACTACCCGTTAGACCTAAGCTCTAGATTTAATTAGATATTTACACTAAGAAATATTTATATATATCACATATCTATAATAAGTCTTAACTTATTATAAATAATTAGCCATGTCACTGCGCCACGCCGGAAAAAGTTACTGAAAATTCTCAATGCGAGAGTTGATTGTAATTTTAATAGACAAATAGAAAAAAAAAAAAAAGTTTTACGGATTGGAACGAGGCGGAAAAGAGCAGTTGATCTAACCACGTTTATGGTTCACAGACGGCACGAGGGTATCGTTATCGTCGTTGCTTTTACGGTGCGTTTAAATATATTAACGTAACGTAATTTTGTCGCTGTTAAACGAGTCCGACAATTTATGGCGAGACTGTTTGCGTTTCGCGGAGGATATTTTAACACCTACTTTGAGTTTACTTTCTCGCCGTTAATACTCCAATAATGGCATAAACGTACACGCTTTAATTTTCTTACCCGATCAGAGACGCAGAGCTTACGTACATAGGCATACGCGTTCAGGCATTTCTGGGAAATTCAGAATTCCGGAAATGTACCGACCGCACAAAACGCGCACAAACATGTAGAATATTTAGATCAGATATTTTTTTTTTTTTTTTTTTTTTTATTTGTTTATTAAAATTACAATCAACTCTCGCATTGAGAATTTTCAGTAACTTTTTCTGGCGTGGCGCAGTGACATGGCTAATTATTTATAATAAGTTAAGACTTATTATAGATATGTGTAATTTATAAGTGAGTAATACGAATAATTAAATAAAATCGGAAGATATTTGGCAGGAGAAAGTAAATTTTTATAAAAACGTGCTATATAAATATGTTCATATGATACGCGTGTAAATAATACACGCATGCTTGCTTACAGACGTTTTGAAACGTGCTGTACGTAAGAAGCTAGGTATATCGATGTTTGAAGAATACGTTGGAACGGTTCGCGTCGAAAAGAGCGATTTCTACAAAACCCGACAATTTACCACGAAATCTCCCCCACTAGGGTCCCCGTAAATACACAATGGGACGCATTGTATTCCTAATAACGGAATCGGCCTCCACCCATTGTTCAGGAAACATAAAAGCTTTCTGGAAACGCGCGATCTACGACGACACGTTTCGAACATTGTCGGTCGTCGCATTTTTTATTACCGAAATAAATGTCAGGATAGCGGAGTAACGTGTTTAATATTATGAACGTGCTCAACATGCTGGTAATCGTTTCGTTACTACTGAACCGATCAATTAGATTCGATTAGATTCCAGATTTTTATGTTTACTATTGTTAAAAACACGAAGGTAAAATTTTTGTTTGATATTAATTATGTGTTATTTTGTTTAATATTAATTAATTTGTGTTTAATATTATGAACGTACTCAACATCCTGGTAATCATTTCGTTAGTACTAAACTGATGAATTAGATTCGATTAGATTCCAGATTTTTATGTTTACTATTGTTAAAAACAGGAAGGTAAAATTTTTGTTTGATATTAATTCTGTGTTATTTTGTTTAATATTAATTAATTTGTGTTTAATATTATGAACGTACTCAACATCCTGGTAATCATTTCGTTAGTACTAAACTGATGAATTAGATTCGATTAGATTCCAGATTTTTATGTTTACTATTGTTAAAAACAGGAAGGTAAAATTTTTGTTTGATATTAATTATGTGTTATTTTGTTTAATATTAATTAATTTGTGTTTAATATTATGAACGTACTCAACATCCTGGTAATCGTTTCGTTACTACTAAACCGATCAATNTAGATTCGATTAGATTCCAGATTTTTATGTTTACTTTTGTTAAAAACACGAAGGTGAAACTTTTGGTAAAATTAATATTGACTTTCGTTGAAGTAGAAATATTGTTATGTATTGTGTACATATTTGTTATATTTATCTTCGTCGTATCTGTTTAATTCTGATCATCTGTACATTATGTATAATATATCGTTTATCTTAAAATCAGATGACAGTACCGTTTTGAGTAATCTTCAAACCAATACATATATTCTTTATCTAACCGCATCAATAGAATCACCTGTCATTTTATCTTGGCCAAATATCAATTGATATATATATATCTTTTTTATTTTTATTTTTGTAGAAATGATTCTTCAGTAATGCAATTAATATTTTTCGTATAGGAAGTGTTCTACTCTTTAGAAACAGTTTTAAGTGATGTTAGGTGAAAGGAAATTCTAGTCTATTGGAGAAAGGTGTAGCCGATGTAGCTAATGTAGCCAAAGGTAATGGCAATGTTGGGCGTTATTGTTAAGTAAGTTTTTCTTTAAATAATTGTTCAAGTAGAGAGTCATTTGTTGACTGAAAGTTCGAATAAAAAACAGAAACGTATTATTTGCTATCTGAACGAGTCTGAATACATTATTTATTGTACAATACTGACGTTGATTGTTACTTACAAATACAATTTTATTTTCTAATTATTATTTATCGGTCGTTCGGCAAATTTATTTTTACACAAATGTAACGTTTCAATCGGAGAAATTACCGTAAATTACAATTTGTAATATTTAATAATGTCCGTTGGCTCTGACGAGTGCGCCAGAATCAAATAGATTTTGGAACAACTTGTTCAGAAAGCGATTAGTTTTAAACGCAAGTGTGAACTGCGATCTGTCCGTTGAAAAATAAAGATATCAATTTCACGAATTTTTCTTATTGTACAAAATGGGACAAATAGGACAACGCCAAAAACCATTTATTTATATATTATCGTTTGTTTATATTTATTTATTTATTATTACCAATTAAATCCAAATAAAAAATAAAATATTATTTGCAAATAAGAAATAATGAATATTTAATTCTATATAAATTCTATATAAATTTAATTCTTATTCGCAATAAAAATATTGCTTAATTTGTTATTTATTAATTAATAGGTAAATAAAGTTTTACCCAAAATTTATCTTGGCGGTGTATATATTCAGGTAAATTTGCTGTAGTCATTTTTGATATGCGAGACCGAGTATTATCATGCAGAAGCATACCATCTATTTATTAATCAATTTTCTATGCATAATTTGAATTTTCTGCCAATGCGATCATTGTTTCGTCTGAATTCAAAAATAGGTAAAGCTCCATGAATAGCCTCTTTTATGCTTCACCGACGTGTAACAATTAGCAAAACCTTCGTAAATTTTAAATTCTTATTTTTCAATATTTCTTCATTTTTTAAATTATTACATCGAATAGAATTTTCTTCAAAAACCAAATCAGTATTTCGACGTGCTTTTGAGTACAAGTATTTCTGTAATGTTTTTCCGCAGATGTTATCTTCTTTGCTTACATAAAAACCGTTAAACTTAAAAGAGTAACTACAGACGAGTATAAACTTCAATGACTTCCATCCAGGATGAACACTTTAACGATACGCGCGATACTTCAGCCATTCGACGAAGAATAATAAATGTAATAAACATAAAATATAAAATAACAAACATTTCAGAAGTATTGTTTTCTTTCGTAACCAATTCAAGGCTATTGTTGTGAATAAATACGTACAGCTCACTGTGCGAATAAAACTTTAATTCGAAAAGTGTTTGTTCACTTAATTCTCAATATCTCCGATATTTCTACGAGATGAAAGAAAAATTATGATTATCTAACATGGCTATTTGACAAAGTTCGGACAACTTAGCGTTTGTCAAGAGCATAAAAGAAGAATCTTCGAAGTGTGTACACTCGTATGCCGTACATCGAGTATGAATAAATTTCAATTAATATATTTTTTGTATCAAGTAGTCGTAAACGACCGAAAAATCTCACAGAATATTGGACCGAACACTCTGTATAGGTCAGAACGTAAATTGCGTAAATGTTATTAATTGTGATTAATTATTAACCAAATTTACAATTAATTAATTAACGAAAGAGTAGACGTCAAATTTTGGTAAAAACGAAATACGCTGATATAAGTATAATAATAATAATAATAATAATAATAATAGTATATATTCAAAATCTAACACATAATCTTGCATTGCTCTTTAGATATTGTAAGTGCTTCTTTGCGAAACTAACAATTCTGACTTTTGATCTTTTGCCCACCAGAGATCTCATATGACCTAATACGTGATATTTTCAAACGCGTCAATGTTGCTAATTTTCTTTCTTCTTCGATCATTTTACTAAGTATCGTTAACAGCGTTCGTTCACCGTAGACTTGCGAGAAAATTCGTTTCTCTTATTCTTTTTTTTTTCTTTTTGCATTTCCATAAAATACGTAGATATATAATTTCAAAAATAAAAAGATTTTTATATAATTTAGATAATTAATAATAGACAAAATTTAGATAAATAATATATAATTTATATAATATAGATATATAATTTATAAAAATAAAAATAATTTTTCTGGGAAATTAGACATTCTGATGGTGACTCGTGACGCGTGTTATCTAGATAGAATTTTCTCAAAACCCTGTTATCTGATATGGTTTCCATAACATCTTAAAATCTGTTCTACCGATTAGCTCCAGATTTCCTCTACACCTTCAATGCTTGTGTCGTTATCGTCTGGGTCAGAATTAAAAATATGTTTTTTCTTCGCTATCTTGTCTTTATTTTCTTCTTATTTTGCAAAGACGGATAGTCGAACTTTAAAGGGCCGTCATTTTTTCCTTTTATATATACAGGGTGGGGCATTTTAAACAGGTCACCCGAATAACTCGCCTGTTTTTAAAGATAGGAGAAAAACATGCATTAGACCAAAGTTACTTGATACCGGGGGGGCTCGTAATCTGGTATTACCAATTTTTCTGTAGGCGGAGGTATCAAGGAGATACGAAGGTCAACTCTTTTTTTTAAACGCAACAGTATATCTTTTTGCTTACATTCTGATAGAGTGTTTCAAGGCGAATACAATGATCCATTATGAAGGTCATTCAAGTTCATCCAAAGTCAACCGCAATGGAAAATAAATTGTCTCGGAGTACTCCTATCTTCAAAAACAAGCGAGTTATTCAGCTAACCTGTTTAAAATGCCCCACCCTGTATATATATATTATATCTAATATAAATTTTTATTTTAATTAATATAAATATATATATACGTCGGAGATGAAAGGACATCGGGCCGCCCCTTCGAGATCTTTAGGCAAACCCGCGACAATGAGCTTCGGCTCGAGGCGACAGTTAGACGCCGAGCGTGGCCGCGGTCACGGGACGAACGCTTTGTCTAACCGAAATTATTCTTTGGGCACGACGATTACCAGATGCCGATGCACGTTTGTACTATGTGCGCAGCTAGCTCGAGGACCCGCTATAGGTCAGAGGATTTGGCTACCGCGGCCCTTCAAACGAACAGACAAAGTCTTTCTATCACCTTCGTCGGGAAGATGCCGAGGATTGCCTTTCCTCACGAGCGACACTTCCCGACAGCAACTTTGTCTCAGGAACGGCTAGCATCTTTATCGGATCGCCAATACGGAAATTAGCCAATCAACGGCAAGCCCATTTGCCTCAATTTCCGAATGGCAGTTATCCTCGACGAATCCGATGATCTCGTGCCCTTAGACACCACCCCATCATAGTTTTCCTCTGCGGTATCACCGCGACGGAGAGGACATTCTCTCGCGCGACTTGATCATCGAGAGTACTATTTCCGAGACTCGGGGAACAAGCGTGATTTTTACTATCCCGTTGACCGCGGATTCGCTATCGAACCTCAGGTCATCGCCGTTAGTGCGTATTCGCCATAGTTATCCATCCGCTCTGTACCACTCTCATCAGTAAAATACACGTCGACTGTATAATCCGCAATGGATAATCGTGCCGACGATTCACTACACGCCCCTAACTCTGATCCTGACTACTTCGATGACTCGACGTGTGCTTGCGCGCGTGTTTAAATTTGTGGTGTCTTATCTGCTGCAGAGATTTCTTTTAAGATTGTGATCGAGACTTTAGTCTATTACCAGTTTTATTTCTCTTAAAAAAAAAAAAAAAAAAGAAATGTGTAAATGTCACAGGGACATAGATAAATGTTCAAGGTGGGACACGTAACTGGAACCCACTTCGAGTACTACAAAGTAATGATTTCGAGGAAAAACATTTCGGATAAGAGTAGTTGGATGATTTCGAAAGGGACATGATTTGACGTGATTAGCTTTTTTTTATAGGAAGATACGCGAAGGACGTATGAAGGTCTATTTCTTCGCTCTTTTGAATGGAACTTTTTTTTTCTTCTTTCTACGTCAGTCCTACGTCAACAGGTAATAAGATACGATATCAAAAAAGAAAATCAACAATTCGTGAGATATTTTACATTGAAGGGGGAAGATACTCGATATAAAAATCTGAAGTATCTCACGAATTGTTGACCTTGTTGACATGCGTCTGCTTGCTCTGTTAGACAGAATGTTTCCAGGAATCGACGCATTAAAGAAAACGACGGAAGTTCCGTACGAAACAAAGCAGCATTTGTGCAGTTTCGTATAAAACAAAATTCCTATTCTTCGAAACATCAGTATATATTTCTTATCGTAAACCGACTCTTTCGAACATTCCGCGCAATAAAACATCAGGGTACAGTGTCAATAAAATCAATGAATCGTGAGATATCAAGCAGCGAAAAATTGTTCGAATTTTTCAAAGAAAATTCAAATATCTTGGGTTTAGGACCTCTTTCCTGAGTTTGAACATATATGTCCACGCAGTTGCTCATCTTCGACGACAGACGGACGTCCTGAACGCGGCACGTCATCTAACGAATCATTTCCTTCCTTGAACCGTTAAATCCATTTTCCTGCTGGCCTCTTTCTAACAGCACCTTCTCCGCGTACAAATACGTTCTACTGCATTTGCCACTGTATTTCCAAATTTACATGTTGGAAAGCGAGGAAGCATGAATTTTGACTTCTCGCTATCTATGTTTACTGTCATCGTGTAAGCAGTAAACAAGGAAATTTCGAAACGGTTGAGAACAGCAAAGCGTGTGCGTATCACGGTCGTGTATACACAGGACTCGAAGCTCCCGCGGCAGAGATATAGCTGCAGATTCTAGAACAGAGAATTTCTCGTATCGTCCGCCACACGTCGAATGCTTGTAAATTTGCGAGTGAATTTTTTATAATTTTTGTATAATACTTTACAAATTTGAAAACGTCACGTATTACGTTGCATAGTATTTGCGGTGGGCGTAAGAGTATACGTCGGAATTATTAGTTTAGCAAACAAGCACTTGTAATATTAGAAAGGAGGAAGAAAGATATAAATTTGAAAAAGAAATGCAAGATTAGGTGTAAATAATCTCGGGTAAAAAGGCGGGAAAGAAGTGAAATTGGCTTGCGTTACTGAACCTAACCCCAACCTAATCCCAACCTAACCTAAAAGCAGAGGCAGCAAGGTAGGACATGGAGGCTGTCTCGGTTAAATGAGATCACCTAAATATCTGCCTTGTTCATTCGATTGTATGAAAAAACTTCTCAGGACCAAGTTGAAGCTATTTCAAGAGCCACGTATGATGGCGGAAAGAATTTTTTCTCGCGTTAATTTCGTTAATTTCGAGGTTTCGTGTGTCCTCTACACATTTCCCTGTGAAACAGCTAATCACGTCAAATTATCTCCTGCCTGAAACATTTTTCAGGAAAGTCATTACTTACGTAGTAATCGAAGTAACCTAACCCCACCTTGTATATGTAAAATCCAAACACGAAAGATTATGTAGATTCTTCGTAAGGAACGCCAGAAAAGTCCTAGAAATTCATATCTTACGATAAAGTACTTCCTAGAGCGCTATTAAATGGTTCGTAACGCTTAATGGACTAGCCGAAGATTCGTTGAGCAAAGGGAGGGAACTTTAAAATTGTAATCATTTATAATGGTTATCCGTAACCCAAGTACAATTTCTGCCGTCGATAACGATTACCGGTAATCAATAAATCGTGAATCTTTTATGAAGGTAATTCGTAACCAAAGTAAAATTCAGGTCATCGATAATGGTTATTGGTAATCGAAATTAAATTCCCGCCATCGATAATGATTGCTAGTAACGAAAAAAAAAAATTCCGCTCACCTATATTGGTTACTGCTAAGCACAATTAAATTTCCGTCATCGATAATAGTTATTCGTAACCAAAATAAAATTCCTGTCGTGGATAATGATTGCTCGCAATCCAAAAAAGTTTCACCATTTAAAATGGTTATCCAGAACCAAATTTTTTCAATTAAATATATTAACTTTTATACCATAACTTCTAGAATTTTTGTAACAATTACTATGCGGGGCTTTTTTAAATGGAACTATATTTTTACGTTCGATACACTTATTAATTCTTTACAAAAAGGTATGGGTCTAAAAATTAATTAAAGAGTTTTAGTTTAAAAAAATTACCTTAATTTTAATCTTGCAAGACTTATCGTATGAAAGACGAGGACAGCTAACGCAGTGCGTTTATATTTATGTTTCCCTTGTCTTTCATATATTCCATTCAATGAAATTAACGTTAAAATATCTCCTAAAAACAATCATTTCCAGATGCAAGCACCTTGATACTTTCTTGTAGGGATTAAAAAAATTAAATCGAACGGCGTATAAAAAATGTATAGTTCCACCTAAAAGAACAAATATCGCGAAGAGCAATTCGCAAACAATTTCTTGCGGTGAAATATCTCCTAGAACGTTATCAAACGGTTGGTAATATAATATAATACTACGAACTAGTGGAATATTCGTTGGACGAAGGGAGGGGACTTTCCCTTCAAACGCGCCATCTTTTGCGAATAGGTTATGTTCATGCAAACTGTATTCCAAAGGATTCAAAAAGAGAAATAAACAGCTAACTAACTACTTAATGGACTATATAATAAAAGGTTCTCGTTGGTAAGTGGATACGAATGCCTGTGTGAAAGAAACGTCACATGGCTGGTAGGATATAGGTCTCAGAATCATGACTCACGACCAGGTGTTCCTGTTTTGTACCTCGTGTATCATCAGTAGGGAACACTTTTCTGATGGGTAAAGGTTTCATAAAATTTATGGGTTCAGTGAGTTTGCTCGATTTCAACACGTTTTTGGAATAGCAATTTCCACGAATGCACACGCTCGTATTACGTAACGCGTACTCGTTATTGCTTAAACTTTCATGTCTCAATCATCGTCGAAGATAAAAGTGTGACATATTTATTTCCAGGACAGAACAATTTCGTTAATAGGAATCACGATCGAGATATAAACAGTAATTAATTTCTTCTCATTTCAATATTTTATTAGATGCGTGATTTGTATTTCTAGGAAATTTAAAGGCGCAAAACTACACACACAATTCATATGATATGTAAAAATATGTAAAAATATTCAAACTAGAGTACTTACAATATTTAGTTTACTTGGAACGAATTTCTATTCAGGTTCCATGTTTTTTTCTTCTTTTTTTTTTAATTATGTTCATAGAAATATAAAGATGCATAAAAGTCTGCAGTTCAATGATTGTTAATATATATATATATATAAATTATTAATACACATATGTTCTTATATATGTGTAATGCGAGCGACGTGCATTATTCAACGTCTGATTATTCAATGATACTTGTACTTGCATAAAATACGTATATTCAGTATGAATATTGATAAGCTTTTTCAAAGACTTATTCAAAACAGAATCGAGTCGAGGTTCGTTTAAAACGTGCGACGTCTCATAAAAATAGTTTAGCATAATATATAAAAAGTTTAGCACATTAGTATTAAGATTTGATCCATCAAAGATGCCAAAGTTCCTTCTAGAAATGTACATATGCAGCATTCTAAAAGCAAGATTGAGGTAAGATTCCACGGTTTCCAGGGAAAATTTCCTTGAAACAAATGCTCGCCAAAGTATATTGGGCCTAGAGTGAATCGGAAAGCTTACAAAATGTTTGAAAGGGAGAGGGATGCAGGGAGCAACGTATTTTGTTAAGAGAAACTCGTATTGTACGACCAGCTGGATTCTTACGGATTTATTCTTGGAAATGAACAAGAATAACGTGTCTTAAGTACGCGCAACTCTCTCTCTTTCTCTTTCCCTCTTTCTCTGTGGGGTTTCGCCTGCTCGCTCGCTTTCTTTCTTTCTTTCTCTACCCTTCTCTCTTCCTCTCGATTCCTGTCCGTGTCTTTTTCTTCTCTTTTTTTGTCCCTTCCTTTACCAGAATTCTTCGTCAATCGACAAATACAACCGTACGACTATTACCTGCATTATATATTTTTTTTTTTTTTTTTTTTTTTTTTTTTTTTTTTGTGTCTTTTTCAAATAGGTATGTATGTTATTTATCGCAGGGAGTCTTAATGCCTAGTACGTATATCTTCGTTTACACAAGTGCAAGTTTAGTAGAATTTCGCTTGCTTTTTAACGTGTTACCTACATATATCTGTATCGCAGTGTCGCCAATGTAATTTTTGTAACTTACACGTTAAGCCTTATATTACTTTATTATGATACATTTATGTTTATATTGTATTTATATTATTTTCAATATTTTCAATACCTGCAACATTTCTCTATCATAGCATACTTAATGTTAAAATAAGCATATTCAATATTGCGATATATCTCACTACCACAATGTATCATCATATCTTCGCTAGTTTGTGGTTTCTTTGGTTTGTTGATTTTTTTTTCGAACTAGTGTTGTTGATCATTCTCTTTTTCAAATATTCAATATGGAGACGAAGCAAAGAACCGAGATAAATACGTTATTTGTAAATCACACGAATATTTAATAGTTCTGAGTGTCGTTTATCTCCACGCTGACGGTTTTTAATAAAAAAAAAAGTAAAAAAAAAAAAGAAAAAATAAGAGTTGAAGGCGCAATAAGAGCTAGCGAAAAGTGTAACAGTTACGTAGCTTTCCGCGAAAATCAATTAAAGTTATCCACGTCGACGATCTTGATACATACATAAAACATCTGGTGATTTATCGTTAAATATCAATAGCACACGATAAGCGTTATTCTTCAAACATCGGCTAATTGTTATGATTAACGAAAGAGATAGAACTTTTTTAATGAAAACGTAACGTTTCGTAAAAGTCGGAATTGCTATTTGAGAGAACAATTCAAGTTGCTAGGTGTTATACAGGATGTCTCATTTTAATCGAACTAGTGTTTCGAATGAAACTTATATCGATTAAAATATTTTTCAATTTAATATTCGTAAATTAATTCAATATTAATATTTAATTTAATACTTGTTATCAGTAACCAATATAAATGGCCGGAATTTTTTTGGTTACCAGTAATGATCGATGGACCGAATTTTAGTTTGGTTAATTCTAATTTGGTTAACCTAATTATACTTGATTAACTATAATCATTACATTATCGACGCCAAAAAATTGTTTTTATTATCGCTAACCAGTATCAGCGGCAAAAACATTAATTTTTGCTTACATTCGACTATTGTCAATCCGTCATTATCATTACTGATAATTACTATTCATTGACTGCATAAAAGAGCTTAATTATAAAACTTATTTACTAAGTAAAGAAACGGTATGAAAATATGTGAATCAACGGATAAGATCAAAGTTATCGTAGTACAATATTTTTATGCTATTCTCTGTTTCACATATTTTCGTGCTGCTTTTTGCTTAATAAAATATAATAAATTTTATAATTAGCTTTCTTTATGTTGTCAATGAATATCTGCTAACTGCCAGTAATGCTACTAACAATTGACAATAATCGAATATAAACAGAAAACTTTTCTTTTTTTTTGCTGCTGATAATGATTATTCTTAAGCAAAATTAATTTTCCGTCATCCATAATGACCAGTCGTAACCATAATAAAATTCCTGTCATCGATAGGCTACGATTACCGGTAATCGAAAGATTGTACTTAGTTTGAACGTTTATTCATAGCCAAAATAAAATTCGGTTCGTCGATAATGATTACTAGTAAGCAAAATTAAATCTCCGTCGTCGATAATGATTACTCGTAACGAAAATTTTTTAATTAAATGAATTAACTCTTACGCCATAGCTTTAAAAATTCGTCCTATAACAGTTACGATGTCTGGCTTTTAGAAAGTGAAAATATACACTTTTCTGGAGATCGTCCGATGCATTTGTCAATTCTTCGCAAAAAGGCATTAAGGTACTTTGATCGAAAGATGATTGGTTCAAAAGATACTTCGACTTTAATCTTGCGAGACTTATCGTACGAAGGACAAGGAGAGATAACGCAGTTTTATGTTTACGTTTTCCTTGTTCGTACGCTCGATTTCGTTAACGTGGAAATGTCAACGTGTTTTTCAAATCAACGTTTCTCGATACAACTACCTCAGCACTTTCTCCGTGAAGAATCGAAAACTCAGTGAAAAAGAAAATCGTATAAAAATCTGTAAAAAAAATTTGTATAGTTCCATTTGAAAGAACAACGAGCAGCTTGAGACCTGGAAAACGGCCGATAGATAAATTCGATGGTCATCGTAAGGCGGCCTCCTTGAAACAGAACAAGTTTCCTTCGATACACTTTTTCCAATAATACATAGTTTAGGAGATAATTGCGTAAGGCGATTAAAATGTCGCAGCGCTCGCTCGATCGGAATGCATTTCTACCGGTATCGCGATTTTGTAAAAATTGTCAAGTTTTACGAACCTCTGATCGTATAATAGTTCGTGAAATGTTTGCCAATGTCGAGAATACCGGCGGGGAGGGGGTAGCTGGTCTGGCAGCGGCGATCGATTGGCAGCTAACATCGTAAGTGTACGGCGTCAAATCGTCGGAATTCGTGACGTTTCGACGGGAGGCCCACGGAAATACGAACTCGTAAGCGAGAACGATGACGCGATAGCAGAGGCGAGATCGCACGTAAACCAGTTAAAAGGAATCCATTTTTCCGCGAGCCATGTGCTCTGTCGCGCATGCAATAGCGACAGCTTCGATCAGTCCTTGCTAATATTTATTTTTATCCAACTTGTACAACAATTGTTACGCGTAACATCTTCCTTCCCGGTAATATTCTATAAATAGGATTAACCAATGGAATTCGATGAACCGCGTCTAATTTCGAAAGATCATCATTGGCGACGATTTAATAGGAATTTGCTTTACCCGTAATACGAACGTCGTTATTGTTATTTTTCATTGCGAATTTTTAATTTCTTTCGATGAAAATTGTTCAATTGCGCGTGACACACGAACGATTATTCTCGGACGGATGCCATCCTAAAATGTTCGATTGATACGATCGAAACGATATACAGATTCTATGAATTGCATCTAATTTAAAGAATTACCAAGAAAACGATTTAGCAGTTAACTTCTACAGTTACACGTTGTGCAACGTTACTTGTTACATATCAAATACATTAGTGTTAATGTGTTTGAAATGGCTACAAACGTACCATCAGAGTGTATCTCGAAGCGAAACGACGAAGAGATAAAATTTGGTTATTTATTATGCTTTACCGTAGAGGAAAACCTACCGAGAATCCGACGTATTTTACAATATCCAATAACCTCTTAAATAACTAACCATTTATGTACTAATACCGAATCCTTATTCTAACTTCGAGTTTTCTTTATTGGCATCGTTCAAAACACCCTATTCAATAAATTACTGACAAACTAGCGATTCGAAGTCCATTCGGCACACGCATTTGCCATCAGTTAATAAAACTAAATTCACGCTCCTAAGATCCCTCTTTGGAAGATCTTGCGCAGACTGGATTTCGCAGTTCTGCGCATGAGCTACGAAATTCGTTGTAAATCTGTTCCCCGCGTTACGCTAACATAGCACATAGTATGTACATAGTTCGTTTATCAAATTCCAACAAGCCTACATAGAGCCCCCTTTCGTACATTTTTTCGTAATTTGTTTGTTTTCACCGTGATCTGCAACGTTTGTTTCCAAGTTTAGGAACTAGCATAACAGAAGGAAAAAAAAAAAAACAAGAAAAAAAGATGAAATTCCAAGAAACAGTTGCTCAACTTACTTTTACGTAATACACAGAATATTCATCTGCTAGATACGTATCTTCCATTCGATCTTGTATGTTTTTGTAGCCGTGTGTTTATATAACTAAGGTGATAAACGCACAATATCGAAAACGATATAGTCTAGGCGAATAATTTTTTTTGATTTCTTCCTCACCGTTTTCATTCGTCTCATCCGTGGAATAGTCGAGCGCAGCCTGTTACGATACCAAAACATAGACTGAAATTCCGCGCGCCATTCGCAAATTATTAGCCGCGGTTTGAATGGACTAGTTCGTTAGTCGTTTCTGTATCGTAGCCATCGCTAAAATAGAGTTCTTAATGCTCCCTCGACGAGTCTTCCACGATCTTCCCCACCACTCGGCCCTGGATCACGTGCTCGCCCCCACCACGTTCCCCTACAAAAGCAATTATAGATTCATTCAGTGAGTAGCAGCGCCAGTGCTATCCCGACTTTTACGTTGGGGCGGTTGGTCTGCTGCTGGCTGTTCTCGGCATTGCGCTCCGGCGATCTTTGAAAAGTGGACGCCGGGGTATTCGCCGGACACAACTGTTTTATTTATTATCGAGGTTCCATCGAGTATATTTCACCGGTTGCCGATTCTTCAGGGGAACCCGGACAATTCGGTAGCTTCCGTCGCGCGCATTGAACGAGAAATATTTTTAGCAGTGCCACGGATTTATTTTCGACGGACGCGTGGTGAAAGTGGAAGTGCCATTTCGGAGAAAGTTTCGTGGGGGATTTCTTCTTCTTGGCTGTCACCGAATTACTAAAATATTCCGGTAAGCCACGCTTTTAGACGTTCTACAAACGTTCTGTCGCTCGTTTACCGAGAACCCGACCGTTCGATGGTCACTTTTTCACCTTCCAGCATCGTTCTGGATACATTTACATCCGTTTCAACTGGACAGCCTGTGAATTTTAACGCGGCCCGCCGCTTGACCCCGCTTCGCGTTTTCGGTCATTCCTTCGAAGCTCGTTGTTCGCTGCGCATACTGTCTATACGCTCTCTTTCGTCGAAATCCGCAATACTTTCTTCTGCTTTGCACAGAAGATCGACGAATTTATCGCAAGCTTTGTTAGCCGATCAGACGAATGACATTTCCCAGCAGTTTTTGTTGCTGTCGGCCTCCTTTCGCGGAGAGAATGACTGGAACAAACGGGGGAGGAGGGGCGGCTACAGAAAACCGCAGTAAATAGAAGAATTCGCGTTTTATTATCAACGCGTTGCACGACGTTGCGGCATTAAGTGGTTGAGAAACGAACCAGTCTTGTAATCAAAATTCGACGACCACGTGCAATCTTGTAATATTTATAATTCGTAATTGTAACATCGTTTTAACTGTCGAAGACATCGCGCATTGAGATAACACCGCCAACGTTAATATTTCAGAAATTCGAAGCGCAAGAAACGCAATGATAATCTCACGTTTGTTAGATCGTGTCTTGCAAATTTCGCAGTTCGTGGAAAAAGTCTTCAGCGTATTTTTCGTCGTTGGATCAACGACTTTCGTAATGATTGCTTTGAAATGGTTCTGCTGAAAATTCAAATCAGTCCGAGGGGAAAAAGAAATTATTAATTGATTAATCGCCCGTGGGTAACGCTCCAAATACTTGCAACAACAAAAGCCGATTCTTTCACGGAAGCAGGTTTATTTCCGCGAAGGCTTGTAAAATAAAATTCACGCTTATCTGTAAGTGATAAAATCCGTGTTGCCACTCATTCGAGGAACCTCTTCTCATTTATACTTGCTGGAAATCTTGCCGATAACGAGGCCAGCTACTACAGTGTCATTCATAAATGGTGATTGCTCGATTAGCCGCAAAATTCCCTAGAATCGTCTTTTATTCTCATCGTTTCTGTCTCGCAATTTTATTCAAACATTCAGACGGAATGACGCTCCATTCGTTCTACTTCTTTAGAAACGCGCGAATAATTAGCGATTCCGAAGACTTCATTAGCAATTTCCAGCTGAAAATTGTATCTTAGAGATTGTCGTTCGTGTTTCGAAAACGTCGCAAGCTTCTTGCGACATATCAAGTTCAAATTCCATTTAGTACCACAGTGTATCTCTACTAAGATTTTGAAAATTAAAATTGTTTCGCAAATGGTTTACAAGGAGATCATCGTGATTTGAACAAAAAATTGACCTTCGTTTATTCCTTGAAAGTATTGAAAATGTTTATTAATAAAAAAACAAAGAAAAAAAAAAAAAAAGAAAAAGGAAGTATTTGCATAGCGTTAAACTGAAACTTTCTCATCCCGTATATTTACGTTCTCTTTGGTGCTTGCATATTGAATATTTTACGTTTCCAATTCAAATTTATCCGTAGTTCGTAAGTAATTGTTTAAAGATAAAAAGAGAGAAAGAAAAAAGTGAGAAGTAAATTACAATGTGATATTCGCCAGCGTTGGCCGCAATCTCTGAAAAGAGCTGTACAACGAAAGGACCGTAGAGGCATCGATGAAGTTGACCAGTAAAATTAGCATTCGCTACGACGAACTGTATTTCGCCGGCGTATAGGTCATCAGCCCAGTTCGTCGTTTTCCAAGAAGACGAATTTCTAGCCAGACCCCTTGAGAACAGGGTAGATCCCAAACCCTTCTCTCGATTTATGATGCCTTCGAACCACCTTATGACTTCGAACGTGCATCGTAAAACTCGTTCGTTGCTTTTTCTTCGCCAAATTTATGCACTCGGCCATTCGTCGTTTATCCTTACACACGTGAACGTAATAATCGTTTCTTAGCGTTTATCCGTTTATCCTTTAATTTTTTACCACTCCTTCTTCGTTATTTCAATTTTCTTTTATTATCCTACGTATTTTTTGTCCAACGTCGGCCGTACACGACACGATGTATTTCCCCTCCACTTTTAAGCAATTTTGTGCTGTACATTGTTTTATTATACAGTCACCAAGTTACGTTCACGCTAGAAGCCGCGAACAATGAATTATGCTTATGCACATCGTGCAATGTAATCTGCTTGTATCGTTAACTAATTTAATTAATATATATTCGGAACATCTACGTTCGAGTAATAAAACGACAACCACAGAAATGATAAATGCGGTGGTAATAAACAGGTATGATGCGTGTTCATAAGAGGAAACGACGAGGGAAAAAAGAAAGAAATTATTTCTCTTGGTAGATATTTCGCCTGGTGCAGTTTTACATGCCAAATCTGTTCGTGATAGTGCAGAAAAATATATTCTCTTAGATTTCTTCTAATTTCGTGGCCCTGCATCAGAGTCTCGTTCTGTTTCCTCAAATAATACCACGACGTCCGATTCTGCGAAGTCCTCGTTGCTCGAAGAAAGATTTTTCTCTCCTCGTCTCTCCTTCGGCCGTTTCCACTCCCCTTAGCATTCCAACGACAGGAGAGAACAGATGGTCGAGGAAGAATAAAGATCAGGGCTACTGCGAATAGTAAAAAATCGAAATTAACGAACAACACGGCCGTATTTCTGTTTTGCAGAATTCACGAATTCGATTCTTAACGTCGTTACGTTCTTATTTTTATTTCTTTTTTTTTTCTTTCTTTCTTTTTAAATACCTGGAACAACCTTATAAAAATAATCCGCGAGTATTTTATCGGAAACGAAGAAAATCTTCGAGATTATGGGTGGAACGAAATGTTACAGCGGTGCTATTTGTACCAGATGCAAGTGAATGCGATACAACAATTACCGAATATATAAATAATACGAGAAGCACGTATGTGAACTATAAAGCAGTACGGAGAAAAACTTAACGTTATTGAAGCAGTAAATTAAAATAGACATAAATAAAAAATCATAATATGTACTCTATGAATATTGAAACACATTTTTTCCCCGAAACCTTTCGAACCACAGTTTAGCGTTTTTGCGCGCATTCTGAGAACACGTAATTACACGTCCGCTATCAAACTCGTTATTTATACACTTGTACAGCTATTTGTACGTGTATTTCGCACGCGTGTTTCAAATACAGGCTGTCTCATTTTCATCGATCCGCGCGAAACATCTGCTAAATTATACATTGCTGGGAGACAGTGTCTCAAACGAAACTCCGCTCTGTTTCGAGGGGACGTCGCAAATCTCGTCTAGGACGTGTCTTCGGGACCTCGAGGTGACCTTTGCTTCTTCTTTCAACGGGACTGTGCATCGTTCGATGCGCTTTTTAATTTTCTACAAAAAGAAAAAAAAAAAGAATCTTAAGATACTGGGCTCGAGAAATGATCGGTTTAATTAAAAGATGCAAATCTTGCAAAACTGATCGTGTGAAGTACAAGGAAAGATAATTGAACGCGTTCGTATTTATAATTTTCTTGTCTCTCGTACGCCCGATTAGATCTAATTAACACTGAAATATCTTTCAAGTATTTCCAGTTACAAAGTACTTTGATAATGTTCCGCGAGAAAATAAAAAAAACTGGATCGGATGGCGTAGAAGGAAATATAGTTTCGTTACGTTCCAAAGTGTGTGCGGTTTCGGTTAGAGAAACGAAGGCGTCGCCTTCTTCTTCTTATTGGCGGACGTTAGAAAGATGTGCACAAGTTTGGGGTATTATTTTGCTCATCGGAAGGACGAAACGTTGTATTAATGAAAGTTCAAATAGAATTTAAATGACGGAATTTGAGAAAGCGGAAAATAAAAATTTCAATTGCTGCTGCTCCGTTGAAATATTACGAAATATTAATTGCTCTTTTCATAGATTTCTTCGCTCGGTTAGATAAATTATCAGCGTCGCGGCTTTCCATTCTTTGATTATCTATCACTCTCGAAGAAAAGTAGCTTCAAATTGCTTCGCTAAACGCAAATAACATCTTATGTAATTACACGTTACCTGGAGCAAATCCACGTAATAGGTACTAATTGATAGATAAGATCTTGTTTTCAGTCTTTTTCGCTCGGACAAATTTCTACACTTTCTTGGCTCTTTTTTCTTCCCTACTTCCTTAAGAAAAGTACATCGCTTGAAAATTTTACGATCGAAAGATTATTTCGCGAAAGAAACGAATATCGCGAAGAAGTAATTTCTCACGCGAGCGAACAAAGCTAAGCTGCGTTAAGCTACGTGGAAAGAAAAATTAAAAAAGGAAAAAAGGCAGCGATTTAAGCGACGATAAGCGATTCAACAGAAGCGATTTTTTAATTGACATTCTCCGGGCAAGTGGAATCTTAGAATTCCAAAATAAGTCGCGAACGACAACGCTTGAATGCGTAGCCAGGCACTTTCAGAAAAGTAGTTACTGTACGTATATTTCAAACCATATAATTTCGATATCGCGTACGTGTCGTCAATTGACGACTATTACTTCAAGGAACACTCGATAAGGAAGCGAGTTTGCGTCATGAAACAGAATAATTGTTCGATCATTCCATATTTCTACTTGACGAACCTGCAACCATGGGAAATATTTGGGCAAATTATACATACGAAGTTTAATCAAGCTAGACGAATTGCTGTGCCGGTCTTTTTTAGAATGAGGGGAAGATTAGATAAAATTCGCGCGAAAATGTTTCTAAACGCTCGGCGTTATTGTTTGAAAAATAAAAATAAGACCAGGCACGTTGTTCTTGAAATATTTCTGCTATTCATGTCAAATGGTCTAAAACAGATTCGTATTAGAGACATCGAATTCCCTTGACAACGTTCTATGAATCTCGCAAACTTCGAACGATTCTACTTACAACGTTCGAAAATAATTCACGGTCGTGAATCTCAATTCCATGAAATTTACCTTCGTTTTGTAAAACCAATTCGAAGACGATACGTTTCTTGCTTAAAAAATAGTTAAAAAAAAAAAAAAAAAAAAAAAAAGAAAAAGAAAAAAATATTTTTTTATTCGTAGAAAGCAATATATGATATTATTGTAATATATCTCGCTAGTATCTTAAATAAACGAAACGAGTAATTTTAATACCATACTTGATAGATAACACGTACGCGCACGTGCTACTTATACATTTCTTATTATTCCCAAGCTGCAGTATAGGTATATTATGTATGATTGATTTTGTATCTAGAATTGTGCATTCGTGGAAAATGTTATCTTGGTAATTACCTTTACCGATTCCGATAGCACGTTGTAACCTGACTGTATCGATAACGCGAAAAAAGGGGTTGTAAACATGTGAAGAGCCTTTTGGTGGAAGCGATTATGGGGTTCCGGATAATAATACCAATTCGTCGATGACGCGATGTGAAATCGTTTCTCGAAATCGGCACCGGCGCTCGTTCCTTTTATTCGCAACGATGAATATTTATTGTAACTGCGGCTTTGTTAATCGTGACACGGCGATTCTGGCGAAAGTGTTCCGTTCGCTGGAATATTGCGTTACAAGAAAAACGTTGATT
Organism: Bombus confusus; assembly: GCA_014737475.1. Lineage (NCBI taxonomy): Eukaryota > Metazoa > Arthropoda > Insecta > Hymenoptera > Apidae > Bombus > Bombus confusus. The sequence goes on from JACXIV010000082.1 coordinate 333,782, forward strand.
CTCTTTTCGCGGCGTTTACGGCGCTCGCTATTAACATTCATCGATACCGTTCGTAGATATACCTGTGTTTTTGACGAACTATTTAAGGAGCTATTTCGAAGCCAGCGTAAGAGGCGCGGAATAATCGGACCATTTACCGCGCGAATAATTCTCATTTTCTTGGCACAAATGGAGAGAGAGAGAGAGAGAGAGAGAAGAAAACACCGGCTATTATTACCGCGCTATTAGTAGTGGGTATTTCGATTAAACGCTTGTTCAAGCTCGAATAGCGCGCGGTTGGCGATATTCGAAAATTGAAAATCTTCCTAGCAATCTCGTGTGTTTGCTTTTCAAATTTAATCAAATACCGGGCACGTACGTTGTTATTATCGTTCGAGGTTTGTTTTCAATTGCGAACATGAAGTTTATCTCGCGCGAAACGAGCAAATATTTGGTAAAAGCTCCGAATATGATTGATATAGGGAAACCGGTAGTGTCGCTGCGCGGTTCGAAGAGGAGTGGGGGGGGGGGGGTATTGTCAGTTGGTCGGCGCCAGTGGTGGGGCAAAGAGAGGGTGCGCAGTGGTGGGGAGTTGGAGAGGCCAAGAACAACTTCTAAATGGGGGCTTGGCCTTCTAGCGTTGCGACACGTTCGTGGAAAAGCGGCTCCGTGCCGCTTTACTAACACTCGGACATCTCTGTGCCACGTGGCCCATTAAAACACAATGGGAAAAGAAGGCAGGCAGCTGCGGTGCGCGCGGACGATGTCGAAAGATGCGTCTCTATTTGTGCCGGGATCACGGGAGAATGCGACACCTGGTCTTCAAACTATGAATCGTAAAGCCGTACGTGGAAGTTGCGCCTGATGTTTCGTCGATTATTTAAATAACCCCAGCGAGACACTGACAAGGTTAACGGACTCTTATGTCAACGAGTGACTCGGCCGATCCGTTGGTAGAGGGGCATATGCACGAGAAATCGATTTATATTCATTAGACAAATTCTTCGTATTTCTCGTTTTGCGTTTCACGACTATTTCTCGGTAGTTCGTTTGATTTTATCGAACGGCGTTACGATCGCGCGGATTGATCGCGAATGGTAACACAGAGATGATGCATTCATCCCCGACGAAGTGAACAGAAATGGCCAGAATTAACGGGATTGTGTCATTTTATCGTTTTTATGGAAATTTCATTTTCTTTCTCTTGCTAAAACTCGTGGACAAATTCCTCGATCGTTAGAAGCTATTTCCACGCGATTCTTAAAATATTCGTAATTAAGAACATCGAGAGAAATGGGAATAATCTGAGATTCCGTTCGAATTCCTTTGTTTACTACGCAATATACAATTATTCACTGTTTTTTTTTTTTTTTTTTTTTTTTTACATCTGTTGATCAACCTTGCAAGAACACACGGGTTGAACGCGAAACGTTTTATTCTTAGAACAAGAAACAGCAGCATGTGGTGTATAATTATTTTATGACTTGATTGTAATGTGCTAATAAAGTCAGGTGGAATTAACGAAACGTGATCTTTTTCTTTCTCTTCTTTTTTTTTTTCTCTCTCTCTGTTAAAATAGACCAAATTTGATTGTAAAAGACTCTAGAACTTTGTAGAACGAAATAGCTCCATAATTAAAAATAAATAATTTTTTTTATGTAAATCATGACTCATTGGAAATAAGTTTAAATTTTTCTTAATCATGTACGCAGTGGAATTTTAACCTAAAAATTAAGAATTTAAATTAATTAATCAGGCTGAAGTAAAAGTAACGAGTAAATTAATAAAAACGTCAACGACCAAGATTCAAGATACTATTCAAATTTATTATAATCAAGATTTACTGCGTTGAAGTAATATGACGACAAAAACAAAATTACAGAGGCATGTTAGTATTTTTAGTTGGAACAGATTTTCATGGAAAATATCTTACGCAATGCGGTCAATTACGTAAATTATGCCAGTCACTTATAAATAATCGCGTATAGTGAATGATTATGAAGCATTGCCGTATGATTTTATAAAAATTTTAACGCATTTTAAAACAATTTGCGTTATTTTCTTCTAATATTTTTTTTATTTCTATCCGTATTAACACTTTTATTCTATTAATTTAAATGTATAAATATTTTTTATAAAATGTGCTTTTATAAAAATTATATAAGTAATGTACGGTGCTTCTGAATATTATATCAAGCTACGCTATAAGAGTACAGTATATTTACAATTAATAAATTTTTACTGGAAATGTGATTCATTTTATTTGGCTAACTGTAAAAAGTAATAGCTCTTTTTAATTTATAGTAATATACCTTAGATCTAAATGAATTCGCTCAAACAATTTTGCTAATTATAATAACTTCTTTTTATCGTATTTTAAATTTATTTTTACAATTATTAAAGAGATATTACTTATGTATTCAGATTGAATATTTAAGTGCTTTATATTTTTAGAATATTTTTATACTGTAGTTTAATCAAAATATTAAAATGATCTTTGTCTTTTCTGTTTACAGATACAAGACTGTTATGCTGAAAACAAAGTAGTTTTACAAAAAATGTTGACAGTAATGTGTCCAAACTGTCGTCACCGATTTCCAGCTCCAGGTTGTTGCAGAGCTCAAAATATGGACGAAGATAATACTGTAATTCATCCAACAACCTGTTTTTATGGTGGCCTGCTAGTTCCTAAAGGCTATACTAGTGGTGGTGGTTGTTTTATAAATGCACCAACTATCATACAACCTGTTATCAATTCCTTCAACTTTCCATCAATGACGCTTGATTTGGAAAAGCCAAGAATCGATAAACAAAAGGAAGGTTTTCTCCAAAAATTTGAAAAAAATGCACAAGTTCTTGGATTTCCATTAATTAATGGAGAGATGCAGCAAACAAATCAAGGTTCTGGGTGTCAAATCACCACAAGTTGCGATTTAACTGGAGGAAGTGTAACGATCACAACGCCAAGTATACAATCCGGAGGCTGTTTAATTCAGAGTACAGATTCTGGAACTGTTATGCAATCGCCACATATGGAAATCCGTCCAAAATTGTCTGGTGGTGGATGTTTTGTGCAAAAGACATTGTCAACTGAAAATCAAGAAGCCTCTACTGTATTTCATGAACAAAGAAATCAACAAGAAAGTGTGACTCACGATAAAAGGATGTTTTTAATACCCCCAAGTGGTTGTCAGGAATTACCAGGGACTCGAAGAAATATCCTACCACAAAAAGCAGAAGAGGGAACTTCATTTGAAAATTGTGAAGCAAAATCAGTTTTTTCAAATTTTCAAGTGACTAATGTGCCACTCATGCAATTTCAACAAGCTAGAAATTCAAAAGGAAATGATCAAGAATCAGATCAAGGTCGAAATTTTAATTGTTGTTGTAATAATGTTCAGAAACTTTATCATGTTAAATCGAATAACCTTCAAGTTTCTGAAAATCGTAACTCCATGGTTTTAGATTCTAATCCAGGAGTACAGATTCAAGTAAATGCAACTGTACAACTTCCTGCAAGTTTAGGACAATGTACAGTAAATATAACTGCAACTACTACAAATTCGCCTGAATCTTTGGCAGGTATAACTTCAAGAACTAGAAACAATTTTAATGGTGGAGGTTTAGTGCAGAAAAATGAGACTCAGAATAACGAAGAAAATTTTGATGAACGAAGAGACAGAACTCCGACTACACCAGTCTCTTGGTTAATGCCATGTCCCTGGAGTTTTGACAATTACATGATGAACAGGGATGCAGCTAGACTGAGCAAAGTTAAAAGATTTTTACAAACTTGTGGTTGGTACCACGAAGGTCTTAGTTGGCAACAGAGTGAAAATTTATTAAAAAATGCTGCGATCGGCAGATGGCTGATGAGAGATAGTTCAGATAGCAGATATATGTTTGCTGTGTCTGTACAGACTGCTAGAGGACCTACCTCTGTTAGAGTTCACTATTTTGTGGGACAGTTTCGATTAGATGCTGAACCTAGGCTTGCTTTTGCGATTCCTCTTTTTGATTGTCCAATTAAAATGTTAGAATATTACGTAGAATATTCAAAAAGCGTCGACGAACATAGAAAGGAGGTTTGGGTAGATTACAGTGGACAACTGTATAGTGAAATTTATTTGACCAAGCCTTTAGTTAAAGAAGTTAGGTCTCTTAGTCATTTGGCCAGGTTAGTTGTTAATAGGAACAAATTACCCACAGAACACTTGCCACCATTAATTAGAAGTTATTTAGCAGAATATCCATACAGTCTTTGAAAAATGATGCATAACGTTTTTCTGATTTCTGGATTTTCTTTGTCAGTATTTCATAAAATTTTTAAATTTATGTACTAAATAAATTAATAAATTAATTTTAGATAAATATATAACACGAATATTTATGAACTGATGAATTTAAATGTATTCCAGTAAAATTCCTCTCTCAATTTCTATTAATTTCTAGCAACAAATAAAAATATTTAATAAAATAGTTTAATTCAAATATCTTATTTCAGTTTTATAGTACAATATAAAGTAATAGAAATTTTATTGTATTAGTTCCAAAAGTCAGAAAAACTCCAAAATATTATTATTTTTATACATTTTAAGACGATTTATATCAGAATTTGTGGAGTAATATGAAATATAGTGTTTAACTAGTGAAATACTAGAACTCACACTTTTATAAATTAAACAATTAAAAGCAACTCTTGTTATTTTATTAAAAGGGTTCATGAAATTGAATTGTTGAAATAATCAACGAATTTGAAAGTTAGACGAAAGCGTATAATTTTGTTCGTAGTCAGTAAAGAGCATAATATTGTAAGATTGATTATTCGGCCGAGTTTCTTCATATTTAAAATTTTCCTGAAAGACAGGGTACCATTTACATACCCTGCTCGAACCAATCAGCCTTTGACGAGTTTTCTCTTAACGAGTAATCGATAAAACTATTTGTTTTTAAGTTTTTCTTGGATCTGAAATCCCATTTGATCTTAAGTCTTGATAAGTAGTTTTTAAAGCATTAAAAAAGACGTATTAGAAAGATGAATAAAATTCGATAATTTTATTATAATATTGTAACCAACTGTAACTAATCTGTTATAATTTAAGAACCATATTCTTGTAATTATGATAGCCTTTTTAATGCTTTAAAAATGTATTACAGATTTTTCAGACATTTACGAATTGATTATTAAATTGTATATACATAGAACTCGGTCTGTTTTGATATTTTTTGAACAATGATTGACAGCGTTCTTTAATAACGGCAAATTTGTAGACTTGTGGAAACCTGGAAATCATTGACTCAAACTTAAAACTGATTAAGAATAGCAAGAATGATATTAAATCGGCTTCAACGAAGAAATCGTAAGGCAGTATTAGATTTTAAAAAGCGTGGATTTGACTCTTCGTTCTTCAATAGTACTAGAATTTTAAAACAGTTCATTGCTAATGAATATACCATTGATTTGCTATCGTAGTAAAGTAATTTACTATGATTTCATACTAAAAATGATACCCTTATGAGACGATCCATAAAATAGTAATTTGAAACGAAGAGTTGAACTTTGCAGAAGAATCAAACGCTAAATTAATTTAATTTCCGTTTATTAGCGAGTTTCTCTGAATGTGTATGGTACGCGCGCGCGCGTATGTGTGAATGTGTGTAAAATGAATTTGTATATGTACGAATAATAGGAAATGCGATTTAAATGTCGATTGTTACTCAAAACCATGTTTGATATATTTTTCTAAAGTAAGAATCGGCGACCATTTCAAAGCAAACATAGTTTTTCTAATGTAGAATGTTATACGGGATGTTTCCAAAACTGTGCCTCTTTAGATAAAATTATTAAAAGGAATTGCATCGTTTGAAACTCTTTCTGCATTTTTCCGTATGGCTAATAATTTTTCGATGGAACACCCTGTATAAGTTAATATAGGTATCCTTGTTCATTGTCTCTATATTAGAGATATGCTTTTAAACTGTCGATATATCTACCCTTCGTAGACCATTTCGGAACAAGAATCTAGCATAAAAGAATCACTTTTCGTATTAAACGCCAATCATACTTGTCTTGATATGTATTTCATGAATCGTCGTTGGCAAAGTAAAATTAATTTACGATTACCTATACGTAAATTCAAGATGTTCTATAAGATATTTAATTCTTATTGACGATGAAGTGGTAGCTACTAATATTATGCGATGTTTGCGTTATTACGTAGCAAGATTGCGAAGGGTTAGTTAATTTCGATTTTCCTGATTCTAAAAGTTGATTCGACGGAGTATGTTTGTTGTTGGAAACTGCCACTCAACGAATCCTACGATATGTTTTATATTGCGATTATAACAATGTATAGTGTGACATGAGTTAAATTATTAAAGAATTATTTATTACCATGAAATATTCGTGAAATATTATTTATACTTGCCCTTTAAAATTTATTTTATTAAACGATAAATCCATTCTTCCATTAATTCGTTATAAATGTACGTATATGTACGATGTTTGGTGTTAACAAGCTCCATGATTTTTCTTCTAATAATCTGACAGAAAAAGATATTTTGAGTAAATGTTATTCGGAATACCGTACTGACAATAGGCCGTAACGTAGAAGAACTACCAAAAAATTTGTTCAAATAAAATATAGATAACGTTAGAACATCAATATGTATAGGTTCAGCTATATGCATCAGTAGTAAGTTGCTTCTTTTAAATAACTTGCTTGGAAATGTAATAAGATAATTGCTTCTAGACGCGTAAGTTGAATACGAACGTAATTTCGGTGTTACTTTGTGACCGAAATAATAATCACATTTCTTGTTTATAATAATCTTGTATGTACCTACTACTAATGTATTCTGAACTTGTCAGTGTGACAATTATTTATGTCGATGTTTACGATTTACATACTTACCAGGATATTTATAATCGACCGTTTACAAAACACTCATTAACATAATCGAAGAACTTTGAAGTTAGACAAATGCAGAACTACATAGCGTTCCACAGTTTATTTGCTTTTACACATCCGAATTTCATGAATAAATTAGAACGCTTAGAACTCTAGGCCGTGTCTATGTCGAAGGTGGCATGCAATTGGAGCACTTATTAGATGTTCGATAATAATAAAATTGCATGCTATGAACAAGTGTATGACAGGTGTGTTCGAGCCTTGCAGTACATTTAGTTACAAAGTATACATCGTCTCACTAGACAATTCAGAAGTTAATACTACCGATCATATCATGATAACGTCGAGTCTTTACGCGTGATCTATCATCAGAACTAAGTCGGCTGTATATGTGTGTAATAAGTTTATACAGTGGCGGCCATATACTTACGTACAGTTAATAAAATTAAGTATCATTTCCTGAACGCTTATACGTTAAACAAATACATGAAAATCAATTATATTTTCTATAAGTTTACAGTGTACATAACAAGATATCGAAATAGGTTTCCTTAATTAGCTATAATTCAAAAGTATCTTGTATTTTTATATCGAACTATCAAATTTTCTGCGGACACATACTTAAGTACAAGTATCGAAACGCCTATATTTTCACATGTTTCATTCGCTAACGATTACAATACATTAATATTTCGTACGTGGACCCTTATTTTTTATAACTGCGGCACACCTTCGCGGCATGGATTCGATAAGTCGAGCACATATTCTAGCAGGTATCGAATTCCACGCTTCCTGTACAATACCGTACAATTCATCGATATTTTTCGGATTTTGCTCTTTCACGTATTTTGTATCAAGCTATACAACATATTAAACTTCATGGAATACCAGACAACGTTCCTCGTAAAGCGAGACGTCGAAAAACTAGTCAAAGAACTGATCGCCAGATTCACCGGTTATCTGAAGCGGACAGGTTGAAAACTGCAGTTGCCATCCACAATGAAATATCAACAGATTCTCATGAGAAAATAAGTGTTAGAACTGTCCAGCGAAGACTTAACGAGTTTCAATTATATGGACGAGTTGCCAGAAAGAAACCTCTCATTTCAGAAAAAAATCGTCGGGCTAGGATTATTTTCGCGAAAGAACATTTAAACTGGACGCCCCAGCAACGGTCCAGAGTTACTTTTACAGATGAATGAAAATTTAATCGATTTGGGTGTGATGGTAAAGTATACGTGACACGTCGCAAAGGAGAAGAATTTCATAAAAATTGTATTAAACCGACTGTAAAAGGTGGTGGTGGTTCGGTACTCATTTGGGGGGCTATGACGGTGAAAGGTGTAGGTCCTATTCATCGGATAACTGGAATCATGGACAGATACGTGTATTTACATGATTTACATGCCAAAAGAATGGATCTATCAAGCGGATAACGATCCGAAACACTCTGCAACAGTCGTCAAGACATTTTTGAGTGACAATAATATTCATGTAATGAAGTGGCCGGCGCGATCTCCGGATCTGAATCCAATCGAGATGCTGTGGATCGATGTCGACAAATACGTAAAAAAGCAAAATCCGAAAAATATCGATGAATTGTACGGTATTGTGCAGGAAGCGTGGAATTCGATACCTGCAGCAGATGTGCTCGACTTATCGAATCCACGCCGCGAAGGTGTGCCGCAGTTATAAAAAATAAGGGTCTACGTACGAAATATTAATGTATTGTAATCGTTAGCGAATGAAACCTGTGAAAATATAGGCGTTTCGATACTTGTACTTAAGTATGTGTCCGCAGAAAATTTGATAGTTCGATATAAAAATATAAAGTACTTTTGAATTATAGCTAATTAAGGAAACCTATTTCGATATCTTATTATGTACATTGTAAACTTATAGAAAATATAATTGATTCTCATGTATTTGTTTAACGTATAAGCGTACAGGAAATGATACTTAATTTTATTAACTGTACGTAAGTATATGGCCGCCACTGTATATATATACACGAATATAAAATGCTAACGAGCGTGTTGATCGATGACATTGCTCCTCAGTTAAGTAGCGAGATGATTTTGCACGTTCAATAAAAAAAACCTTACTTTGTTTCGGAATAATGTAAATAAATTATTAAAAAAAGATAACCCGATTATTTCTGAATTTGTCTCGACTTTATCCACAACAACTGATAGAAATTAGTTATACGTATTTAAGAAAATGTGTACAAGTGACCTAGAGATCTTTTAATGAAAAAAATTTCGGAGTTTTTGAAGTTGCTGTGGCCGAAAATAAGGGTCGGTTTTCAAGGAAATAATGCGTACAAAATGTTGGCCAACCTGATTATGTGTGACGTCCATTGACGTGCATTTCAACAATATACCTTTCTTGAAAATTTGCTACTTTTAACTTAATGTATAGTTCACTCTGTACGCGTTTGAACATTTTGAGCGCTGTGGTTGCTTATGTCATCGTTTATTTTTCCTCTTTATGTAATCAAGATCTCACGCGAATTTTTACAGTTAACACCTTTGACCAAAACAAATATTAATAAGTTCGAGTTTTCAGAACTGTTCATTTCCGTGAAAAATGACCCTCAGTTTCGGCTTTAGAGATCTAAAATACCCGCGAAAAGGCACATTCAGGTAACAAATTTTGCAGTTCGGACGCTACCCTTTATCCGAAACTTTTTTGACATTTTTTTGTAATGCAATTTGTTTTGGATGCATTAATAATTGACTTCAGTTAAGTTAAGTTAAGATGAAATCAGAGTGCTTACGCTTATGGATCTGGTTGTTCCCGGACCAGTGCTGCACCATGCGGTCGAGTACTGAGTATGGGGTTAGAACCTGTGTATTTAGGTTTAAAGTTAGGGATCTGCCCTATTTGGTCGTACAGTGCATAGACAAAAACCTATTGGATTTCACATTACGGAAAACTATTTAATGGTACGGTTTTACAGAAAAGTTCATATCTACCTTTTTATCCGAGACAGACCAATTATTAGAATGACAAAATCGCGCAAGAATGAAACTAATTGTGTTACCTAAGAAAGAGAAATTAATTGTTTGCTGTATTCTTGAACGATCACACATGTAAAGCAGAGTTAAAAACAGTACGAAATGTTAAAATATAATAATTTATTAACAAACAATAAAGGAAACAAACAATACATTTACAAATATCGGGTATATCTAATATGTATGTATATTTCTACGCCAATAGACCATCCTGTAAAGGAAAACCATCCAAAACATCTCAGTCAAAGACTTGTATTATTTAAGTTTAGATTTCTGTCTTCGAAGAAATCCCAAATGCTCTCTTCGCCTTTCCTCTTCGCTTGTGAGACCTGCGTCCTTCTTTCTTGATATCTTCTCGGGAGCCGATCTTCCTCGGCTTTGACGAGAAGCTATCCTCTGAATGCTCCTAGAATCATCGAAGGAATTGATTCCTCAGAAACTGTGAAATTCGGAGCACGATTGTTTCGTAGGCTCCGTCCATAGTGACCGTTCTGCCTTACCTTACGAATAAGAGAGTTTCCGCGGTCAGCGGGAAACCGCACCTTCGCCCTCTACGACGAAGCGTCCTCTTTTCGAACGAAGATGTCATGATTTATCCTCTTTTTCTTGATTTCTCTCTATTTCTTCGAATAGTATATCCACGAGGGATGTTTTAGTCGTACAATCTTTACCGATGCAGTGTATTTTTCAGTTTTTCTATCTCTTAGCTCATTTTTTGTAACTTTTTCTTCCTCGTTCCTTCTCCGTGCTTGATCATATATTTTGACCTTATATAAATATTTCTACTTCAAGACTTCCAATTTTTTTTTTTTAGACTTTTTACGCAATTGATCTCTGGACATTAGGGTTCTTTTGAGGCTTAATTCGACGTATTTTACTCGTGCTTTCAAATTTTTATTTCCTTTCGACAGCCGAGCTCGTTCATTTTCCAATTCTGTTTCTCGGAAGGTTTTCCCTGGGCTTTCCTCAATTTGAACGTCGCAGTTTGTCTGCGATTCAATTGTTAGCGATTCGATTGAATCCTCATTGTCGGCGAATCTCAACGGTACTCTTCTATAGTCTAGCATTGGTATATTAACAAATAATTCATTTTCTTCTTCCTCTTATTTTACCTTTCTTTCTTCCGCCTCTTGCTATTATTGGTAGTGGTAGAAGTTGCATTGATGTCGTTCTTCTTCTTCTTCTTCTTGCCCTTCTTTTCTGATCGGCTGTTTCCCGGTTACGAGCTGTCTTTCTTGTACATCTTTTTTTTTCTTCTTCTTTATTTTGTTATAAATTCGTCGGCGGTCCAAATGCGGTATGCTTCTTCAACCTTTTTCTCCTAATCGTATTTTTTGTCTGATTTTGTTCGAACATTTCGAGTAAAAAATGATGGGCACAGGCATCCATGCTTCTTAAAGTGGCGCTGGCATAATATTTTAGGAAGATATTACCTGTTAAAAGAGTAGTACATATGAATGATAAGAGAAAGTAACAGAAATAAAAAGAGTAAAGCACATTGATGTCGGGAAACAAGGTATCGCGTTTTGTATTAAAATTGCGTGGCTGACAGAGAACCAGA